>CM028345.1:46291506-46519019 GCA_016618105.1 Dendrobium huoshanense | reverse complement strand
GAACATTTGAACTTAGTGACATCCTCAGCCCCTAGGGAAATTTTCATTGATTTTTGAGGTCATTAGGTCCCCTAATTAATTTTCTAAGTCTTAAACCCTTGATTAAGCCTTTAAAACTTCTAAAAATTGTAATAAATCCAATTTAAATCTAAAAATTACATATAAACCCTCAAACTGACCAGAATTCAGTCCTTAATCTGTGATAATTAAAAGCCCTTTGATTTGACAGCAATTTAAACCCTAATTTAATTTTAAGTGAAAACCAATATTTAATTAAGATAATTAATTAATAATAATATAAAAATCCAAGAATCTCCCAAACACTTGGAGATCCCTCCTTAGGTTGTTCCTGACCTTTGGAGGTGTTTTCAAGAGATTTGGAATTTGTTTGAAGCAAAATCACAAAAGAGGCCCTCTAATTTAGAAATTCCTAAATTTCATTAAAATGTCCAAACTTCGATAATTCATAACTAATTCAAATAAAATCCAAATTGATTAAACTCACTTGCATTCAACTCATAGTGATATCTAGTATTTATTAAAAATATAAAACTCCAGAAATTTGCAATATTTTAAAAAGTCAACAAATTGGTCAAATCGTAGTTAAAACTAGTTCAAAACTTCAAACCTCCATAATAAAATGCAGAAAAATCCGATTTCAACGTACTTACCTTCTAACTGATCGTAGTAAGGTCTAGTATTTTAATAAAATATAAACATTCCAGAATTTGAGCTTAATCATAAAGTCAATTTTCAACCCCTTAATTAAATCATTAAAATATTCTAAAAATTCATAAAGCTCAAATCACTCTAAAACTCAGAAAATATTGGTTTAATGCTTAAAACACTTAACAAACCCTTCAAAACACAACAACCACCCTAAAGTTGAAGTTTATTGGCTGGACTACTCCGGGCTGCGGGGCTAAGTGTCCTAAGGAGGCTGGTTCCTCGAGCCTGGTGGCACAACGCCACGAATGAATTCTAAAGGGTGTCAAACCTTAAAATTGATTAATTTTTAATTATTTAACATCTTAAAAATCTCTAATTCAATCACATTAATTTGGTTTATCGGCTGGACTACTCCGGGCTGCGGGGCTAAGTGTCCTAAGGAGGCTGGTTCCTCGAGCCTGGTGGCACAACGCCACGAATCAATTAATGGCAAACTTAAATTAATCAAGCTTTTAAAATCAGTAACTAACTCATTGTTAATATTAATTCACCTTTTTTTTTTAATTCTAACCAACTTAAATAACTTAATCAACCCCGATTGCTACTGGGTAACCCAGGCCTACGAGGCTATTAGCTTAGCCCCAAGGAAGGTGAAATAAACTTCACGGCCTCGGTGTGAAACAAAGGTAGCAATCAATTAACTTTTAAAATATGTTTAATTAAAATTCTTAATTCATTAATATTTAAATTTTAATTTAAATCCCCTTCTAAGCCTTAACAAATCCAAACTTTTAGACAACTTCAATTAATAACCCACTTTAGGATCTACCCCAGCCACACGACCTTTCTCACACACTTTAGATGATGTGCTAGGACAACCAACTCTAGATCTAGGATAGGCCGGTGTTTACTTTACTGCTGTGTGCCGGATTTTTCGTAGTTTTCACTGCATGTTGTGGATGAAATTGCTTTGCTGTGTCTGCTTACTTTTTCTGTACTCTGTGGATGGATTGATGTGTTTGGCGACTAGATTACCCTTAGGTTAGGTACGATCTGGATGTTGACACAGTTTTCTGCAGGTGGCCACGCTCATGCAGGGCAATATAAAAGGGGGGCAAATTAAAAATGCATAAATATTATAAACTCTTTGCACAGGTGCTTCAGCTGCTAAAGCCCCCGAATAAAAAGAGCGTGGCTAGTGTGTTTACTTTCTTTTCTGCTCATATACAACTGCTTGGGAATAATTGCTTTTTTTTTATATATTAATTGCTTAGGATAACCCTGCAGGTGAGTCTAGATTTTTGATTTGATATAAATGTAATTTGTATAATTGTTAAGTGTTGTGAAAGTTAAGTTTGAGTTGGGATACATAGATCCAAAGCTTGGATTCCAAAGAGGAAAGGATACCCCTTTGGGGAACATTCCTTTTCCATTTGGAAATCCAAATTTGGATCATACTTCTTCCTTACCCAAAGAGGAAAGAGTGGCCTTCCCCTTAGAGGGAAGTGCCCTCTTATCCATTTGGGTAATCCACTACGAAGATTCCAAGAAGATTGAAGAAAAGGAGTCCAAAGAAGAATGGAATTGAAGATTTGAAGACTTGAAGACTTGAAGATTGAGAATATCCCACTCAAAATAACTTGCGTCATTACTAGGCTTAGAATCCGGGTTGTTGTCAGTGGTGCCCGGCCACTTTACTTTCTGTAATATTCTGGTTTGTAATAAGTAAGGCAACTTTGCCTATGGACATTTATTAATTAATTCATTTATATTTGATGTGTTGAAATGATTGCCTTTAGGATTACTTGCTTTTACTAGTTTCTTGGCGATTGCATGCCGCTCTTTGTTTTCGCCTGGATACGTGAGGCTCGTGAGGGTGTGAAATTTTTATACTCATAATCTTAAAAGTCTAAAATTTTAGTGAGTCTAAATAATATAGAAAGATAACGAATCTAGGGAATTAGCCGGGGATCGACCCCGGGGTCGCATGCATATTTTTGCATTCTTCTTTCCTTGTTTTAGACCCTTCCCCGCCTGCGGGTAGAGTCCGGATAGTCTGACCTATGAGGACGAGGTGCCGGACCTGGGGAAGTCCAGTCTTCTAAAAAATTATTTTATAAGCCTGTTTTAAAAAAAATTTCAAGCATATTTGATTTGAGGTTGTTAACCAGCATGCATTGCATTAGATACAAATTAAAGAGTCAAAATTTTAATTTCATAGTCCTTAGCATTTTTGCACCCGACATAAGTTAAAGGGGTCAATTAGGAGAATCTCTAGATGTCGGCCCCAATTCTTCAAAACTTTAATTATAACGTCCCTACCACTCTTTCATAAAAGACCGGATTCATGTATTTTAAATCGATTAGGTGGTTAGCTGGCTCCCCAATCCAGGCCGGGGTAAGTCCAGACCTTGCATTGCATTAGTTAGGATCGGACGACTGTGGTCTAGTGTCCAAAATAGATTTAGGATCCGGGGCAGATCTTTGATTATAAGACCCCAAATTTCGGGAATATAGTCCCAAATTTCTAATAAAATGCTCAACTCTAATTAAAGCTTCATTTCAATCCAAAACATAAAGCCCAACACTTAGATTAAGTTGGGACACTTCCGGATGGTTCTGGAATCTCAAAGTGTCCCCTACCTCTCATCCTTTAACTCCGTTAATAACTGCTCAATTTTGATCCACTCTCTTTTGATTTTCCAATAATTCTATTCATACTTTGATATCACTCCTAGAAAATCTAAACAAAATTCTGCCATTATTTTAATCGAGAGTTTTCGTAGGGGATTTTATTTCCCTACGATGTAATTAACTACGAGGGCTTGCGCTCGTAGGAGATTTAGAACCACACACACCTGATTTTTAAAATTGATTTTTCAAAATTCAATTAGATTTCTTTGGGAGAACTTAAAATACTAGTGATCATTATTATCATATTTAAAGAATTATCATTGAACGATATTTTCTCCCTTCGGAGAGATATATCTTTCTTTGATAAGGCTTTGGATGTGAACCTAATGATCACACTTCTTGAATATTGTAGCTGGATATTCAATTGAACCTCATTTTGACCCTTCGGGGTCATATGAATTTCTCTTTAGCATCCGCTCACAATATTCAAGATGGATTTCATAATTCTAAGTCTGAACACCGTTATGAAAGTTTATTTTCGTCCTCCGGGGTGATATACTCTTTCTAACGAGTTGATTCGACTTTAGAATTGGAACTCAACCTTAATCTTAAAATCCCCAAAGAAAACCAATATTTTCAAAACATGTTTTCAAAATTCCACCAACACCAGTACAGTCGAAAACTAAAAGGAGAAGCTTCCTTTTTCAAGGTAATGGCATGCTCATACTCTCTGGGTGGCGGTAATCAGCTAGACTGTTGAAAAACCTTCGGAAACTACTGCAGAAGCTGATGTACACACTCAGAGACCTCGATCGGCTCCTAATCTCAGACCTCCTCCAAGCTCTGCAGCTCCAACAAGTAGCCCAGACCTGCTCCCTGTATCGCCTTGACCATGGGTTTGAGTGAAACCATAGTTGTTCTACACAAGCTGTCGTCTTCTCACAACACCACCCTCTTTCCCTCTATCTGAATCTCCATATTCAAATATTTCTACTCCACCTTCGCTTCCCCAATCTTCTATAACCACTTCATCTCTAGGATCGCATTAATGATCCTCAAATCCAAAAGAAGAAAATCCTCCACTATATGTAGGCCCTATATTGTCAGCTCAAACCCCTGCAAATCCCCCTACTATTCTCCACCTTCCTTGCCCTCATCATGACTCCAAAGTTTCTTGTATCCATCAACTTCAATGCCAACTGATCCACGCTCGAATTGAAGACGAAGTTATGAGTAGCCCCGCTATCCATCAAGACTACTATTGGCTACTCGATTTGAGATGAAGTTGTGAGTAGCCCCGCTATTCATTGAGACTACTATTAGCTACTCCCAAATATGTCCACTCACCTTCATGGTGTGATTTGGAGTGAATCCCACCACCGAGTTAAGAGACCTTTTTGCCACATCAAGGTATAGGTGCTTTCCTCCCGCTACTGCTTCCTCCATAAACTCGTAGCTATTGGTCTCCTCCTCATCACAAATCGTAAGGACTTGGAGTGTGTGGCCCTTGCACCGATGGCCTGGTACATACTTCTCATCACATCAGAAGCACAAACCCTTCGCTGTCTTATTCTGCATCTCTATCTCTATGAGGCGCTTGAAGTTGTCTTCGGGCGAACTCCCCAATTCTTTTTCCATGGTGCCTCCCGTTGAAATGACATTATTTGGGTCCTTGGTGCCAATGAAGTGGAGACTCTTGTAAGAGCCTCCCATGACTACTCTCCTATTGGTCCTCTCCATCTGTCTTCGATCCTCCACTATCTGGGCTAGTTCCATGGTTTTCCTCAACCCCCTTGGCCTCAACAATTGGAGGTCTGCTCGTATGTTGGGCTTTAGGCCCTTCATGAAATTTTCCTCCAACTCTGCCTCTGAAATCCCTCTGAAACACCCCAACAGCAACTCAAATCTCTTCATATACTTCATGACTGCCCTCTCCCGAGTCAAGGTAAAGAATTGCTCTTATAGGTCTCCTCGGATGGCTCGTAAATGCTCCAACAAGCAATTCTTAAACTCCTCCCAAGAACGGATCAGAGATCTAGTCTCCTCCACTGGAACCAAGCTAGGGCTTTTCCCTCCAGGCATAGCCCTGCGACCATAAGCCTCTCCCCCTTATTTAACTCATTCACTGTAAAATACCTCTCCACCTGGTACACCCGCTCATGGGCATCCTCCCCTCAAATATTGGCTTCTTTAACTTCCTTACTCTAGCATCTTCACTCCAACTTCCTCTCCCTCCAACAGTTCCCCCTATGTATTGAGAGTGAGAATCCCACCTTTCTTCCATTCTCCTTACAAAACCTGACCCCCATGGCTCGGCTCGACCCGCATCTTCAGTTGCTCACTCCCTTTGTCCTAAATGTCTCCCATAATGGTTGGTCACCCCACCACCTCCACCAAAAATTCTATCCTTGTTGCATCCCCATCCGAAAAACTTGATCTGTCCCTTATCGAAGCCCTAGGAGGCGGCTCTTAATGAAAGAAACTCTCCTTATTGAACTCCTTCAGTATGTGTCTTTTCCCTTAGATTCGGCCAAGGGAATCATAGGAAAATCTTGATTAGGGTTAGCAATCGGAATCCCCATTGAAGTTTTGGATTGCATCTCCATAAGCTTCCTCATCATCTCCTCCAACCTTCCAAATCGGCTCTCCATTCAATTCTCCATGGATGAAAACCTTCCTTTAATGGTTGAGAACTTCTCCATCCTTGATTTGATTTGCTCAATTTCTCCTTCCAATGCATCCACCTTCTTTATTTCCATCTCTCCAAAACCTCGCTCTGATACCCATTTGATGCGACTTGGAAGCAAAAATAACAAATTAGATAAGAAGAAATTGCAGGAACACAATAATGGGGTTTGATTTTTATTACTCCTCCAACAATAACAAAATATACAATTGATCTATTATTCGAGAGGTAGATCGGCTCTCCAACAAAACCTAGCCACTGCTAGGAACAACTTCAAAAAGAACTACAACAAACACAATCTCATGATTAAAGTAAAGCTATCCAGTTAACCCTATATAATCCTTCCTACTTCCCTCTCAAATCTGAATTCAAATCTCTCTTTTCCTAAATAAAACATTTCCTAATTCAAAACATCCATCTTTTTCTAAATTGAAACCTTTCTAAATATCTCCCATTGATTCCTTCTTCTTACATAATGAATAGTAGCTCCCCTAGGTCCCATAAGGGAGTCGAACTTCCCCCTCCTAAAATAGATTATATTTGAAATTGTGTATTACATTGTCCTAAAATAGATTAAAATAATTTGTTGTTAATTTGGAAGGTTACGAATTTCAAATTCAAAAGAATTTAAAATTCAAATCCCTTCCTAATACAATATAATATATTTTTAGGAAATCTCCAATCTACACAAATCTGAAATCAAAATCAGATTTTATTTAATTTCCACATTCAATGAATGTGGACGCCAATTAATTTCCCTTGCATGGCATGCCCACCCTCTCTCTCCAATTCAAATAACCCACATTAATGCTCTCCCCATTAAATCTACAATCAAATCTAATCAAGGGCTGCCGCCCCTCTCCCTTCCTCAATTACTTCCTATGCCCATTAATGCTCCACAAATCAATCAATCAATGCCCAATTACTTTCCTGCTTTAAGGCTGAAATTAATTTTCAGATTTTTAAATTTGTTTCCTTCCCCTATTCAAATTCAAATTTCCCTGGAATCAAAATTCTCCTCCCCTCCTCCCTATGGCCGACCACTACCCCATCCCCTCCCACTTAAACTAATCAATAAAACACTAAATTTTTCCGTTGCTAAAGTGTTGTCCAAAATTTCAGGGCCTTTGAAACTGCTGTCCAGAATTGTTTCAAAGCCGATATCTACTGTCCATAAGGTCCAAGCTGCTGTCCCGAAATTTCAACAAACTACTATTATTGTCCCGCTATCCGGAAAGTACCCAAATGCTGTTCAGAAGCTCCAATATTTTGCTATTAACCATTCTTTCATCTTGACGAAGGTAAACTCCTTCCAAGTCTCATATCTTCTAAGTTATCTTTAGTTGTGGCTTTGATTGACTCCTAAAGATCATATAAACTCTCTCTGCTAAGCCTAGTAATTTAGGAATGAGTGAGGGATTCGTCATAGCGAATAATCTCTTTGTTACGTAGGGATTTCTTGTTGAAAATCTTTCATGAATGCTATGTTCGAATAATTGATTATTTTGTGATCTTAACTTCTAGTTGTGTGACTTGGCCTAAGCTCGTTTCACCCCTCTCGTTTTCTTTTATTGTTTAAATCGCTACAAGCTAATATTTAATATTGCTCTCGTCTAAAAGCGTGCAACTTCTTATTTAACATTGCCTAAACATTTAAGTCCTGCATCACTTTGTTTCCATTTTATCTTTACAAAAGGAATCATTATGTTTCTCAATTTACGAACATCCCTTATCAATATTATTTCAGGTTCCTCTACATGTTTCAAATCATTTTAAAGTTCAATTTCATTCTGAGAAACTATCTGAGTTTCATTTGTAACTCATTTTTTGAGCATTAATACATGAAAAATATTAGGTATGTCAAACATATCTACAGGTAGTGCTAGTTTGTAAGAAACTTGTCCCACTTTTTCAATAATCTCAAACAGCCCAATATAAACACCCTTCATTGGTCTAACCTTTAAGAATATAAAAACTCCCACTTCAAATTTATTAAGAAGTAACTTTGCAATAGTTATTGAAAGGAAAAAATGAGACTCATGGAGAGAAGCCTTCTAACCCTCAAGAGGAAGGCTCCTAGAAAACCCATGAAGAGGAAAGAAAAAACGAAAAAGTCTTCAAAAGAGATATACTTTATTTGAAATGTAGGTGTAGCTCGAATGTCATAATGAAGATCACCTCTTCGAGAAAAATGCTGAGTGAAATGAATTGCCTCTTAAACTCAATTGTTTTAAATTGGGCTTGTTGAAATATTTGCTAGTAAAAACTCTTCATTGTGGAGATAAAAACAAGCACAACATAATGTAAGTAAATAATAAATAATATAGATTTTCTTGTTGTTTGCCTCTAATCTATCGAGATCCATGCCTATTCGCCGCCCAAATTAGGATTCCATTAGATATTGCCAAATTTTGCTCCTTGAGCTAACAAAGAAATCTATCACATTCAGAAACACTCTTAAACGGCAAGTGCTACCCAACACATTTTATAGTATAACAAACTAATCCTTCCAAGGCTAAGAAAATTCAAAGAAAAGAAAATTGTTAAGTATAACATTGAAAACAAGAAGATCTATCTTATAATGAATCAAACACTTTGGCTCTTGATCTTCTTTTGCACTAGATTTATGTTTCGTTTGGGACAGTTTTCTTACTGCTTTCTAAAATTATTTTCTAATATAAAAATTTTTAGTTCAAGAAACTTTTATACTAGTATGAAGGCCATCTTAAATGAAGCCTTAATTTGAATAGAAGGTGGGCCACAGCTTTGTTTGTTTTAGATACAACTACTCATCTTTCTCTCTCTCATAATCCTATTGTGTTCGTTCTTACAAAGGTTGAGTTGTTGACATCACATATGGAAGGAGAGCTTCTCAATCCAAACAATGTTGTAATTTTAAGAAAGTTTGCTTCTGGATGATACTTTTATAACCATAAAGTATATTACCTTCTCAATTCAAATGCCTTGCAAGTTGCAACTATCACTTTCTGATTGCATAGGTCTGTACAAGTCTATGTCAAATACCAAATAATTTTAATAATGCATGCACAATATTCAAGAGCTTTGTGAACCAAATTGCATTTTTTATCATTTTGAATAACATTATAACTTATCTTTTTGTGGATTTCACATCAGGTTCATGAATAACTCTATTCAGCTGTTTGTCCATCATTAACGAAGTCAAATATTATGATCCAGTACAGATTTTACTACATATTCAAGAAGAATATGATCCTATAAGCGACAATTTTCTTCGTCAAATTTTTGACATTTTCATAACCTTTTGTTTCGTGGAGATTGTTGTAGCTTATTTTGTATGTAGAATAAAAAGGAATTTGAGATGTGGCACTGTTACTAATTGATTGCCTTTCGGCACTTATGAAGTATTTTAGCTTCATATGTTAATTGTTTTGAATGTCTGAGTACAATTAATTGGGTGGGGCTAACCGAAATGTAATATGGTTGAACCAAAAAGAGGTGTGTAGATAAGATAATTTGTGACATTTGTCCTTTTTGTTATTATCTTTATTTCAGCGGTGCGAACAATTTTAATAATTTTCTTTTTGTTGTTCTGTTCAAAAATCCTTATCTAAAATGGTACTTGGTGAACAAAGTTTTTATTTAGGAGCTATTTGGTTTGAAGTCAAATAAGTGTAAAGTTTTCAAATGCAGGAGTTTTGAAAATATTTGTGTTTGATTGGATGAAAAATGAATGCAAAGTAAAATAAAATAAATGTAGTGTAATTATTTTAGGAGTTGTTTGGTTGGATGTAAAGTTAGTGTAAAGTAAAATGAATGCAAGGGTTTTGAAAATTTTAGCATTTGGTTGGATGAAAAATATATCCAAGTAAATGCAGTGTATTACATTCTAATTTATTTTTTAGGAAAATCGTTCTTGTCCAGTTTTGAATGAGAACCATTTACACCATTCCAAAGTTTGCTTGACCACTATTGATGGTCATCGTCTCCACTGCCACCTTACGGTCAATCGCCACTTGCCAGCATCCACTGTCGGCAGCCGACCACCACTGCTCGTAGCCTGCATCCCATCACCACCACCATAGCCACCCACCTCCATCGTCGGCCTCCAACACCGACCACCGTTGACTAGTCTTGACACAATTAGGGCTATAAAAATCGGGTCATGTGTCGGGTTCGGGTCCAACCCGAAATTGACCCGACACTGTTCAACCTGACTTGTTTTTGCAAATGGGTCGATTTTCCGAACCCGACCCGCTTCGGGTATATTTTATTAAAAAAAATTTATTTAATTCAATTTATTTAAATATAAATCAAATTAAGATAATATTTACTTCAATTAATTTAAAATAAATCAATATTAATTTAATTTGGGCAACAATGTTTATAATTTTTTGAAATATCATTTACTTATTTCATAAAAATCCTTAAAAATCCTCCTAAATTAATTAAAAATGGGTCAAACCGGGTTGATTTCGGATTTCTGGGTCAACTCGACCCGGTTTTACAAACGGGTCAAAATCCCTAACTGAACCCGACCCAGTTCAGGTTCGAGTTGACCCAAATCAAAAATTTTCGGGTCGGGTCAAATATTAACACCCCTAGACACAATCTTTTTACACTTTATATCACATTCATTTTACTTCAAATCAAACTAAAAAATTCAAATCAAACTAAAAAACTCATGCATTCCTTTTGCACTCCAATTAATTTAAAAAATATTCATTTTACATTGCATTCATTTTAGAATGTATTCATTTTATACTATATTTCTTTTTCAGACAACCAAACAATTTTTCAGTTTATTTTTGAGGTAAACTAAACTTATGTAGTTTTGACAAAGAACCATTTACATCGCAAGGAAGCTCGCTTGACTATCACAACCCACCATTGCCGTCATCCATTGCTAGCAACCATCACTCGATGGTTTTCACTGCTAACCACCAGCCACCACCACCGATATCCCAACCACTACCACTGACATTATCATCTTAGAAAAGTTTGGCTGCAAGTAGGGGTTTTTTTTTTTTTTTTTTTTTGTAGGTAGGTTAGGGGATTCAAGTGCGGATAAAAGGGGAGGAAGTAATTTCGTTAGCAAATGAGTCGGAGTTCAATCCACACGCATGTAGTATTTAACCCAAATAAAATTTAATAAATTCTATATATTGAAATTTTCTAATGTATTTTTTAGGTGGTGAAATTTTATGAAATAGTTAACATGACAAAAATTAAATAATTACAATAAATTATTTGAATATTTATTTAAAATTTAAGCCAGCTAACTCAAATAAAATCTAATAATTTTAAATTATTTAATAAGATTAATTTATTTGTATCTAATTTATATAATTTAAAATTATTAATTCTAATTTCAAAATTATTTACCAATTTTAATTAGATTAATTAAAAATAATTATTATATATTAATATTAGAATTAACAATCAGTTAATCAATTATTAAATTTTATTTAATCTCTAATTTTTAAAGGAAGACTTAAAAAACCTATAATAATATGCTACATTAAATTTTCTTATTATCCAATAAGTTGACTCCTTTTTCCACTTGAATTACTTTTAATCTTATTAAATAAAGACAAAAAATAAAATGTAATAAAAGATGATAGGATCGCAGGGCGGAGTTGGCAGCCTCTGCCATTGCCTATTGACCTTGTTTTGTTTATCTATAATTGCTCTTCGGTTTGTTCTTTGTCTATTCTCTTACTATTCTAGGGTTGGTTGTTCGTCGTCGGCGTCGCCATTTCTTTTATTGTTGCATCGGAAATAGTTTTGAAAAAGTCGCTAAAGGAAGCTTCTTTGCCTCCTACTTTGTTGCTTTCGAATCGGAAGTCACGACGGGAGCTCGCCGCCAAGGTAACGATCTTTCTCCCCTTTCGCGCGTTTCTTCGGCTAAATCCCGTAAATCTGCCAAACTATCGGATTTAAGACAAAACGGAGAATAGACGGCATTGTAAGTTTTATGTAGGATTTGGAGTTGTCATTTTTGCTGTTTAGCAGTAGTTAGCTTAAAGCCTGCTCAAATCCAGCATCCAAACAGCCCCTTAAACTGGTTTATAGTTCTGCAAGATGAACGTGGAGAACAGATATGTTACGATTAAACACCCGATCGAAGGCAAGCCATTAATGTCTGACTTTGAGGTAAGGACAGAGCAGCTTACCTTGGAGATCCAGAAAGGCTCTAAGGATGTTATTGTGAAGAACATCTTTGTCTCCATCGATCCATACCAGCTCAATCGCATGAAAGCTGAGAGTGCTTCTCAGAAAGCTTCCATTTTATCAAGCTGCATCTCTCCTGGACAGGTACCTCCCTCATTTCTGCTTTTACATTGATACCATGTAGTAATTATTTGTGATATCCGCCGGTACTGAAGCCAAATAAGGAGCGGCTTCTGAACGGCTTCACAGACTTGTACGTAAAAAAACAAAGGTTCAAGAATGATTCAAACCTTAGATTGAAAGTTAAGGAAAATATTTTAGATTAAGTAAAAATTTTATGGGCCTTTTTGGATTCAGTTAGGATTTAATTTAAGTAGGATTTAAATCCTTTAAATCTGAATTTATTAAATCTTGAGAGTGTTTGTTGCGGGATAAAATATGCACGGCAATAGAGTTAGAATTTTTCGTCTCAGTGTTGTACGAATATCCAGCACACAAACAGGAAATTTAGGGTTGTCCAAATCAGGTCACGGGTTGGGTTCGGGTCCAACCCAGAATTGACTCGACACTGTTCGACCCAACCAGTTTTTGCAAATGGGTCAGTTTTTTTGACCCGAACTCAACCCGTTTTGGGTCCAAGTCAACCCAAACTCAACCCTCTTTGGGTATGTTTTATTAAAAAAATTTCATTTAATTCGATTTATTTAAACCAAAATCAAATTAAGGTAAGATTAATTTCAAAAAATTTAAAATAAACCAAGCTTGATACAGTTTGTACAATATGATTTATTATTTTTTACAAATAAAATTTACTTATTTCATAAAAATCTTTTAAAACCCTCCAAAATTAATTAAGAATGGGCCAATCCGGGTTTATTTCGGGTTTTCGAGTAAACCGAAACCCAACCGGGTTCGGGTTCAAGTTGACTTGACTTGAACCCGAAATTTTTGTTCAGGTTCGAGCCGGGTTTTCGGTTGTGTCAAATATTGACCTCTAAGGAAATTCAAAAACACAATTTTTTGCGTGGAAAATCCTGGAAAAGGGAAAAATCATGTGGTCACGCACAGTTGAAATGATTCCACTAGTAATTGAATAGATAACAAAGCTTGATTTGTCATTTAATTCAAAGACGGTGAAATTACAATAATAGGAAAAGTTAGGAGTAAGTCTGGTGTCGGTCAGTGTCCGAGCGGAAGTTCAATGTTGATCGATGGCTAGGTGAATGTTTGGCATCCATCGGTAGTCAGGCAGAAGTCCAACGTTAGTTGGTGACCGGGTGGAAGTCCAGCTTTAGCCGTTGGCCAAGCGGAGGTTTTGTGATGGTCTGTGGTCGGGTGGAAGTCCAGTGTAGATTGGTTCGGGTGGAAGTCTGGCGTCGATCGGTGGCTGAGCGGAAGTTCGGCGTTGATCGGTGGCCAGGTGGAAGTTTGACCTCTATCGGTGGCAGAGTAGAAGTCTGGCGTCAGTGGCTGGGCGAAAGTTCGGCGTCAGTCAGTGGCCGGGTGAAAGTCCGGCGTTAGTCGGTGACAGTGCGAAATTAGGTAATGGTCGGTGGCAGGGCGGATTTCTGGTAACGGTCGATGGCAGAGCAGAAGTCCGGTTTCTGTCAATGGCCTGGTGGAAGTTCGATAACGGTCAATGGTCGGCGGTGGTCCGACGGTGGCTTGGCAGTGGTCGAGGAGGAGATTAGTGGTAAGAGAGATCTCAGATCTTTTTTGTGAAGAATAGAGTGTCTATTTATAGTTTTTGGGAGTGACATAGCTAGTAAATAAAGAGAAAATCAAAGGCATGTTAGGAGTGTTTGTATGGATGGCCAATATTGATTCCTTTGATCATGCATTGTTTATTGAGCATTAGAGTGCTTTAATGATATCAATTCGGCGATCTTGGGCTCGTTGGATTCGTCTCATCGAGCTACTCGATTCGACCGTAAGCATGTCACATTTGAAAATCATTTAATCATCTAATTTATACTTTGAACCTTCTAAATGTGCTTCAGACCCTTGATTTGGACCCATTTAGGCTCAGATCGGATCGAATTTGGTGTCGCTAGGTTTGTCTTTTAGAGATGCTCGATTAGGCTATAAGTTTGTTGAAACCGGAGTTCAGATGGTCCCGAAATTAATTTCGGAAGTTTCCAATTTAAATTTGCCTCAGATTCGTGTCTAATCAAAATAGTTTTTGATGATATATCAGGGTTAAATTCTGAAAACTATTTGGTAAGAAATACGTTAAATCTTAATAAATCCTATGTGATTGTTTGGCAATGCTATTTAAGATTTAAGGTGATTAATTCATATGACATTTGTATTTTAAATATGAGTTACTTATTAATTTTAATTTTAATTAATATAATTAAATTATAATTATGAATACTTTAATTAGAATGTTATTTTAATAAGTATTTTATTACTAACTTATTTAGGTGTTATTTTAATAAGTATTTCAATATTAATTATAATGATAACTATCTAATTAATTATTTTTTTATAATTTAAGTAATTAATCATTTATTTACTATTTATACTAGTGATTAAACATTATTTTAATAAATTTTTAATTACTAGTTATACTTATAATTATCTAATTAATCAATTAAATATTCTATTATAAACTAATTATTTAATTAATATTTACACTATTAATTTTCTGATTAATTATTTATATTTTAAAGTATATTAATTAAGTTAATTATATATTATTATCTAATTAAGAAACTAAGAATTAATCTCATCCTTATAGGTAGGTTGGCTTTCCCCCTTTTCTGTTTCTTCATTGCCATTCACGTGAGGTAGAGCTTCCCTCTTCGGCTTCGCTGGTTCTCATGGGATCGAGCTTCAAACAAGTTGCTTGCCATTGCATGTCTAGAGTTTGCTTTTCCTCTTATGTATTTATTGTTGTTGTTCTACTTTGTGTGAAGTAAAGTTCTGAAAGAGTCGAAGCAATATTTCTCCGAATTCGTGTGCTTCTTCGGTCAGACTTACAAAATCTGCAAGAAGTCGGATTTACAAAATTTGGGATGTAGGGAAAAAAAGGTGAAAATGCCTTGAAATATAGATTAGACTTGCCTTGAGATTTAATTTTGTATTTTGTGACATTTGGCAGGATTTAGCTCAAACATTGCCTAAATCTGGCCTAAATCCTGCATCCAAGTAGGTCCTATGTGTTTTTATGGTTGGACTTCTGAGTTGTACAGAGAATAATTAAATCGGTATTTAGCCGGATATGGTCTAGAATAAAACAAATAAACTTGAATTGTTTGATTTTCTATCTCACAAATTTACTAGAAAGCAGAAAATTGATGCACATGGACTGGGAAGAGTCGTGGAGTCTGGCAACGACAAGTGGAAAAAGGGTGATTTGATTACTGGGTTTCTCGGCTGGGAGGAGTACTCTCTTGTCAAGCCATGGCCGAAACCCAACAAAATAGAGGCTGTTGATCAGTTTCCATTATCTTGCTATCTTAGTGTCTTAGGTTGGTATTAATTATATAGCATGATTTGTTCTCTAAAGAATGTTTGTGCCATTTTCAACTTTTTACTCTACCTTTACTTTCTTCCTGAGCAGGTAACAGTGGGCTTACAGCATATGCAGGATTATTTCATATCTGCAAGCCAAAAAAGGGTGATAAAGTGTTTGTGTCGGCGGCGGCCGGATCTGTTGGCAACCTTGTTGGCCAGTATGCAAAGCTCGCAGGCTGCTATGTTGTTGGATGTGCAGGGAGTAAAAAAAAGGTGGTAGTTTTTGAATAAAATAATGAATAGTGCAATTCTTGCTCCATCAGTCCATGTTGTTCTTTTTCCTGTCATGAGATTACCACCCATAGAGATATGTATCTTCATTTTTAGAGGAAAACTCTTTTTCTAAAAGATTTCAGATACCATAAAATACATATAATAGATAGAGTGTTGAAATTGTATTATTAACCTGGAAAGGTATGAAAGCATTGCTCTAATTGTAGGTTGATCTGCTCAAGGAGAAGCTGGGATTTGATGATGTATTCAACTACAAAGAGGAACCCGAGCTCAAGTCTGCACTAAGAAGGTGGGTGAGAAATTGCATATAGTTCCATATTATACTGAAAAGGTATAGTTACACATATCGATTCTTCTCTTGTTGCATTCAGGTATTTTCCAGATGGAATAGACATATACTTTGATAATGTAGGTGGAGAAATGCTGGAAGTTGCAATAGCTAACATGAATGCATTTGGCCGAGTGGCCGCTTGCGGTGCTATCTCAGAGTACACAGACAAAAAGAAGCAAGCCCGAATTGACATGATGGATGTGATTTACAAGAGAATAACCATTTCCGGTTACTTGGCTTCTGATTATATTCACGTATATCCTGATTTTGTGTCCATGACCTCCGAGCATCTTAGCCATGGCAGAATGCATGCAGTTGAAGACATCTCCCATGGCATTGAGAATGTTCCTTCAGCCTTAGTAGAACTATTTGAAGGTGTAAATATTGGAAAGAAATTAGTGCAAGTGAGTGAAATCTAAAGGGTAGAAGCGAAGAACACACATGTTGAATGTGTGTTTCTTCTGCTAAGAGTCATTCGTCAATGCCCTCTTGTTCAGAGTAATAAAATGGAGTAGAACTATGAAACTCAAGCAGTCTTCAGTAAAGGGCAATTTCATTTCTGCGCACAATATAAATCAGTAATTGCCATCTCATTGCATCAACTGTTATCAGAAAAAGTTCATGATATTTAGTAATCTATGTAATATAATAGGTAAACAGCAGCATTTGAAGCTGGTAGGATTCTTCACCTGTTCATACAACCCATCATGAACAAACCCATCAGTAGCAATTCGGCGCAATGGCTCCCTGTCGATCTGGCCAAGCATCGGGTCATCGCTGGGAAATTTCCCAGCAAATGGAGCATTACTAGCAACAAAGCCAGGGAAGTCATCGGCTGCAAGAAAGTTGGGATGCTGCTTTGGAGGATTGTCTCAAGAAAAAAATATTATAAATGCATAGTTGTTACGCAACCGTACAGTCATGAATATATTTTTTAAATGCATAATGGCTACACATCTGTTCAGTCGCGAATATATACTACAACCACAACCATACATCAATGTGACATTGTGTATCCAAGTGTTTGCTGCGTTTTATAGGCTGGTTTGAGATAGACATAGAGCAAAGCCCCGCGGCACTCCAGATTCCAACATTGTGGTGCTGTCAATCAAATTAGAGACAGAAAGAGGAGCATCGTGGTGCTCCAAATTATGATCATTGTTAAAATTTTGATTTTTTTTATTTATTATTATTACCTATCATTAATCTTAAGTTAATTGATAAGAGTCTTAGAATGTTGAATGGTGTAGAGAGTGACCAAAGTTGAGGGTTGAAAAGATGAAAATTCAAAGATTGAATGAGTTGGTAGCACGGTGGCATTGAGCTCTTGGGTAAAAATTTAGATTTTGAGCGTGAAACAGGTTGGGAAGTGTTGCCGCACCATTGGGTCTCATGTGAGTATATTTTGGGGGCATCTAAAAGATTCTTTGAGAGCACTGCATCGCTAGAAAGTGGGTTTCATGATCAAAATAGTGAAAATGTAATATTAAAATATCTTAAAGCACATTTTCCATTTGAACCTAACAACACGTCAGACAAAAAGGAGGAAGAGAAAGAATAAAGAGAAAGAGAGGGAGGGAGATTTGGAGGCCAAAGTCTTGGATATGTCCGTCAGCCAGTTTAAGAAATTGTAGAGCTTAGTATAAACTCTTAAACCCCATGTGTCTTATTTCAATTCTAGTAAATTTATTTATTAAAAGTTAAGAACAAAAATGTTTTTTTCTTGGGTCTTACGATGTTTTCAACATGTTATTTTTTGTATGTTATTGTACTTTTTATTATAAATATTTTGGGTATATATAATTGAGTTTTCAATGGTTAATTTTTCCATACTAATTTCTAACTATTTTATTGATGGAAGCTTTCCTAGCAATAATAGTAATTATATAAAAATCTTGAAATATTTAGGTGAATATTCCTCTGAAAAATGACATTGAAAGGAAAAGTTCGGTGAGTATTATGTTCTACTAGAATTATAGCTTTATTGGCAATTTATGCATTTTATGTATATTATATTGAATATTTAACATTAAGTACTTTCGCATTTCATGATAATATAGAAGTTATATCTTGGAATGTGAAAAAGTGCAATTTTTGTGATATTTCAAGAGCCCTAAATATATTTTTCTGGCCCCATCTTTCTGATGCAGATGTGGGAAAAATTATGGTCACACTTGTTGAAAGTAAGTGTGAGGGGCTAAACAACATTGTAAGTGCTAAGGTAGATGTGGGAGGGATTTTGACCCCACTTGCTTTAGGCATGTATGGAAGGTAAAGGAAGGCATAAGTTGAAATAAAGATATAAGAAGACATTGAACATGTGCATGATATGTAGTGCAATTCATATGTTAATATGTTACTATATTAAGTTTAAGAAATGTTCTAAAATATGCTCAATAAACTTTGAGTTTATGTATGAATTATATTAGAAAAGTAAAAGTAAAAATATAATGTAAGTGAATCTCTAAATTAATTATTATGTACGACTTCCGACAACTTTTGTAAAAGTGGTTAGGTGGTTATGAAAGTGTAAGTGTCAGCTCTGAGATTATTTATATACTAGGACTTTGCTAATACTTCGACTAAGTTACAAGTCTTTATAATTTTTCTTTAATTAACTGATTTTAATAATTGCATTGAATAGTATTAGCTATGAGGGGTAGTAGGAGGGGAGTCTACTGGGCTAGTTAAGGTTACTTTATTCTTTTAATAAAGGTATAGTTCCTATTGAGTATGTCAGGTATAGAGGCAAGGTTCTAGATCTGGATTCCTAAGGTATGATTTTGTAATTTATCTTTTAATTTTTTTAATGTATATACTTATATAATTTGGATTATTGTAATTGTATTTTCAAGAATTAAAGTTTATTTTACTGCTTTTATATTTTAAAATTTTAGCATCTCTTGTTGTAATTATTGTAATGAGTTATTTAATTATAGGATTAAGTAAATTCAATCCTTCTATTTTATCCTAGGGCGTTGAAAGTGGTGTTAGAGCAACTATTTGAAAGGACTGGAGAATTGTAACTAGAGCTATAAGAAATAAATTGTATTGGTATGGGGTGGAGTTTGGATTCTAATATAAATTGTTGTCTATTAGTTGTGTTGTATAATTAAATTTCCCTATTTTATCTAGATTAAAGTAATGTTGTATTATGAACCCCCATGATTAAGAAGAAGCTAAAGGATAGAGTTTCAGTCAGGCTGCAATAGTTCAGAGTACCATGGGGGCAATGACTTATGATTTGATAATACAGTTTGTTGGGTTGGTGGCCCAACTGATGAGTGAGGCTCGGGGTAAGTTGGCTAAAGTAAAGGAGGATGAGATTGATAAGCATCAACAATTATTTTTCATATTGAAGCTACCCCATTTGCAGGGTGCTATTGAGCCTCAGACAGTTGAGGACCGATTAACGAGAGTAGAAAAATCCTTCGATAGTATGTAGTACCCTGAGGGCAAGAAGGTTCTATTAACGGTGTTTTTATGAAATGTTGAGGCAAAGTGTTTGTGGATAGGCCAGCAGAGAGAGAGGTTTCAGGGGAGATTGAAAGTAGATATCAGTTGGGAGGAGTTCACAAAGACCTTTAGGAGCTAGTTTGTGCCACCTTATGCCAGGTAGCAGGTGCAGGAGTCCTTTTTGAGGTTCATGCAAGAGAACAAGATGATGATGCAGTATGAGACATCAATCATAGCTCTTGTCAGGCATGCTCCCCAATTAATGAGCACCTTAAAAGGGAAGTGTTATCAATTTCTGCGAGGTTTGAGAGATATCTTGAGGCATCCCTTAGTTCCATTTCATATTAGTGATTTTTTTAAGCTTGTAGAGTGAGCTAGATTGGTGAAAAATTATCTGATGTCCACCCAACATATGTGGGATGCTAACAGGAAGAAATTTGGTGGAGAGTCCTCGAGAAGTACATTCAATGGGAAAAACCCAGAGCGGGGCCTGGTGATTCTAGGAGGGAGAACTGGCAACATCTGGGAGTGTTAGGGAATTTGAATTTGTCTGAAGTGCAACAGCCTATGGTTTCTCTAGAAGGAGGCATACATGTTGATATTATCTATATGCGGGTTAATGCTTCAGGTGTGGCCATGCATGTTATAAGGAGGCGCAGTGTCCATAGAGAGGGCAAACATGAAGCTGGAGATAGTCAAAGTCAGAGG
Source organism: Dendrobium huoshanense (assembly GCA_016618105.1). Lineage (NCBI taxonomy): Eukaryota > Viridiplantae > Streptophyta > Magnoliopsida > Asparagales > Orchidaceae > Dendrobium > Dendrobium huoshanense. The sequence goes on along the minus strand of CM028345.1, from coordinate 46,498,626 downwards.
TAACAACCAACCCTTTCTAGAGAAGTCAGTGAGGCTTCATTAACCCGTAGTGGAGGTAGATTTGGAGAGAGAGATCATTAGGTGGATCATTGGAGGAGCATAATGGGAGTATATCCCAGTTGTTAGTACATCCCTGATTCAACACAGAATATATAGTCTGACGTAATAAGAGGCGAGAGATGCACGGAATATATTGACATATATGGTCTATATTTCTGAACATTTATTTTTGGTGATAATCATTCATTTATATCTAAACGGTTTCTATTTGCAATGAGTTTAGCATCTATTTAATTATGTCTTGTGCTATTTGTTATGTTGCCAACAGATGACAACAGTTGTTTGTGTGTATGAGGTTAATATTTTGGGTAGAAAGTTAGCGTCAACATTGATCGTATTTCCTCTAAAGGAGTTCGTTGTGATAGTAGGCATGGATTGGTTGAGTAGGTATCAGGCTCTAATAGATTTTCATAAGAAGCAAGTTAGTCTATGTGTATATAGGGGTATATTTCATTTTTTAGGCGTTAGTTGTTCCTTATCATTTTTAATTTTTGCATTGTAAATGAAGAAGCCTAAAGGAAATGGGATTATTTATTTTTGGCTTATGCAAGAGATTTGAATAAATCAATAAAGGGTCTAGATGATGTCCTTGTAGTGAAAGAATTCCATGATGTTTGTCCTGAAGAACTGTCTAGATTACCTAAGGAGAGAGGTGGAATTCTGTATTGAGGTGCTGCCGAGTACAATTACAATAGAGAAGACTTCATGCATGATGGCACCGAGAGAATTATAGAAGTTGAAAGTGTATCTATAAAAGCTTCTAGATAGGGTTTTATAGGGCCTAGTGGGATTTCCTTAGGGAGCTCCTATATTATTTTTGAAGAAGGATGGGTCTCTGTGAATGTGTATAGATTATCGGGAGATGAATAAAATACTAGTGAAAAATAAGTATCCAGTTATGTGGATAGATTATTTATTTGATCAATTGGAAGGAGCAACAATATTGTTTAAGATCGATCTGAGATCAAGCTATCACCAACTGATCATGAAGGTAGAAGATGTAGCGAAGTCTGGTTTTAGTATCATGTATGAGCAATATGTTTTTTTAATTAATGTCATTTGGTGTGACTAATGCTCCGTCGGTATTCATGGATCATATGCATCAAGTATTTATGGAGTATTTAGACTAGTTCATTATTGTGTTCGTTAATGATATTCTTGTGTATTCAAAATATGAGGAGGAACATACAGGTCATTTGAGATTAACTTTAAGACTCTGAGGTGACATATTTTGTTTGCTAAATTCTTAAAGTATGAGTTTTAGTTGACTTTTATAATATTTTTGGGGGCATATGGTGAGTAAGGAGGGGATTATTGTGGATTCCCAGAAGGTGCAAGCCCTAGTACACTAACTGAGGTTGTCATCTATGACTGAGGTTCGTAGTTTTCTAGGCATGACAGAATATTATAAAAACTTTTTCAAAGGCTTTTCATGTATTATTTTTCCCTCTTGTAAGATTAACTCGAAAGGCCGTGCTATTTGATAAGACACCAGAGTGTGAGGAGAGTTTTCAAAAGTTTGGAGTGTTTGGTTTTAGCACTGATACGTCATCATGAAATTATCTTGATTGGGCACGAATCTTGAGGCAAAACCCAACTCGGAAACTTCAAAAATTAAATTCGGGAGCACCTGAACTCCGATTTAAGCAAGCTTACAGTCAAACTAAGCGCCTTGGAAATAGGAACCCAATGACACCAAATTCAACCCAATATGAGCCCAAATGGGTCCAAATCAAAGACCCGAAGCGCTGTAGGAAGGTTCAAACTACAATTTGCGTTACCAAACTGTCTCCGATTTTAACGAGCTTATACTCGAATCGAACGGCTCAACGATACAAATCCAACGAGCCCAAGATCGCCAAATTCCGACATCACTAAGGCCTTCAAACGTCCAATGAACGGTCCACGATCAAGAGATTCAATATCGGCCGTCCATTTAAACCACTCCCGATTCGCCCATGATCTCTCATCTATTTACGGGCCATGCCACTCCAGAAAATCTATAAATAGAGCTCTTATTTCTCATGAAAGGGGGCCGAAGGGAGAAGAAGCAAGAAGAAGAAGAGAAGAAGAAGAGAAGGGGAAGGAGAATCAGCTCCTCCTCGACCACCGCCGGAGTTCGTCCCGCTGCCCGAACACGCCTGGATTCTGCGTGATATTCGAGAGAACGCCGGAATTCTGCCCAACTTCCACGTGATGCTGAAATTCTTCCCAATTAATGACAGAGTTCCATCCTGATGCCGAAACTCCGCCCAAGTGAAGCCGGAGTTATCCTCTGCCACCAACGGACGTCGGATTTCTACCCGACGTCGAACCTTCACTCTTCGCCAAGTTTCTACCCGACGCCGGACTTTTGCCGGTTATCGGACTTCGCTGGACGTCTATGCGAAGATGGATTTCTTTCCATGGTTGGACTTCTACTTGATGCCGTCCTTCTGACCTTCGTCGTCAGATAATAGTTCTTCCGACCTCCGTCGCCAGCCGATTACGGTCCTCCTGATTTACGTCACCCGCTGACTACTATCTTTCCGACCTTCGTCGCCAGCCGACTACGATCCTCCTGACTTACGTTGCCCACCGACTACAAGCCTTCCGACCTCCGTCGCTCACCGACTACGATTCTTCCGACCAAACGAACACATCAACAATGACTCTTTGTATTAACATCATGTAATGTACTCCATAAGATGTACATCAAGCTAAGGCCTTCCCCCAAGGAAAGACCTCATTTGTAATCAACTACAATACTAGTGGATTCATTCAAACTTGGTTAGGCCCCGTGGTTTTTTCCCCTTTTCAGGAGTTTCCACGTAAAAATCTTGATGTCTCATAAATGCTAGACACACTCTCTTATCTGATTGCGTGCCGGATTTTCGTACAATGCTAAGACATCGAATTTTATATTTCTCTACCGCCGCGAATATTCTTGGACGCAACAAGCACTATTTTAACTATTTCATCAAGTATATAATGATGCTTCTTTGAAAGGGTTGTACTCTGTGTTGTAGCAAAACAAAAAGATAGTAGCTTAATTTGAAATATTGCGTTCCTTAGAGTTGTTGAAGTGCATCTCCATGTCTATTCTATGTAAAATAGTACAAGAGGACATGGAGAGAGGGAGAAAGAAATTTATTTGTATACTTTTTCTCAATTTTCATACTGAATTTCTTGGTGTAGTATTGCTTTGTAATTTTTTTCATGTTTCGAATATTTGACATTAAAACATTCTGTTTTTTTTTTTCTACTGCATTTTTTTGTTTTTATTTATATTTGTTGGGTGGTTTACTTCCCCAACACTGTACTCCCCTGCCTAAACAAGAAGCCCATTTTAATCATATTCGTCGATACATGTTTCTTTCAAGTTTAAGAAAGACAAAAATGTTAGCAAACACAAATGTCATCCTTCTATGCCAAGAAATTTACTGTACTTTAGTTGCAGATTATTACAGAACATGTATATGTTATCAGAAACAAGAAGCAGCTACAATCTAGACTGCAATTATGCTCGAGGCCAGATCCATTTGGGGCAGCATTTTATTAACTTGATCCATTTGGGGCAGAGTTTTATTAAATTTATTTTTCAAAAAACTGCGTCATATTTCTATCTGACCATAATTTTTTTTTTTAATTTATTTAATAATTTTTATAATGAAAAAAAATCTTTTTTACAATCAGATCATCATCTTATTCTTGATCATGAGCTCTCCATCAAGTGCATGGTTAAATTTTCTTTATTCATATTAACTTATATGAGATAACAAACACATCGTTATAACACATCTTATCTTGAGCCGATCACATGAAGCTCTAGAAATCTATATATGTATGCGGTCTCCTTCACACCTGATCATCAAATTCTGCCGAAAAATGACAGAGATATCAGCAGAGAGCTATGAGCTAAATGAAATGAACACTGGAAGGGAAAATATATAATACATATATAAATATTTACTCACATGGTGAACTCAATGTTTATGTTTGAGCTTGTTTTATGTGAAATTTCCATGAAAGCAGTTATTGAGAGGAGAATATTGGAAGGACAAGGATCAGTGGAGCACTCATCCACAACCAGCACATCAACTACAGCATCCTTGCATGGCCTTCCATGTCCACTAAGACATCTTATTCTGTACATTCTACCACAAGCAGCACCATTATCCCACAGGCTTTTGGACACAGCAGCAAACATGTTGTTTGCTGGGAACTGGTATTTACTGTCTCCATAGCATTTCGTAGCTGCTCAATTAAAGTGCAAATTAAAGAATTTTCTGAGATGAAAAATAAGATGATAAAGAATGAATTGCTTACGAATATATGGAGGATCATAGGATGATGCAGTGCCAACATCGCCGAGCGTCGGAACTGCTTCCTGCCATAACAACAGCATTGAAGTTATGAGGAAGAATCTCATGGTTTAAGGGAGGATCAAAGTACTTAATTAGGTTAGTTGGATGCTAATTACAAGGGATCGGAGTTGCTTCAATATATAATAACAAGCTGTAAATATACCCTTTTACATTCTTGTTGATAACCTCAAGAAAAAGATAAAGGTTCCTTTTCCTTTGTTTAGCAACTAATAACAGTTAATTAGTGGGTAAGTTTGTTAAGATTAAATAACTTTGGAGGATAAACTTAAGAATGACTCGTATTCACATGGCTAATTGTTTGCGTGCAAGCAACTAAATGCATTCACACGGCTTGTTTTGTGTTTGATTTAGATGTATTGGGTTAATTAATTAAGGATTGATTGGTTCCTCTTTAAAGGAATGAAATCAAATAAAAAATTACGATTTAAATCAGAATATTCTAAGTTATGATTAAGTGCTGTTTATTTACATCACGTGATCCTCGTTGATACTAAATTAGATATTGAAATCTTCCTATGAGTCATACTCTCCATCGCCATGAGATAATTAACCCACTTGAAAGGTTCAATGTAAAATGAAAGATATCAATCAGAGCACGCTCTTCTCTCTACAGACTACGGCTGAATAAGAAAGAATTACATGTTTAGGATTAATTATCTAATTCTTCTTGTAAAGATTGTAAAATAACTGTGAAGATGATCAAATAACGTTACAATATAGAATAAGTCGAATTTTTTATGGTAGGAGGATAGCGGAAAAAAGATGGTGGCAACAATTAATGATAGTGATCATCAATGGTAATTGTCATAGATCATTTATTTCTCATGCATAAAATGAGATCTTATTTATAACTTTTTCAAAGGGGTACTTTATTAAATTTGACTAGACGAAAAAAAACACTCCTCTTAATTATAGATCATTTATTCAACATTTTAGTACTTTAGTAATATCAAAATTTTAAGATATTAGGCTTGCTGAAATAATTTTATTTTAATTGAGATAATTTTAACTGTATTTTGTATATAATTTAGAAATTAATGTTTTATTATCAACTTTAAAGATTTAAATGTTGATATGTATATAAACTCTTCTAATTTACATGGAATACTGGAACAGTATTTTACAAATTGTATAGGTAGTTTATGATTAAAATAAAAATAAAATAAATTTTAATTACATTAATAAATATCCGAACATTAATTAATAAAAATATTAAAATATTCAAATTAAGTGGGCATAAAATTAAATTTCCTCTTGACATGGTTTTTAATTAGATAAATTTTTAGGGGGCGTGTGGTTTCAGGTCGGCCATGCGGGAGAGAGGGCGAAGGGAAGAGTAAGTGGAAGAGGTCAGCGAGGAGCGGTGCCGATGGGAGAGAGGCGTTCACCGGCTTGGTTGCGGACATCGGCGACCTCTTTTTGAGGTGAGCTTGAGCTAAGACGAATGATTCCCTGGCTCCTTCTACTTTCCGTCTTCATTATTATTATTATTATTATTATTATTATTATTAAACTTGATCCACCGAGACAACGGAAGGAGGCCGGTGGCCGCGTGTTCTCATGTGATATTGATTGCCGGAGTGAGGTTATCTTTACCTCCGAGCATTCTCCTTCCTCCTTAAGCTCATGGCTAGGAAATCCTAACCTAATTCAATAGAAGTCTACATTTTTAGCTTCATCAATTCTGATAATTTTCAACTATACATATTTTTTTGTGATGATTGACTTGCTAACTTGAATTGAACCTTGAAGTCTGCTTAATTATTGTGTTGGCAAGTTTAAAGGAGAGAAATCGCAGGGGCTTTCTAGTTACAATTAGGATTTAATAAATATTGTAAATGCAGATTTAGTAAATCTGGGAGGGGTTAATATCTGAAAACTGCTTGACATGATAAATTTTAAATATGGCTAAATCTTAGTTAATTGCTTGAATGAAGGAGAACAGTAGTCGTAGTGATGAGAAGTCATGTAAATCTCTTAACCATATTTTCCATAGAATCCGTGCTTTAGCCTAAACCTGAGGAAAATAAGATTTAAGAATGCAGTGGGAATTATGTGGCTTGAAATATCTGAAAACTGCTTGACATGATTTAACAATATTTCCATCATGAACTCCAAGTTGAAGAGATTGTTGCATATATCTCATGAGCGTTGAGCTCGACCTGTTGAACTATGTGTCATCATGTTGAATGCCAACATAATCTCATATGAAGTATTTGGATGATGTGTGTTAAATCCTCGTAGTAGATGCACAACAATTTTGTTCACCACCTATTTGGTCGTTAGTTTGTAGATGGAAGTTGTGCTACTCTTTATAGTAGTATCCATCATAATAATTTTCAAAACAAATTGAGGAAGCGGGAGTCTCGATCCGAGATGATCGAGGCTAGTTAAGTGATATTGAGAGCCCCTCCAAGATACTTGTCTTCTACAATTATGGTTGCTTATATGTAATTGCTATCATTTTGTAGAACTCATCTACCATAAATAGAAAATAATTATGATCAATAAATGTTGATGACAATCCTACTAGGAAGTCCATGGATATGCTCCCCTATGTTTGAGTCAGCACAAGTAGAGGAGTGTACAATCGATATCCTTCATTGGAATATCTTGGGGTGCGATAGAGTGCACATCCGTTCATAAATTGGGCCAAATCAATATAAAATATTATCTAGTAAATGTATCTTTGTAGGTTCTAAAGCATCTTAGTTACCCCAAAGTGGCCAACCGTTGTGGAAGTGTGTGTTTATCTTATGCACTTCACCCGATCACCCCTTTTATAGCACATAGGGGTTATTTATTAATAGAAATTTAGAATTCATGCACTTTAACAATGTAGAGCAAAATAAGCATAATGTATATTGATTTCTCAATAATATTTGAGTGCTAATGATTAAATGTAGAGCAATCAAATTTTTTATTTGGATGAAAGTATAATAAATGTAGTGTTTTATGATTATTATTTTTTGTTTATTCACAAAAAATAAGAAGCCAAAATACACAAGATCTTAAGTAATTTTAATTTATTCATGTTATAATTTTTTTATATATCAATCAATTAGATCATATGTTTCATGCCAATCATTTTGGTAGTGCAGTAAACACAAAAAAAGTGCTTCATAGCATCGGAGATTCGTAGAAAATAAGTAATTTTGTTCTTCCTCTTCCTAGGAAATCCTACAAAAATATAATGAAGCATAGAGTTTGAGAATCAACTCTTTATCTCAACAGAAGTTCATACAAGCAGCAAGTTTGCGGTTTGGACAAGATCGGGGACATTCCATGCGATACGGGGATGTGAATGAGCACAGTGATTGCTAGCAAGCACGCAAATGATAGAGCGCATGATTTAGGCAAGGGTTATTTGCAATTAGGACAACGATTAGGGCAGCGAGATCGTGAAGAATTAGAGGCATGTGATTGAGACAAAAGCACAAGATTCCAATTTCAGCCAAATCAAGTGATTTTGAAATGCAGGAAAAATGAAACTTCTGGTATTTATAATTCCTGAAAATTTTAGTTTGTTTTTTCTTTGCTTTGAGCCAAAGGCTTAAAAATATTTAATACCCTAAGCAAAATATAATGCATCCTTTTAACTAGCAACCAAACAAACCCATAGTAGATTCCCTTTATTGAGAAATCTTTCTTTGGTGTTGTATCCTTCCTCTTGGGTGCCATAAAAAGTTATCGGAATTCTTCATAAAAGTTTTATTAATTAATATACTCGTCCAAAAAAGATGGCAGCAGATATATGTTACGCCGGCCCATCCTGGGCCGGCTGGACCGGTCCACCCTGGACCGGTCTTGGCTTACAGCCGGCGGAAGAAAACAGCCAGGGAGGGGGCGGAAAGAGCAAGAGGGGCCCACTTGATGTAAATTGAATTTTGGGAGGGAAGATTTGAATGAGAAGGGTAATTAGGTAAATTGTAATCCTCCTTTCATGTTAAATGAGGAGGAATAGGGGGAAGAGAGTTTTTATCTTGAATTTGAATCTTTTTGAGATCTAGGGTTTGTGTTCTTGGGCTCTAGGCTACGGCTAGAGATTTGGAGAGTTTTTCCTTCCTCTCGAATTGAAGGAAAGTTGTATCTTGCAAGTGCTTTTCATTTCTCATCAAATAAAAGTGTTTGCTTTGTTTTCTCTTACGTTTTCTCCTTCGTTTTCTCTCCGAATCCACTGTTTTGGGCGGTTTTCTTGTGCGGACAGCAGTTTTCATCCTAGATCTACTTGGTTCTTGGTGTGAAACACTTGGAAATCCAAGTGTTTCCTATCAAATTGGTATCAGAGCATCGATTTGGGACCGCCGGCGGCTGAAATTCTGAAATTTCAGCAAGTTTTTCCTCTCCGGAAAAAGCTTTTTGTGGATCCGTTAAAAGAAAGATGGCCGGGAAGAAGGTGGAAGTTCTAGAAGGCGAGTTTGGTCAACTAAAGACAGATCTGGAAGGGAAATTCATGGAGATCTCCACCAACAATGAGAAGTTGGAAGGTAGGTTCGCGGCGATGGAAGAAATGATGAAGAAATTATTGGAGATGAAGACCCATCCGGACACATCGGAAGTGAGAGAGACCACTGACGGCCATGGCGTAGGAGGAAATCCAAACCCAATCCGGGGGAGGAGGAATCCGGAGGTGGAGATTCTCGAAGGTGAGGACGACATGCCACCTCTAGAGCCATTCTCTAGAGAGGAGATAAGCATGGGGAATGATCGTCGAGGTGCTGATTTTCAGCGTCGAGGTGCTGATTTTCAGCATCGAGGTGCTGAATTTCAGCGCCGAGGTGTGGATTTTGGAAGCAGGAGGGGGGAATATGAAGGTAGTGCAGATTTTGGAGGGAGGAGAGAAGAACATCAGCGTCGAGGTGCTGAATTTCAGCGTCAAGGTGCTGATTTTGAAAGGGGGAGAGGAGATTACGACGAAGATTTCGGTTACCAACGTCGGAGGGAGGATCGGGACACTTGGGGAGCACCTCACTTTCGAGGAACGGGAGGTTACGGAGACTTCCGGGGTAACGGCAGAGATCCGAAGGTGAGGAAGTTGAAGATGCCCATCTTTGAGGGTGAAGATGGCCATGGCTGGATATACAAGGTAGAGCGCTACTTCGCTGTCAACGGGTTGACAGACGACGAAAAACTGACGGCAGCAGGTTTGTGCCTGGAAGGGAAGGCGCTGGCATGGTATCAGTGGAGAGACAGAAGAGAGCCTATCAGGACCTGGCGAGAGTTCAAGGATTGTTTATTAGAGCGTTTCCGAGCCGACGGGGGAGGAGACTTCTATGAACAGTTCTTTGCTCTGACTCAGGAGGGGACTGTGGCCGACTACCGGGACAGATTCGAGTACTTGGCTAGCCGTCTGGATCATATCTCCGAATCGGCCCTGGAAGGGAATTTCATGAAAGGGCTCAAACCGGAGATAAGAACCGCTGTCCGGGTGCTGGAGCCAAGGAACTTAGGCAAGGCTATGGAGCTTGCGCAGTTGGTGGAAGATCAGAAGAAATCGGAAAGAGGGGCTCGAGGCAACTACTCGGGGGGATCGTACAAAATGACTACCGCTGTACTACCCTCAAAAGGGGTAGCCCCAGGGAACCAGAGGGAGGTGCCCAAGGAGAGATCTGGTGGGGGAAGTATTGGGGGACAGTTCAAGAGGTTGTCTGAGAAGGAGGTACAGGAGAAGAGAGCAAAGGGGCTATGTTTTCGATGTGACGAGAAGTATATGCCAGGGCATAAGTGCAGAGACAGAACTCTTCAGGTTCTCCTCGTTTGTGATAACGAGGAAGACGAGGAGGAAGATGGGAGCAAGTCTGAAGTGGAGGAAGAGAAATTGCACCTGGATGTGGCAGAAGTCTCTCTGAACTCTGTAGTGGGATTCACTCCGAGTCACACTATGAAGGTGAGAGGAGAGATAGCTGAACGTGAGGTGGTGGTGTTGATCGACAGTGGGGCAACCCATAACTTCATTTCCACTCAGATAGTGGAGTCGCTAGGAATGGAACTGGTAGATACAGGCGGCTATGGGGTGATGATGGGCACGGGGAAGGTGGAAATGGGTAGGGGAGTTTGTAGAGGGGTGGTACTGAAGATTCAGGGAATCCAGGTGAAGGAAGATTTCCTTCCTTTGGAACTGGGAAGTACTGACGTCATCCTAGGGATGAAATGGCTGCGTACCCTAGGGGAGACAAAGATCAACTGGGGGACATTGAGGATGGAACTGGTGATAGGGGAGAGAAGGAAAACAATTCAGGGGGATGCAGGGTTGACAAAAGCTGGGGTTTCTCTCAAAGCCCTAATCCGGACCATTCAGCAGGAGGGAGGAGGCTACTTGGTGGAGTTGCATAGTTTGGAGGGGGAAGGAGTGGAAGAAGGAGGAGATATACCCCTCTCTGTTCAGCCACTGATCCAGCAGTTTCCAGAGGTTTTTCAGCCACCTCAGGGATTACCCCCGCAGAGGGAGCGTGAGCATGCTATAGTGTTGAGGGAAGGAGTATCCCCCATCAGTGTACGCCCTTACCGCTACCCCCAGTTCCAGAAGGATGAAATTGAACGGTTGATTAGAGAAATGCTGGAGGCTGAGATCATCAGACCCAGCATCAGCCCTTTTTCTAGTCCCGTTCTTTTGGTAAAAAAGAAGGATGGCAGCTGGCGTTTTTGTGTAGATTACAGAGCCCTCAATAAGGAGACCGTGCCTGATAAGTTTCCTATACCTGTTATCGATGAGCTCTTGGATGAATTGAGTGGGACTGTGATCTTCAGCAAGATAGACTTGAAATCGGGCTACCACCAGATTAGAATGAGGAAGGAAGATGTTCCTAAAACAGCTTTTAGAACTCATGAAGGCCATTATGAGTTCTTGGTGATGCCCTTTGGCCTCACCAATGCACCTGCTACTTTCCAGGCCCTAATGAACAAGGTTTTCAAGCCTTATCTCAGACGGTTTGTGTTAGTATTCTTTGACGACATCCTGATATACAGCAGGACAGAGGTCGAGCATTGGGAACATTTAAGAACGGTGTTAGCGGTCCTACAGGAGCATCAGTTGAAGGCAAATTTGAAGAAATGCTGCTTCGCTCAAGCCAGTGTAGAGTACTTGGGCCATGTGGTATCAAAAGAAGGAGTGGCGGCTGATCAATCCAAAATTGAGGCAATGCTAAGGTGGCCACTACCGAAAAGTCTGAAGGCGCTGAGGGGATTTCTGGGATTGACAGGTTATTACAGAAGATTTGTGAAGGGGTATAGCACCATAGCCTGGCCACTTACAGAACAGCTGAAGAAGGATGGTTTCCTATGGGGAGAAGCAGCCACCTCTGCTTTCGAGAGTCTGAAGAAGGCAATGACTACAGTGCCAGTACTAGCTTTGCCAGATTTTACTCAAACATTCATTGTGGAGACAGATGCATCGGGGTACGGACTGGGTGCAGTACTTATGCAGAATAGGAGGCCCATCGCTTATTTCAGCCAGGTGTTGACTGCTCGGGCAAGGATGAAATCAGTATATGAGAGGGAATTGATGGCCATCGTGTTGTCCATCCAGAAATGGCGGCCTTACCTACTGGGAAGACACTTCGTTGTCAGGACGGATCAGCGGAGCCTGAAATTTCTTTTAGAACAACGAATGGTGACTGAAGAGCATCAGAGGTGGTTATCCAAGTTACTGGGGTACGACTTTGAGATTCAGTATAGGCCAGGGGTGGAGAACAAGGCGGCAGATGCCTTATCCAGATGTATGGAGGAATTACAGACAGTCGCTCTATCCGTGCCTTGGATGCTGGATTGGGAGGCCATCAGAGAAGAGAGTGCCAAAGATGAGAGTTTGGGAAAGATCAGGACTGAAGTACTGAAGGAACCGGGTAGCCACCCGGGATACTCCTTGGAGGGAGACAAGCTGTTGTATCAGGGAAGATTTGTTATGCCCCGAACGTCGATCCACATCCCAAACATACTCCATGAGTTTCACGGGAGTGCGATAGGGGGCCATTCAGGCGTACAGAAGACATACAGAAGGCTCGCTGGGGAGTTGTACTGGAAGGGGATGCATAAAGATGTGGAGGAGATGGTAGCCAGATGTGAGGTCTGTCAAAGGAGTAAGTACCTAGCGATGTCACCAGGAGGATTACTACAGCCTTTGGCTCTGCCTGGTAGAGTATGGGAGGAGATTTCCATGGATTTCATAGATGGGTTACCCCGCTCAGAAGGGTTCACAGTGATCTTAGTAGTGGTGGACAGGCTGAGCAAGTATGCCCACTTCATTCCCCTACGACATCCCTACACCGCAGCAACAGTAGCATCAGCTTTTATCAGAGAAGTGATCAGATTACATGGGGTGCCAGAGGCGATCGTATCAGATAGGGACAAGGTGTTCCTCAGTCATTTCTGGAAGGAGCTCTTCAGATTGCAGGGAACAGTACTCAAGAGAAGTACAGCCTACCACCCACAGACGGATGGCCAGACGGAAGTAGTCAACAGGAGCTTAGAGACATATCTCAGATGTTTTGTTTCAGAGACACCAAAACTATGGGCGAAGTGGCTATCCTGGGCTGAGTACTGGTACAACACGTCCTTTCACTCGGCTTCACAAATGACTCCATTCAAAGTGTTGTACGGACGGGATCCCCCACACTTGGTACACTTTGGGAGCAGTAGTACTCCTGTTTCGTCAGTAGAGGAATACTTGGAAGAAAGGGACCGAGTATTAGAAGAATTAAAGAGGCACTTGCTGAGGGCGCAACAAATCATGAAGAAGCAGGCTGATGGACATAGAAAGGATATCCAATTTGAGGCAGGGGATAGGGTGTTCTTGAAGCTACGTCCATACAGGCAGAAGACAATCGCCAACAGGAGGAATGAAAAGTTAGCTCCAAGGTACTTTGGGCCTTATGAAGTGATGGAAAAGATTGGGGCAGTAGCATACCGACTGAAATTACCCCCATCAGCGACGATACATCCGGTTTTTCATGTCTCCCAGCTGAGAAGGGTCATTGGTGACCACATCGCCACTCCTGAGCTACCGCCGACACTTACGGAAGAGTTAGAGGTGATCATGGAACCCTTAGAGTTGAAGGGTGTTCGCCAGAAAGAGGATGAAACTAAGGAAGTGTTGATCCAGTGGAAGAACCTTCCTGACTACGAGGCCACGTGGGAGCCATACGAGATGGCGAAACAGCAGTTTCCTGATTTTCACCTTGAGGACAAGGTGATTCTTTGGGAGGGCGGTAATGTTACGCCGGCCCATCCTGGGCCGGCTGGACCGGTCCACCCTGGACCGGTCTTGGCTTACAGCCGGCGGAAGAAAACAGCCAGGGAGGGGGCGGAAAGAGCAAGAGGGGCCCACTTGATGTAAATTGAATTTTGGGAGGGAAGATTTGAATGAGAAGGGTAATTAGGTAAATTGTAATCCTCCTTTCATGTTAAATGAGGAGGAATAGGGGGAAGAGAGTTTTTATCTTGAATTTGAATCTTTTTGAGATCTAGGGTTTGTGTTCTTGGGCTCTAGGCTACGGCTAGAGATTTGGAGAGTTTTTCCTTCCTCTCGAATTGAAGGAAAGTTGTATCTTGCAAGTGCTTTTCATTTCTCATCAAATAAAAGTGTTTGCTTTGTTTTCTCTTACGTTTTCTCCTTCGTTTTCTCTCCGAATCCACTGTTTTGGGCGGTTTTCTTGTGCGGACAGCAGTTTTCATCCTAGATCTACTTGGTTCTTGGTGTGAAACACTTGGAAATCCAAGTGTTTCCTATCAATATACTACATAATCACTAGAGGTAGTAATATCATATCCACCATTTTATTTCAACACCCTCTTATTATATTGGATAATAAAGTTGAAACACTACAAATATATCATCCACCTTATGTGTCGGGCTTGCTAAAACTTTGATTAAGTCCAGAGGTATTGAAAATATTTGTGGTCTTTATGAACCACAATTTCTTTGTCGAGTATGTAAGGGCATTGGAGATTCACTGCTTGGTGAAGTCTGAGTAGTTTCTTATTGTATGATTGGTAATTTCTCCGAGCAACTTGTAGTAAATCTAAATAATATGCCACAAGTCTCCCTTATTGTATCAAAATCATGCCAAAAAGGTGTTTAAAAGCATCTAATTGGACTTCAAATGATTTTTACGCATTTGGTAAGGCTAGAACAAGGGCATCACATAGGGCTGCAAGCGAACCAAACGTTCGACGAGCTACTCGTTGCTCGGTTCGACTAAAGCTCGTTTGTGATCGTTAAACTAACTAAACAAACAAACTTGAACCTAATTTTTAATACTTGATTCTTAAATAAACAAGCTTGAACACTAATGTATTCGGTTTATTTATGTTCACGAACAACATCATTTGAAGCTCGTGAACAAGCTCGATAAAAGCTCGATTCGTGTTCAATTTAGAACTTGTGAATAAACTTGATAAATATATTCATATAGATTAATCATTTTTTTTAAAATCTACAACTGCTTTTATTATAAATTTGTTGACCTTCGTATAATGTCCAAAGAACAAAAAAAAACAAAAAAATGAAATCATAGCTGTCTCTGCCGCAAATTCCGCTCAAATCCCGCTGAATCCCTGAGTGAGCGGCGCCGTTTGAGTCGCATCCCGCGATTCCTGTGTAAATCCTGCATCGTCGCCTCGATCGAGCGCCCTTGCACGTCGTTAAATACTGACCCAAATGAGAGCTTCAACTCACTGCTCACGATCTCCTCCATGCGAAACCACACTCGCTCTCTGCTTCTCCTCCCGACATCCCCAACCTCCTGCTCTCTCTCCGATCCCGACCACAAACCACGCTTGCCTCCTCCACGTGAAAGCTTCCTTCTGCCGATCCCGAGCTTCTCCCTTTCCCGATCGCAGACACCGACGCTCGACTTCTCCTCCCGACTCCTAGCCGAACTCAGCCCCACCTTCATTCGATCCATACCGAGAGAGAGAGAGAGAGAGAGAGAGAGAGAGAGAGAGAGAGAGAGAGAGAGAGAGAGAGAGAGAGAGAGAGAGAGAGAGAGAGAGAGAGAGAGAGAGAGAGAGAGAAGGGAAAGGAAGCTTTACCCAAACCGAGCTCTTCCTCCGATTCCCCCATCCCGTCGTTCCCCTTTGCTCCTTCCGATCACTTCGGTCGAGAGAGAGAGAGAGAGAGAGAGAGAGAGAGAGAGAGAGAGAGAGAGAGGGAGAGAAACCTATCTCCATCCGACCGAGCTCCACGGACCTCGATCTCCCTTCTTCCTCTGCATGTAGCCGACGTCTCCCAAGCCCGATCTCTCTTGCCGACCGAACCCATGTCCTCTACCCTAGTTATTCACCCGAGCACTTTCCATTCAGATTTATGTAGTCTCTCTCTATCTAGACTAATTAATTATAGCTAGTTTATATTGGTTATAATTAATTACTCATTAATTAAAGTTAATTAGTATTAGTTATAATTATTTACAGTTAATTATAATTAATATTAATTACGATTTGTTATGTTAAAGATAATTAATTATAGCTAACTATAATTAGTTATTATTTAATTATAATTAATTAGAATTAGTTATAAATACTTATAATTAATTCTAAATAAATATATGCAATATATTCTCATTGATTATAATTTATTATAATTAATTGTAGTTAGTAATTATTAACTATAATTAATTTTAGTTGATTATAATTGATTATTGCTCTCGATCCACGAGCATTCGTCGCTGACCCCGAAGGTATAAACTCTCTAATCCTAAAACTCCGAGAACTCGTTTCAACGCATGCGTCGAAACAAAACGACCACCTATACACGCTTTTCTTAGCGTGGTGGGAGGGAGTGCGTCCCGACGCTTGCGACGAAGCGGGTAATCACCCAAATTCCTTCTTCGAAGTTCGTATCGCCTTGGAAACCCCGCCTATGCACGCTTTTCTTAGCGTGGTGGGAAGGGATCCCGGTGCGATGCGCACGACGAAGCGGGGATACCCATAAGTACCCGCTTGCGGGGAAACAACTGCCTTGCTTACAAAATATTTTCAAAAATAAAAAAAAATTCTTTTTTTTTTACAAAAAGAAAAAAATACCCATGCACGCTTTTCTTAGCGTGGTGGGGGATCGAAAAATTATACGGTCGCGGTGTTCTCGAAAAAGGGCATCTACCATGCACGCTTTTCTTAGCGTGGTGGGAAAGGCCCAGTTTTCCGTAGTTTTCCCCTAAACGGGAGAGACGCCGGGAGGCTGCCGAAATTTGGATTGAAAATCCAATGACTTGAACAATTTGAGATATGGACTTGATTGAACTAAAAGGACATGCAAGAGCTATATTAAACAAAGATCCGGACATGGACTTGATTGAATCAAATTGACTTAATTGAACTCAAAGCTAAATGAGTCATAACTTAAGCATAACTCAAAAGAACAAAGAACATTGACTTGAGATTGTAGTTTGGGACAACTACAAGGACCATTTGAAACCAAGCTCCTCTTTGAACTCAAATGAACCATGAACTTGAGCATAATCTTGAACCATTTAAACTCAAGGAGAGACTTGAGTCGGACCACGGGGAGCTCGTACAATGGATGACGACGAACTGAACTTGAACGATGCAAAGGATTTGATTTGGACTCAAATGCACTTGCACAACTTGAATTCAAAATTGAATCCACTTTGGATATGGACTAAATGAGGATGAGTTTGATATGCAAATCAAATCATATAAAGAATGTCATAATGCTCTAAATAGAATTATAATTTGTAAGATAACAAATTTTAAATCAAATGCGAGGGAACATATACAAGACTTGTGGACCAAGGGACTATAGGCATCACACATTTATAAATAATGATGAAGTTATAAAGAACATCTTGATACTCTCAATGAGCATGCTAATTTATTAGTAGTCATAGATAAGAAACACAATATACTTGCAAGTGAAGGTGGAAGAGTCGTAATGAATACAAGCACAGTGGTGTAAGAAGATTCATGATGTGCGCACAACTTCATTCATACATAAAGTGGCTTATAATCAATGCGGTGTATATCATGCAAATATGAATAAGAAGATCATGACGGACATTATGCTCACCGCCAATAACACATAATGAGTGCATATACAAGTTCCCTACGAAGGGGGGAAGTTAATATGCAACAAATACCACAACATCCATTTGACCAACTTCAGCTAATTGGCAAATGAAATACATAGTCCCTCACAAGTGCTAAAAGATCAATATGCAATGATAGGTCGATGTATCCTCAAGTGCTATTATCATGTAAATATACATATGCAACATACATTGAATACTAAGAGATGCTTGTAATCAATGCAAACAAAGAGGACAATTCACTTGCAAGCAACATTGGTGGATATACTATAGATATGATTGGTCCTCTACAGGCACAAGCGTATATTCAACATGTCATATGTAAGCCCCTACGGGTCGCTGCAGAGTATTTGTTACACAATCAGCAAACTGTAATTTAAGAGAAAGCATAAAAGAAACTACAACTAATGCAAGCATCCATGGGCCACTGTAGAAGACTCGTAGCACACTAGTCTATTGTCCACAAGCAAAATACAAATGACTATATCATGTCAAAGTGACTACGGGTTACCGTGGTAGTTTCATCGTACAAATAATGAGCCATTTAAAAGCACCTACAAGTTAAGGCAGGAGATTAGTTAGTGCACTATGACCCGCCTACTAAAATCAACAAGTAGTGCACGACAGTCTACCTGTACGAAGTAGCGAACAACTCTATTCAGAAGCTGCTACTTCACGCCACCGGATCTGCAACATTCGTACAAGCAGACAGAAGGCGCCTACAATTATTTCAAAGTACCCATGCACGTGCACTAGAAATTGTATACACATAGGTACACTAAAGGGGGTAAAAATAATTATAAAACCCGCATGGGCCCCGGCGAGCGTGTTATTAGTACACAAGTGACGTCTAGGGATGCTGCGCGGGTTGACAAGTGAATTCAGGTTCGAAACCGATCCTTTTATACGGGTCAATAGAAGTCGACAGAGTTTGAACCATTAAGCAAATATAAAATTGTGGCGACTGGTATATTTGCTTTAAAATATTCATATTAGGTCATCAAGACCTATAACAATAAGAATTCACTAAATAAAATGCATGAAGCCTACGAAACCCGATCCTCCTAAATAGAGAAATAGGAGTAGACAAGGTTCAAGATATTGAATAAATATACGGTTACGGAGTTGACCGGAATATTTATTTTATGCATTCATATTCGGCCTTCAAGGCCTGAAATCAAGAAAATTCATAAACAAAAGGCATGAAGCCTACGAAGAACCCGATCCTCTGTCGACAGCCAGACAGAGTCGACAAGGTTCAGGCTTTAAATGGAAATGACCCCAAACACCCCGATGATGGCCGTGTCAAAGGCAGATCTTAACCGGAAGGGTCCATTCAAAGTCCAAAAATTCCAAAAATGCCACTCAAAATCCAAAACTCCAAAAAGCCCAAATTCCATATATTTAAAAATGAAATCAATCCATCAACACACTTAAAGCAAATTCCATCCACCCTCCGCAACAGTCTGCCGGGGTGGACAAATTCAAATGAACTCTAGCTCACAAAGAGCCAAATGCCTAGTCGAAAATATCACTAGGATCCATTCTCAAACAATCTCTTGCCAGTAAGGACGTGGTACGTGTCCTCTAACCGGCAGTTTCGCCACCAAATGGCACTGCAGGTAAACGGTTATGACCCGGGGCCCTCTGAACCGAGTGGTTTCGCCGTCAAATGGCACCACAGATAGCGGTTATGGCCAGAGCCAATACGCTCATTAATGGCGTTAAATCCTTGAGATATGAATCAATATGATATGATTGATATGACACAAAACCCTCTGTTAGCTAAGGTGGATCCAAATTTGTCCCCTTACACAAACATCCAACCCAGGTCTACAAGGTCCCCTTGGATGAAGCAACCCATGGCTGCCGACAAGGATCCTTCTGTCAGGTTGGGTCGACTACCTCCTCTGACTAAGTAGACCAGGGACCACGATGGTCCGGGACGACGGAACCATGGGATCTTGATCGGATCTATCATCCATTCCCCCACCATCCGCTTTAAGTGCACGATGGTGAAATTTCTATTTTAAATATCAAATCTTCCAAAATCTCCAAATTCCCAATTATTTTCAAACTTTCCAAACATTTCCAAATACCCAAATCTAGACTCAAAATCCAATTTCCATATCCATGCTGCTACTATATGCCAGATATACGTATTTCTATACGTATCTGATTGACGACTAACCTTAATCGAAAGTTCTCTCTCGTGATCGGGAGGGGTAATTAACTATAGAGGCTTGCGCCTATAGGAAACCAAAACTCAGATTATAAAGTCCTCACAAAATGAGGGCGAAATCTCTGGGTAGTGTCTTATCTACAAACCCATCTGCCTTCCAAAATTTACCTCGGAACTTAGTTTGTTAAAACTCCCTCGCCGAATAAGAAAAGCAGCGGGGAGGTCGGGGTCGAATTTTCGGAGCCCACAAAATTTAATTTCATTTTTTTATAAATTCAATAGAATGAATTTGTTCATGAACAAGAGACATTTCACATTTGTCAATGTTTGCTTGATTGTTTGTTTAAGATGTTCATGAACAAATATAAGATGAATCATACATCGTTTGTTAATAAACGAGCTCATTTGGTAGTTCGAAATTACTACTTATGTATTTATTCTTGATCTTGCTCATTTGATAGCTCAAGAATACTCATTAGAATTGTGTATGAACGTGTTTGTTTGATAGTGTATAAAAATTCGCTAAATATGTTCACGAACATAGCTCGTTAAGGCTTGTTTGTTTAAAGCTCGATAAGCACTAAACGAACCGATCATGAACCGAACATGAACCAAACATGAACACTATTAATTTAAATGAACCAAACATGAACACTAACAATAATACTCGAATCAAACACGAACCGAACTTGAACAAGTTAATAATAGACGAACTCAAACATGAACACTCACATACTCGACTCGGTTTGGTTCGTTTGCATCCCTAGCATCACATATCCTCTTATCTTTAAAAAGAAATATCCTTATGTTCCTTTACCTGTGTGAATTTGGGTTGGCTTTTATCAATGAATGCAAAGGTGTTGCTGCTCACTAGCATCGAAAAGCAGCAAACATGTTCTAAGATACTGTTGTTGGCATTGTGAACTGTCTTTTGGCTAATGAATATGTGAGTTGAAATGTACATATGAAACTTTTCATAGTTTTTTATCGGCACTATGATAGTTTGAATGTTAGTGTGATACTCTAGTGGTATCATTTGCATTTTTTTTTTTTCCACTCAATATGTTCACTTGGAATTGCTACGCCTCTTACATGAAACCATGAATTAGGATGGTTGATTGGTACTTTCCAAGGACAACATGATCCTGAATTGATTCAGTGATTACTGTTCAACCTCCTCTTCATTTTTGGGCAAAGCTATTTTTGTCATCTTTGGATGATAAGGATAGTTTTTTTTTTTTTTTAGAGGATTTTATGGTGGAATTTTACAAGAGGTGACTAAATCAAATTATTCTTTTCGCAAGGTTTAGGGCAATGGAATTAGTAAGAAATTGGTGTGAAGCAAGAGAAATTGTGCACTAACGAGATGAGCTATTATAAGTAGTAAGCTGTCTAGAATTATTTTGTAGAAGAACTTTGATCTTCTCTTCCAAGAAATCTTCGTTGCCTGTTTACTTTCTTCTTTTTTTTTCCTTGCTTTTGCACTTCTTAATTTATCCTTTTTTAACGGTCTTACTCCCAATTAATCACGCACCTTCAAGGGTTTTCAGGTAGAGAGAGATCAGAGTGAGAGAAACTTTAGAGAAGGGAACAGTTAGAGAAGAGGATCTTTTGGTGGATTAGAGAAGAAATTTTTGGCCAATTTTGAAGAGGGAGGGAGAGGAATTCTTGGATTTAATTTGATGAATACCAATTGAAATTCTAATAGATGCTAGTATTTAAAACAATTGAAAAGCTAATCCCAATCAACAAAAAACCCGGATAAAGAGCTATTATTTATTCTCATTACAGGCATTTATGTAATTAGTTCTCCCATAAATCATGGAAAAATCATCCAAGGCTTCCTTTTATTTTAATTTTGAATTATCTCTTCATACCCTTCTTATCTTTTTGGGTGTTCTTTTTTGTACAGCCTTTGAAGTTTTTTATGTTACTTTTATGATTTATTCCGTACAAGAGCATGTATTGGGAAGAGTGTAGATATGGTGTTGCATTCAAAAATTGTAGCATAGTCCTGTATAAAATTGTGTTGGAGTGTTTTTTTTGTATGTAACAGAATTGAACTACTAACCAACCTCGAATAAAAGAATGGGGACCTTCATGTTCGCCAGGGACTTTTTGATGTAAAGGGCGAGCTCCAAAGTTAATTAGAGTTTCCTTGAAATTTTTTCGAGGGATTTTATCTTTTCATTGGTGGTCACCTTACCCTTTTGGTGGATTCAGTACCCAAATATTTTCCTCTTTCACTGAAAACAGAAACTTAGAAGTGACGTAAACAAGAATCATGGAAAATGAAGTACGCTAATGACTAAATGTGGTTTATCCATGCTTGTAAGAGGACTACTTGAGAGCAAGTTGGGTCAGGCCATTTAGATTTTGTCAACTTGATTAGATAGGATGATGTGGTACAGGATACGGGATAAGCTACACCGGTGGACTCTATACCGCTTCTGATCTCTAACGAACTACAGCCACCACTACCCTTTTTACCGTTATTAGCTATCATTACTTTTACACTTTTACAAACTACTGCTTATTGGTATTAGTATAGCCTTTTATCATTTTAGACAACACTTTAGTATAATACTCAGTATTCTGGCTGTAGCAGAAGGTAGAAAATATATATACAATTTTCGGTATTACTCTTCCTCTTCTTTGAATTCTCTGTTCTTCTACTCTTCTTCCCTGTTCTTCTTGTTTTTGTGCAGGTATTTGTGTTCCATACACCATAGGATCAAGTGATCTTTTTGGGTTAATTCAGTTTAAATTAGGTACTTCTCCAGTCAATATATGCAAGATTAGGTACCTTGCATTGTGTTGATGTCATGAAAGGAAGAAACAAATAACTTCACAGTGAAACAAATTGTTTTACCAAACATCCCATAATTTATTACTAAATATCTTGTTTATATAAAAATTATTCTAGAACATATAAAAATCTTATATAATTACTAGCTCTATTGATTATCTATTAATACATATTAACTTATAGCTATTTCAAGTATATTTAGAATAATATAGTATAATGTTAATTTATAATATTAAGTATTTAAATGTAATTTATGATACTATATAGATATTAAAAAAACTTATAATGTAATAATTAAATAATTTGTATTAAAATATAATATTATAAACTATTAAATAGTTTTTATACTAATTATGTCTATATTATAACTTTTTTTCCTTATTTTTTTAATATTTATAACATACACATCATAAGTACTATTTTTTGTTTTTTTTCATAACACTTAAATATATAAATATATATGACTTATTAGCTGGAGTTATTTTGTTTTATATTGTATTGGTGATTATATTTGTGTATATTTGTGGGCTCCAAAAATTCGCGCCTTGGCCTTTCATCTTTCAAGACCCCTCCTTTCTTTATTTTCTTTTGGGGTCGTCAAGGAGAGTTTTAACGCTTAAGTTGCAAGGTAAATTTTCATAAGGCAGATTGTATTGTGAATAAGACACTACCGAGAGATTTTGCCCTCATTTTGCGAGAACTTTATGATATGAGTTTAGGTTTCCTATAGGTGTAAGCCCCTATAGTTAATTATCCCTCCCAGTAACGAGAGAGAACTTTCGATTAATGTTAGTCATTAATAAAATATGTAATATATATCTGGCATATAGTAGCAGTGTGTTTTGATGTTTGAAAATTTAATATTTAAAATTAAAAATGCACCATCTTGCACTTAAAGCGGATGGTGGGAGAATGATGATGAATCTGATCAAGATCACATGGTTCTGTCGTCCCGAATCATCATGGTCCCCAATGTACTTAGTTAGAAGAGGTAGTCGACCCAACTTGATAAAATGATCCTTGTCAGCAGCCATGAGTTGCTTTGTCCAATGGTACTTTATAGACCTGGGATGAGTATTTGTCTAAGAGGATAAATTTGAATCCAATTTAGCTATTAGAGGATTTTGTGGCCTATTAATTATATTATATTGATTCATATATCAAGGATTTGAAGCCATTGGGGAGCATACGGGCTATGACTGTTACTGTAATACAGTGGAGTCGTTGGACCAGGCCATTAGGTCAGAGGGTCACCGTCATAATTGTTAACCACGCGTAACCGATCTGGCTAGGCTTCAGGTTCTTTGCATAGCCATCCAGCCAAACTGTCGATTAGAGGACCAATGTCACATCCTTATTGATAATAGACAAATGGAGAATGAATCCTAGTAATATTCTCAATCAGACATTAGCTCTTTGTGAGTTAAAGTAATTTTCATATTTGTCCACCCAACAAGTTGTTGCGGAAGGTGGATGAGCTTTGTTTTAAGTGTTTGATAATTTATTTCAATTTTAAATTTTTTAGGTTATATAACTTAGAATTTTTGTTCGGCATTTGGGAGGTATTTTTAAATATTTGTGGTCCCTTCCGATTGAGATCTTTTGTCAACACGACCATCATTAGGGTATTTATGGGTAATTTTTATTTTATCGATTGAACCTTATCGACTCTATCTACCTATCGATGGATGATCGGGTTTGTTGTCGGTTGTATGCTTTTATTAGTGAATTTTTCTAATTACAAACCATAAAGGCCTAATATAAATGTATTAAACAAAAAATATCTCGGTCAATGTCGTGGCCATATTTGTTTGGTAGTTCAAGCTGTGTCGACTCCTATCTACTTACATAGAAGGATCGGGCTCAAATTTAAATTTATCATTTGACCCACGCAGCATCTTCAGACGTCACGTGTATATTCATAACACGCTCGTCGGGGCCTATGCAAGTATTTAGGGGTCATTTTTTTGTATTTATTTGTCTAATCTTGTCAACTCTGTCTAATTTCTGACAGAGGATCGAGTTCGTAGGAGATTTTTTGCCTTTACTAGCAGATTTTCTTGATATAGACGTTGAAGGCCTAATATGAATGTATAAAATAAATATCCCGGTCGTTACGACCGTGTATTTGTTTGATAGTTCGAGACGTATTGATTCCTCCCTCATAGAAGTATTGGGCTCGAACTTAAGTTCATTTTTTTTACCCGCGCAGCATTCTCAGACATCACGTGTGTAAATACAACACGCTCGTCGGGCCCCATTCGGGTTATATTCTTACATGTATATAGGTTAATATGCTTGAATTTGTATTTTCATATTTGTATGTATACATGTTGCAGTGTATGTATAAGGGCATTTTAAAAATATTTGGCATTGATCAGCTGTGCGAATGATCAACATTTGGGTGTGCACAATCCTCTATGTAGAAGCCCGTAAACACCTTCTGTCTGTTTGTATGAATATTGCAGATCCGGTACCGTTGTGTTACACTATGGGTTGTTTGCTGCTTTAGCCAGGTAGGCTTCATACACTAACGAATCTCCTGCTATTGCTTGCATATGTTGATATCTGCTGCTGTTTTTTTTTTGTATTTGCTCATAGATAACACTTTGTGTATGTGATAGGTCTCTTACAGTGACTCGTAGGAGCTTGTATATCATAGTTCTTTTGCATAATTGTAGGGTGCTGAGCGTATTTGTTTATAAATCGAGGTTTATTGTTTAGGGGGTGGCCCGGACCATCCTAGTTGGTCGATCCAGCAAGAGCCGAACCAGCCCAGGGGGTTTGACGGAACCAGGGGTGGAACAAAGGGGAAATTCAGCCCCCCTTGTGGGGCCTAGGAAAGTTGTAATTCATTATGTAAGGAGGAGAAATCAAGGGGGAGATATTTATGAAGGTTTTAACTTGTTTATGAAAGGTCTAATTGTATTTTTTGTGTATTAGGGCTCTTTAGAAGTGTGGACTAAGATTTGTATCTTTTGTCTGTTAAATTTTATTTCTAGGGTGTGTCCTAGATTACTAGCGGCAATTAGGGTTTGTGGGAGAGATGATTTACTTCTCGAATAGTAGATCAATTGCATATTGCATTATTATTGAAGGGGATAAAAAATCAGCCCCTATCTTCGTGTTCTTGCATTTTTCTTATCATCTACTTGTTTTTTACTTCTAAGACACATCAAATACGCCCCATAAAGAAAAAATGCAATCAAATAATTGGGTTCTGCCATAATACATCCCATTCTAAATCTATATAAAAATGAATTTGATACTTTGGGTTTTCATGCATCATCTTCCGAGTGATCTAGATAATACATGAAGTCATATTTGCATAAGCATATTTTTTATGTATGTATAAATATTATTGTACTACTATCAATTGAATATGTTCAAACAATGTCATGCTTGTATTTGGCTCAAGTAAATGAGATTGGAAAAACAAACTGAAATCACGCAAATTATCGAGCCTAAAACTAACGGACACAAACCATGATCTATTTGGATAGCCCTAATTGTACTAGTTTCCATGGTGGTTTTTAATTGTTCAAGATAACAAGTATGCTATTTTAAGCATTTACATCGAAATAACAACATGAACAAAAATCTTTCCTAGATAATTTGTATTCCAATCTTGAGCCTATGAAAATATTTTCCCCTTCCTTACTATTGTTATTAGCAGACCTCACGTAGTGAGATAAAGGCTTGATGTTGTTGTTATTGTTACTACTGTCATTAACGTAACCTTGTCGTAGGCACAGCGTTTTGTTTATTTAACAGCAAACATCTCGCCTTAATGTCTGTTAGGATGCTTGACAAGTACTTTTCTGGAATGGTTTTTAAAGTTATTGTCATGAGAGGAAATCCTCAGAAACGTCACCCATAATGTTCAAGTAAATTTGTATCTTTCTTGTGAGATTTTTTTTAGGAGGCTAAGAAGCTTTTTTTTTCATCTGAATAACCAAAATATGCTCAACTATTCATAGTGTGATCATATTTTCATGTTAAGGATTCTATTTTGAGAAACCATAATCCATTTGAGCACATGGAACCTATATAAAATTCATCTGAACGTCTTTCTTTTTTTTGGGTGTGGGTGCTAGTTACCATTTGGACAAATTATGAATGCAGTTCCAACATCCGGCAACAGCATTCGGGCAGCCTTCTCCTACTGTGTTCAGCAAGTTCGCAGCTATGATTACCACCATTACCTCTGCCTACTTCTCCTTCCAACTTCTATGCGTAAGGCTGCATTCGCATTCCGTGCCTTCAATGTTGAGATTGCAAGAGCCATGGATGTCACTTCTGATCCCAGCGTCGGCCTCATGCGCCTATTATGGTGGCAAGAAGCCATTGACAAGATATTTGCTAAGAAGCTCATTGAACAGCCAGTCGCGAGAGCTCTCTCTGCAGTGATTTCAGAGCATAAGATTAGCAAACAGTGGCTCAAACGGTCAGTCGAGGCCCGGATAAATGATGCCAACAAAGACGAGAGTTACATTCCTGCGAGCATTGCTGATCTGGAGAAATATGCAGAAGACACAGTTTCGACTATTCTATATTTGACTCTCCAAGCAGGAGGGATTCAATCCACTGCCGCAGATCATGCAGCTTCACATATCGGCAAAGCAAATGGCCTTCTCCTGCTGCTGAAATCTCTGCCATATCATGCTGGCAGAACTGGAAGAATACCTTACATACCAGCTGAAGTGGCAGAGAAGCATGGGCTGCTGGTCACTGAGAATGGGAGATCAGAGATCCGAATGGATTATTTAAACGAACAGCTTTCGGATGCAGTGTTTGAGGTTGCATCTGTTGCTCTTGCTCATCTGCGGAGAGCTCGCGAATTGGCTTCGACTGTTCCTGCAGGGGCTGTTCCTGTCTTACTGCCTGCGGTGGCAGCGCAGGTGCTTTTTGATTCTCTGGAGCGGAGTCATTTCGATGTGTTCGATCCAAGGTTGGGAAGAGGGGTTCTCGGTGTCCCTCCACTTTGGTATCAGTTGAAACTCAAATGGCATTCCTGGAGAAACAATTATTGACTACTGCTGATATTTAGAGGTCTGAAGGGCGTTCATTTTCGCTTTAGAAGATTTTAATGTTTGGATGCTCTCCCTAAAGACGCCATTGCTATAGCTAGTTTTATTTTATTCTAGTCACAATTTGTGTTTCCATTTCTTCGAAACGTTTTATTTTATTTTAGGGAAAATATTTTATAATTTATTATCAAATTTTTATTTCAATAATCAAACCTTTTCCAAATAATTAATAAAAAAGGCGTCACTATGTTCTTCAGTTTTTGTCTCATTCATTAATAGATAGCTCTACTACTACTGCACGGAAATTCATATATCGGGAAAAAAGATAATAATTATATTTTTTTTATTATGCTGAATATATACTTTCATATGCAAAACAATAGAAATAAAAAAAAAATTATTACTCTTTAAAATTTGAATGATATTAAGAATTGTTTAGTTGCTAGTAATCCTCATATAAAATAAACAAATAAATGACAAAAAAAATTTTAATGTTTGATTGAAAGCAAAATAAAATTTCAATATATGGAATTTACTGTGCAGTTTATTTTCCATAGTATTACAAACAATTTAAGCTCATTCCGAATACAACCAACAGCTCACCACGACCTCTGATTATCACCCTCCATAAGCCTCGAAAATTTACATACAATTAACTTTAATTTAAATTAAACATAAGAAAATAAACTTTTAAATTTATAATACATTCAGCAAAATAACTTTAAAAATTTTTAATACACTATTTATTATATCATATTTCTTTTACCCTATATATCATTTCTAATAAAGTAAACAGCCCCCGATATAGTAGACTTCGAATAAACGAGATAGTCAATAAACCCTCCAAATAGCATGATCAGTTTCTCTTTCTTCGATGTATTGGATAGAAGAAACAAACTACTTGAAAAAAAGAAGAGGTTTTATGAAGTATGAATATCAAAATAAAGAAAACTTGGCAAGAAAATCATATTGCATGGAACGCTAAAAGATGGGCAAATAAAAGCAAAACAAGCTATAAAACAAAAAAGAAATAGGACATCAAATAAAATAAATAAACCTTGAAATAAAAGCATACTACAAATGAACCTAAACTAAGATCCAAGCATCAGCCCGTTTTTCACCAAAAAAAAAAAGCAAAAGAACACACACACACGCGCACGCTTATAAAGGTTCGCATACAAAGACAACCAACAAGTGCAAGAAAAAATAAAGGATAATTTAGCTCTGCTCATCCCCTTCAGCATCATCCCTCTCCTCAGCAGCAGCAGCCATCAGCTCATCAAATTTTTCACTCTTTCCCAGTAAAATTTCAATCTGGTCAAAATATATTTAAATCATTCAATTACCAGTACAAGCGAATTCGGGGAACTAAATTTTGCAGAAAGTGATATTTACCTTGGCTTTCTGGATGGGCCGACCCCTTGATTCATCCTTGATGTCCACAGTGGATGTCATAATCTCTGCATGTCAAACGGATGCTGATTACATATTGTGAGGATTTATTCAAAAGAAACCGTTCAAACGAAAGCAAGCAAGATGTATTATTAGATCAAAGTAAGAATCTCACTCTTCTCAATAGCAAGGCCATTGTTCTTCAGAATCTCTGCAATCGTCACAACAGTTGCAATTGCTGCAAAATATTTTCAAATACATTATTTTGAAGATCAAATAAATCTGGAATGTAAGGCGCCATACTGCTAAAATTTTCAGAGCCAGTCCAAACTTGACCAATAAGACATGGCTAAGGCCTCACATATTCAACCAACCTGACACGTCATGCTTTGAAATTCCCAGTGCCAGACCATACTTGGACCTGCAAATTGGCTGGAGTCCTAAAATACATGATTCACTATCCTAGAGACCAGGAGGCCCAGCCAAGTCATCCTAACAAGCTCAGACTAAGGCCTCCAATAATAATGACAATAATAAGATTCTATTTCACCAGCTTGGAGCCAAGGTTCCAAAAGAGATTAATGGTTTCTCCATCGGGAAAGAGAGGTAAGGTTGAATCCTAATGATAAATTTATAGCCATACTTGTATATAATATCATGAAATAGAAAAGTAAAAGGCATGGAGTGACTTTGGCGAAACACTTTAGGAATAAAAGTTGCCTTCAGATGCAGTCAAGGCTAGCTATTTTATATTTTATTTATTTTCCACTTGTGTTTCTAGCTCTCTTTATTTGAATAAAATTATAACACTCAAGCATATAATTATAAGATTTGAAACACACATGCACATACATTACCTATGTACCAATATATAATTAAAAAACAAAAGATGAAAAGGCTTCCAACTCTACAGATTTGGCTAATTCCCATAGACACACAAAAACACGCACGCACGCATGCACAAGTGTTTGCGTGTGCGTTTGCGTGGATAAGCGTTTACAATAAATCTAAGAATTATCTCATATGAATACACAAGCTCATGCTAGTCCTATAATTTTGTATGTTACAATTAATGGTGGCTTTTGTTCCACACATTGACGGGTAGTGATTTCTTCAACGCCACAATGGTCAATCAATGTTCCATTTAAAGTCAGTTTAAATGCAATAACAAACATCAAATCTAGCTCTCTACATATAATGTATAAATCATACTCTTTAGTTTGATTTCCATATAATTTAAGTCTGTCAAATTTAATTCATAATTTAGTATTCAAAACTACTCAAACCATTTGAAAAATAAAAACAGAATTACATAAATTATGAAGCTCAAAGATCATGCTTTGAGATTTAATTTTCACTTGGAAAGGGTTTAGGACTTTTGTTTAGGACATTTTGAACATAATAATATTTGGCGGTTCCAAATCCAAAAGTTAAAGAATTCTCAAATTCCCCACAGATAAGCATCAACAAAATAAAGGAAAATAAGAAATAAACACTGGCCCCACAAAACAGATGCATCTCTCAGTTTCATAGCAAAGTCATGAAGGAGGAAACACTCACCCATTCCAAGAGCAGAAAGCTCAACTTCATTGTGCTGCTGCATATACCTCTACAATAAGAAAGCAAACAAATTAAATAAAATATAAGCATCCATCGCAAAATCACAATTAATAAGAACAAATTTAATTTAAAGAACCCTGCGCTGCAACCCTCGCGGTCAGTAAAACACATACAGATTTGACAGAATTCATCCACCCAATACTCTCTTTCGCCAAAACAATCAAAAAACAGGAACTAAAAGATTACAATAACAGCCCCTGGCTCTCAATAAAAAAGGTGAGCCGACTTCCAAGAAACAAGGAATAAAGAAGAAACAGATAAAATGATATATAATTCGAGAATAATGGCGAGATCGAAGCCGTCGATGCTGTACCTTGGCGAGGTTGACGTAGAAGAAAAGGGGCTTCTTGGTGTTGGAGACCTGGATCCGATTCTTCTTGTGTGAATCGTTGACGCTCAGGTTGTTGACAGCCTCAGTAACCTCCTCCATATTCCAAAGAGCGATCGATGTGAGAACAATCAGCCTACGCAGAAAACCTAACCCTAACTCCGCAGTCCGCACGACGATAAGATCAGAAAACAGGTGGATGGGTTTACTTTGCGAAGTTTTAACTATATACTAACCATACCTTACGGCCCGGCCTAAAAAACGGTGAAACGCTTTCTCCCTTATCAGGTGCTGAGTAGGTGCTCATTCGGGTTCGTGTCGCTTCAGTTAATGCCCACTCATTTAGCAAAGATGGGTGGAACCGTAGGAACAAATGTTTTGACGTATTTATTTTGACTTCTTCAATAGTTTATTTTATTTAATTAATTTAAAATTTCAAGTTATAATTTATTTTAATTCCAAACTTTTATAAATTGAATATTTAAAATATATGTATGCATGAGATTTTCAAATTATATAATAAATAAATTGAATTAAATACTAGATTGATATTAAGCCTTTGCTAATTTATCATACGAGAGAAATATCTCATTTGTTAACAACTTTAACTTAACATAAATATATTTACGAATTATAACACTTTGAGGCATAGTTGAAATAATATAAAACAAAAAATATTGAATGATATTTATAAAAGCCCTTTAATTTAATTGAGGTATTTATTTAAGGTTCGTTTCAAACAGCTTTTTTATTATTTATATTTATCCTAAACTTTAAGGAGTTAAAAAGCTGTCCCAATTCGAATATAAAGACAAGCCAACAAGCCCACAAGCCCACAAGCCCACAAGCCCACAAGCCCACAAGCATTGCTCTGCCTATGATTGAGAATAGATCCTTTGAATCCATTTGGCTCATCACCGATTTCAATCTCTTTCAAATTTATGTATTTTGTAATGACAGTAAACCCTAAACCGAATTCGCTTCAGGATTACGTTAATCAACCTCGTTCTTTTATTAAACATTCTTTGTAATGCTTAATTAAAAAAATCAAATTTAGACTTCTAACATATTCATAAGAAAGTATTTCATATTTTTTACTGTCCGAAGTTGATAAAATTAAACTTTTAATTTACCCATCTATATTTTATTTATTATCATAATAAATGATATATCATATTAAAAATATTTTTAAATACAAATGTTATAAAAATATATATTCTAACATGAAATAAATTATATAAGGTTTTGTTATTTAGATAATTTTTTACTAAACAACAACTTCCTAGAAGAAAAAAAAAAAAAAAAAAAAGCCTCGGCCTAAATCATCATTCCATAAGTGCTTTAACATAGCAAAACATGTTCAAGAACAAAGACGAATAAAAAAGCGAATTATTATATATATATAAACTGCAGCGGAAGTAGTAAACAATTCTGATGGCCAATATTGTATAATGGAACTATGGAAGTAAGCCTTCAGAGAGGAAGCAGCAACGCCAGAAAAATTAAACACGACTAAATTTCACCAAACTCTCCTCTACTGGATGTTTCTGCAACTGAAACTCCGAAGAAAGCTATACCAAAAGGCCAATAATGTTCATCTACATTTCAAAACCCTCAATACTTACCCCCTTTCCCAAAAATTTTGATAAAAAAAAAAAAGTGGCATTACAGCAAAAAAAAGGACAATTTGATGATGATAATACATGCCTACCTCCCTTCTGACAAAATATTGATCGTTCAAACAAAAACTACTCAATCTAATCCCATCCAGTAGCAACAATTTGATCATATCTAACATTATAGCTACCTGTATCATCACCATTGTCATCGCCTGCTCCAATGGAATAATCAGCATCAGCACCAGCACTGCAACTATCATCACCAACTTCATATGAGCAGCCACTCTTTATGTCTCCATTGTTGAGAAAACCAGCAGCATCTCCATGTGAAGGAGCACAACTACTCTCACCATAAGACTCAGATTTATAATTTCCAGTCCTCAACTGCAAATCTTCTTTCCTAAAATCCTGCCCCCCAAATCTGCTTCCACCATGATGGCGGCTCCTTTCTCCCACATAGGAGGAGGGTCTACCAGCATATTCACAAAGCCAATCAGGAACCTCTTGGCATGATTCTTGCATCAACTCTACCAAAGCCTTAGCCAATGGCTGGTTAGCATCATTAAAGAAAGCGGTTGCTAAGCCGCTCTTTCCAGCACGGCCTGTTCGGCCTATGCGATGAACGTAACCATCAATATCTCTTGGTAAATCAAAGTTGATGACATGTGCAACATGCGGAATGTCGAGACCACGTGAAGCAACATCAGTCGCAACCATTATCGGAGTTGCACCACTTTTAAATGATTTTAATGCTTGCTCGCGCTCCTTCAAAGAGCAAGAAGATAAGAGTAAATAGATATGCATTTATAAAGTAGCCATGTAATGATGATGATAATCATAAACTTCAGTTTTTCTTTTCTTTTCTCCTTATGGATGGATAACTGGCACATAAGTTTTCAACTTTTTATAAATAAAGTCATAGGCTTACATTAGCTGAAGGAAATGTATACAAGAAAATAAGTTAAGACTTCAGCATTCTTAAAAGAAAACAACCAATAAAGTAAATCACCAAATGTAAGTACTGTTTCGGGTTTCAACTAATCAAAATTTATGTTGGTACATACAAACTAAACAAAATAACACAATTAAACATACTAGTTGATTTCGGTCACCATGAATTGCACTAGCGGGGAATCCTTTCATGCATAACCAGTTTTGTAAAGAATCTGCGGCTCTTTTGGTTTCAACAAAAATTAATGTCAATGGTAGCTGCAAGAAAAGCTTACTAGTTAACAGAATAATCTTTGGTGCAAAGGATGTGATGCAATTTTAGGCAAGAATACCTTTGCATGAGAACCGTTCACTTTGTCTGATTGAAGAAGAGCCTTTAAGCAGTTTCTCTTATTCATATCCAACACAAATTCAACTCTCTGTTTAATGAGCTCTGTGCTGGATCCAACCCTCCCAACGGTCAAGAAAATGTAATTTTTAAGGAAGTCTGATGCCAAACGCTGTACAAGTGAGAAGAAATGATGAAGAGATAAATATGCATAATGACACAAAGATTCACATGGAGGTTGAAAGATCAATCAACTGAGGTTCAAATATAATCCAAGATATTTATAATTCCTTGCAAACAATAAAGTGATTAAAAGTTTGATTGGTGGAAACATAAGGTGATCATTATCTTTCTTCTGCATAGCAGCCAAATCTAAAATAGAATACCATTTTGCAAAGAAAGTAACAAGTATGAGAAAAGAAACCTGTATTCCGTGGGGAAACGTTGCACTAAAAAGCATAGTTTGCCTAATGCCAGGAGGTGGCATGTCCATTTGCTCAACTATCTTTCTTATCTGAGGTTCGAATCCCATATCTAACATCCGATCAGCCTCATCTAGTACCAGATAATTGACCTTTTGAAGTGAGATCCTAGCCCTTTCAATTAAGTCCGTCAAGCGCCCTGGTGTGGCAACCAAGATATCTACGCCTTTCTCCAAATTGCGAAGCTGTCAAAGTACAAATCTAGCCTAAGTGTGAAACAATATATGATATAACGCAGCCAATAATTCCAAAATATACAAGAATGCACATATAGAGAACTCAATAAAGTCAAACATAAAGTAAACATAATTCAATAGATGCAAGCATAAGAGATAAATTAGTCATGAAGATCAATGCATTATTCTAGAAGAACAAATGAAAAAACAAAGACTTAATACAAAACAACAAATGAGATAATTCTGAGGGTGTAATCTCATTTCTGAGGGTGTAACAAAGACACGGGAAAAACAAGTGTCCCACAAAGAAGCACAACGTTTTTTCTTATGCCGCATGACCATTAATAAACATTTTTGTGCAAAATTTCAAACAAGCAGCCGCGCGCGCAATTAGTTTTATTATTACGGCCTTCTATCCTTTAAATTTCATCTAGAATTTAGACAATCCTTAAAATCACACATTAAAGCAGTTAAAAATCACAGTGCATAAAAGCAAAATTGCAAAAGATATTTAAAAAAAAAAAAAACCTGGAGGAAAGCCGGAGCTCCCCCGTATACCACACCAATTCTAACGCCCGTTTGATAAGAAAACTTCTTTGCCTCGTCATGAATCTGAAATCACAGCAGTATTGACAGCAATAAAGATAAATAAAAAATATTTATCAAACGTAAAACCAACTAAATAAGAGATTATTTAGACCTGGCAAGATAGTTCTCTGGTAGGAGAAAGAATAAGTGCCTGAGGGCATGTCAGCCGACCCCCCTGGTAGCGCCCATTCTTAAGGGGAGGCGAACTTCTCATTATCTCGCTTATGATTGGAAAGCAGAATGCAGCAGTCTTTCCTGAGCCCGTCTGAGCGCAGGCCATAAGATCTCTTCCAGCAAGAGAAATGGGAATGGCATAACGCTGCACCGGCGTGGGATTCACGTACCGGCACCGCTGTATATTTCGGTTAAGAGCCTCACCGAGGTCAATCTCGGCGAATGTGCTCGCGGGAGGCGGCACATCAGACCCACTCGTCTCAACGGGAATGTCCTCATAAGCGCTAAAGTCGATGACGTTTCCAGCTCCGTCGCCAGCATCAGAGATCCGGAGATTTCCCATCTCGTTGCAGGCGATTCCAAATGGATTTGGCACTAGAGAAGCCCGACGGTTCCCACGCCCGTGCCGTGGAGCACGATGGCCCATATCCCTTGCTCCAAAATAAGCTTCACCCGATTCCGCAGCAGAAGCCAGCGAACGCTCGTGCCGTAAATGTGGGGGAATGTAGACAAATTTCCCTGACCGAAAGCAGTCATTGGATGCTCCAGATTCGGCCCAAGCGCCATAGCCGGACATTTTGTCGCAGGTGTCGGAATCTAGAAGAAGAAAACCTTGAAGTGCCTTCGCCTACCTAATGGCTACCAAGATGATACCGTCCTGAATGAAAATCCGAAGAAAAGAAGAGCCGATCTCAGAAACCCTAAAAGGATCATAAAAAAGAAGAAAGAAAAAGTAGCGAATCGATGAGGGGGTAAAAAGTGATGATGAGAGTGAGCTTTAAGAGGACCATCGGTAACTCAAACGACTGACCCCTCGGAAGGAAGAAAAGAAGGAAGCAGCGGGACTTTAAGTTTTTTTCCTCGAACATTTGAGGCATATTAAATAAATAATTAATTAATGGCGGCGTAATTCGAAAAATAGAGAGGCTTCACCTTCACGTTTATCCCGTGCGTGCGACAACATAATGCGACACGTGCGGCTTCAGATCCTCGCGCCATTACAACGCAACTCAGAACAAGTCCGTTGGGCCTCCAATTAGGGCGGACATCGGATTCTCCGAGGGTGCCATATCACCTCCATACACACTTTATTAAACAATAATATGATGACAATTTTCTGTGTCTTCACAGAATATTTTTTCTTAATTAGAAGACTCGAGAAAAATATAGTAATATCAACTTGTATTAAAATTTAATAATCCGATCAATATGAGAGATTTTTTTTTTAAATACAGCTAGTTTATTTAATGATGAAGGTCTTTTGTATGATCAAAAATTTAGACAAACACAATGTTGCTTAATCCTAATCACATATTTCCGAAATGAATTTATTTAACCATACTCTTTTTAAGATACATATTATAACGATAAAGAGTTATTATTAAAAAAAAACTTAATAGAATAATTCTCTTGAATTAATAAGAATAATACATCTACCTCTTGTCCTCATTGAGCCTTTTCAAAGACGATTTATTAAAAAAAAAAAAAATTATACAAAATTGATATAAAAATGATAGATATCTTGTTATTTCTAGAAAACAAAGATAATATGCTAGTGAGATGGTGTGCTCTATTTTCTTAAGTTGCTTCAATGATAGGATCCTCTAGTTTAATCTATTTGACATCATATGAGCGAGCTCCTTTTTATTTTCTAATACCACTCAATATATGTGATATATCATCAAAAAATTATCTTGATCAGGCACGAATCTCGAGGCAAAAATCAAGTTGGAAACTTCAAAAATTAAATCCGGGATCACCTAAACTCCGATTTCAGACAGTCAAACTGAGCGTCTTAAAAATACGAACCCAACAACACCAAATTCGACTCAATCCGAGCACAAATTAGTCCAAATCAAGGACCCAAAGCGCTGTTGGAAAGTTTGAACCACAATTTGAGTTACCAAATGGTTTTGAAACATGACGTACTTATAGTCGAATCGAGCGGCTCAACGAGACAAATCCAACAAGCCCAAGATCGTTGAATTCCAATATTATTAAGATCTTCAAATGTCTGACAAACGGTACACGATCAAGGAATTCAATATCGACCGTCCATCCAACCACTCTCCATTTACCCATGCTCTCTCACCTATTTACAAGCCATGTCACTCCATAATATCTATAAACAGACCCATCATTTCTCTTGAGAGGGGACCCAAGCAAGAGAAGATCAGAAAAGGATAGGAGGGAAGAACTCCTCGACCACCGCCTGAGTTCTGCCCTACACCCAAGTGACGTCGGAATTCTACCTAAGTGACACCGGAGTTCTGCTCGACACCCAAGTGACATCGGAATTCTGCCAGACGCCTAAATTCTGCCTAAGTGACGTTGGAATTCTGCTCAAAGCCTAAGTGACACCGGAATTTTAAGTGACTCTGAATTCAACTTGAATACACAACTTGAGTGAAACTAGACTTCAATCCGGAGTAAATCATTGTAACCTGATCGTCCTAAATTCTAAGGACGAGTTAGTCTCTTGTATAGCAAGCAAATACTAGTGGAACCTTTTTGATTGGGCGTGGCCCCGTGTTTTTTTCCCTTTCTCGGGTTTTCCACGTAAAAATCTAGGGTGTCTTTATTTCTCTCATGTTTGCGTGCTAAATATCCATATAACGCTAAGACGAGAATTTTCTAATTCTATCGCCGCGTATATTCTAGCCCGCAACAATATAAAACTTGATTTTTAAGTTTTAAAGATGATTAATGTTGATGTGGATAATATATTCTCTCAAATATAGAATTATAAAAAATAATAAATTTTTCTTGGACAAATCTTCTTATAAATGAGGGTAAAAATTTGTAATTGTGTTCCGCTAATAATATAAATAATTTTGATGATTTCATGCCATAAATTTTCTAACCTCTTTTATTAGAAGATTATTATTATATATATGTGGGAGGTGCGTGGGGATTTAAGGGGTTTTTAAATTAAAATCACATGTGTAACCATAACAAATCAAAACAAGAAACAAAAATATACAAGAAGTAAAATAAAGCAAAAAAGAAAAAGTGAACCATAATTTTTAAGTTGATTCAATCAAACTGACCTACATCCACTCTCCCGAGTCCTTTCCCTAATAATTTCACAAACCACTCATTCTAATCCCAACAAGACAGAGAAGTCCTCCTTCATAGGGATCAGAGAACACACTTATACCTTTCTTTTATTGAAAAGACACCATCCTTCTACACCCAACAAAACAGAGATGCTTCACCACTAGTCTCTAGCTAGCACAATAGTCTTCTCTCAAGACTCTTTTGAGCTCTTGCACCCAAGAACCCTCGCTCTATCAACAACTAAGGCAAAAATACATAAAGTAGGAAGAACAACTTTTAAGAAATCTCATTTCCTAAACATCTCACGATCACTCCAATCTCTCTCACCTTCTCTCATTCACACATTAGAGTAAGTCTCTCTAAAAAACTATCGCACAACAATCTTGATTTCTCCCAAAAAAGTTTGAGACTTTCAGAGACATCTCAAATGACCATAAAAAAAATATTTATGTTAAGCTCTTAATTAAACCCTACAAATTCTAATATCGTTAATTTGTGAAGGATCATACAGTCTGATCAAAAGATCATATATTACAATCTAGACAAATTTGCCGACCAAAGAAGGTAAGAAAATCATTGCAAATGCAATAAACGCACATTATCAAAAGGGAAGCATTGAAACACGCTGCAAAACTTCAAAGTGTTCTTCAAAGCCCATCATCATCAACCTCGTGACTAAAACCTAACTAGGGAGGTTTTGATATTATTAGAAGTTATTTTTTTCATTATTTATCAACAATATGCAATCATAGATGAATTTATGCTTTTTGATAAAAAAACATGGAAGATATATTTCATGTTGTAAAAAAATTTATTTATCTTGATAATTATGGGCTCCAAAAATTCGGCCCCGGCCTCCCCGCCGCGCAACTTGATTTATTTTTGTGCTTTTTTTCTTGGGCGAGGGAGTTTTAATGGATTAAGTTCCGGGGTAAATTTTGGAAGGTAGATGGGTTTGAAGATAAGACACTACCCAGAGATTTCGCCCTCATTTTGTGAGGACTTTATGATCTGAGTTCTGGTTTCCTATAGGCGCAAGCCCCTATAGTTAATTACTCCTCCCGATCACGAGAGAGAACTTTCGATTAAGGCTAGTCGTCGATCAAATACGTTGTATCCATATATACGTAGTATCAGGCATATAGTAGCAGGAATAGACATTGGTATTTGAAAAAGTCGGATTTGGAAATTGGGTTTGAATTTGGGCATTGGGAAGAGTTTGATATTTAAAATGGGAAATTTTATCATCTTGCACTTAAAGCGGATGGTGGGGGAATAGATGATGGACCCGATCAAGATCCCATGGTTCCGTTGTCCCGGGCCATCATGGTCCCTGATCTACTTAGTCAGAGGAGGTATTCGACCCGACCTGAAAGAAGGATCCTTATCGGCAGTCATGGGTGGCTTGTCCAAGGGGACCTTGTAGACCTGGGGTGAATATTTGCCTAAGGGAATAAATTTGAATCCACCTTAGCTGACAGAGGGTTTGTGCCCTATCGACTATATCTTATTGATTCATATCTCAAGAATTGATGTAATTAAGGAGCGTATTGGCTCTGGTGTAAAGATCATTTTTGCTCCAGGATCGTCCGGGACGAAGTTGGATCGTCCCAGGACGATCGGTACAGGTTGTGCTGGAAATTTGGATCCTGAATCGTTCGTCTGGACGAAATTTGGATCGTCTAGACGAAAATTCTCCAGAGCCGATCATCTAGAGACGATAATTAATTTCATCTGGACGAAATTCGTCCAGAGCATAGATCGTCTGGGACAAAGTTGCGATCGTCCGGTACGATCAGTCTGGATATATATAGAATGAGATATTTTCGAAAAAGAAAAAGGACGTCAGGAGAGAGAAAAACGAAGGAAAAAGAAGGAAAAGTGATTTTTGGGCGACTCCGATCCATTTTCGTCTGTTGCTGTAGTTAAAGAAGTTGACCAACTTGAGGTAAGGCACATTCCGCCTTTCTCAATTTTCAGAAACGAGAATTTTGAAGACTTTTCTATTCCGAATTTCGTTTCCGTTAGCGAATTTCGAGTATTATTTTATGTTGACAAAGGTTTTACCGCGTAACTTTTGGTATGTCTCTGAAATATTAATTGTGAACATTTTGAGTATTTTCTGGAAGATTTTTACCGGATATTTTAGATTCTGCGGTGTTTTAAGCGAACTGTAAATTATCAGGATGTTGAAAAAATATTTTGTCAGTACATTGAAAGTCTTACAATGTTGTTGTGAATGTTCTGTGGTAATTTGGTAAATTTTTGAATCTGTGAATTTTGTGTAAATTTCGTATACTGCCGTTATGCCGCTGAATTTTCGTACGATTTCTGAGATTTCTGAAATAAGATGATTGAATATAAATTGTGTATGTGCTATCAAAATGGAGCTATAAGGGGCCAGAATCTGTCGAGATTCTGTAAGTGTCAGGGAATGGAGTTATAAGGGGTCAGAATCCGTTGAGATTCTGTAAGTGTCAGGGAATGGAGACATAAGGGGCCAGAATCCGTTGAGATTCTGTAAGGGTCTGGAGAATCTAAAATCTGATATGTTATATGTTATCTGGAACATGATGTTTGATATCTGAGATATGTTATGTGACTTATTTGATCTTTTTATGAATCCTCTGATATATGTACGATTCTGGTTATTCCGTACGATTCTGTCTGTTCTGTGACTTGGAAGTTTTATGATATCAGTTGTCACGACCCGACCCGACCCGGGACGGATCCCGCTCGCATCGGGCCGCGACAGGCCAAAAACAGACCAACTGACCAGGATCTGGCTTTGGAATTTGTTTCAGAACTTTCTTCCAAATAGAAACAAACAAAAACAGATACAGAGCTACTATAAACATCAAATGCAGCGGAACAGATTATCTATCTTTTCATTCCTCAGAAATTACAATTATATACAAATAAAGGTCATGGCTTTCAGACAGAACAGAAAAGCCATGACTGTACAAAAATCAAAAGTCCAAAATACCAATAACTGATCAGACTCTGAACTTCTACTCCTGAACTTCCTTCCCTTTCCCAGAACCAGAAAATCACCAGAAAATAAGGGTGAGCTACAACAGCTCAGCAAGACAACAAACCTCCAATCAAAATCCTCAGAGTCCACATCAAACACATCAGACAGAAATCTGAACAGAAATCGAAACAGAATCGTATATCAAATCAAAACAGAATCAGGATCGTACAGATAAACTCAAAACAGAACAGAACAGAAATACATCACATCAAAACTAACAGAACGTACCAAAATCAGAAATCAGATTAAATCATATCAGATCAGTATTCATATCAGAACAGACAGAATCGTACGGAAAATCAATATCGGATCGTATCAGAATCATAACCATACAAATCAGATTGACTTATATCATTTCAAAACATATCAAAAGATAGAATAGATTCCCTGACACTGATAGAATCTCAACGGATTCTGGCCCCTTATGCCTCCCTTCCCAAACACTGACAGAATCTCTTGGATTCTAGCCCCTTATGACTCCCTTTGTGCTCATGGCACCAGAATAGATGTGCTTATAGCACCAGAACAGATTTCATCGGATCCGGAACAGAACTGATTTCAGATTTCAGATTGAGCTCATTTCAGATTCAGATTTCCTAGACACTAACCGAATCTCTTAGGATCCGGACCACTTATTACTCCCTTTTTATAGCATATAAGATAACATATCAATTCAGAAGAAATCCGGACAAAATTAGAAATCACACGAAAATCGGGCAGCACAACGGCTGTATACGGAATTTACACAATTTTCTTGAAAAATCACAGAATACCAAATTTGCACATAACATAGATAACAACATTGCAAGACTTTAATTCTATTGCTCAGACAATTTTAGACTACATAGAAAAATACAGTCGACGGAAAACGCCGTCAAATCAAAACTACCCGGACAAAAATCTTCAGAAGCAAAATGTGCACACTCGGCACGTCAACAACATACGGAAACTTACGCGGTAAAAACTGAACCAGACGGAAAATTCGGACGAAAATCACTAACAAAAAATCAATTCCGGACAGATAATACCGCCAAACACGACGGTTCTGAAAATCGAGAAAGGCGGATTGTGCCTTACCTTGCGTACAACAATATTTTCAACAGTCTCGTCGGCCGAAAACGGACCGGCGTCACCCAAAAATCACTTTTCCTTCTTTTTCCTTCGTTTTTCTCTCTCCTGGGCTCTTCTCTCTCTTCAAAATATCTCATTTCTATATATATCCAAACTGATCGTCCCGGACGATCGCACTTCGTCCCGGGACGAAGTGGCTCTGGACAAATTTTGTCCAGACGAATTTACTTATCGTCCCATGACGACTGGGCTCTGGGAAATTTTTGTCCAGACGATCCAAATTTCGTCCAAACGAACCCTTCAACCAAACATGTTTTTCCT
Source organism: Dendrobium huoshanense (assembly GCA_016618105.1). Taxonomy (NCBI): domain Eukaryota; kingdom Viridiplantae; phylum Streptophyta; class Magnoliopsida; order Asparagales; family Orchidaceae; genus Dendrobium; species Dendrobium huoshanense. The sequence goes on along the minus strand of CM028345.1, from coordinate 46,455,991 downwards.
GCACAACCTGTCACGATCCAACTTCATCCGGACGATCCTGGAAGGAAAATGGCCTTTACATCTGTTCTGTGATTTTCGTAGGCTATTTTTTATGTGAGTTTCTGATGATTTTGATTGGTGATTGATGTCTTGCTGAGCTGTTAGCTCATCCTTGTTTTCTACGTGATTTTCAGGTTCTTGGAAAGGGAAGGAAGTCTTGGATTAGCTGTCCATAGTCTGATATGTGATTAGGTATTTTGTACTTTTAATTTTTGTACATTTATGACTTTTTTGTTATGTTCTGTTCTTTCTGTCTGTAAGTCATGTACTGTATCTGTATATGATTATCTGGTGAAAGAAAAGATAGATGACCTGCGTTAAATTTGGATGTTTATAGTAGCTCTGTGTTTTTTTTCTATCTGTATTATATTTGGAAGAAAGTTCTGAAGCAAATTCTAAAGTCAGATCCTGGATTTGTTGGCTCCGTCGTAACCCGATGCGAGCGGGATCCGTTCCGGTTGGGTTGGGTCGTGACATCTGGCCATAACCGGTATTTCGTGGTGTCATTTGGCGGCAAAACCACTCGGTTCAGAGGGACCCGGGCCGTCATAACCATTTATCCTGCGGTGTCATTTGGCGGCAAAACCGCCGGTTAGAGGACACGTATCACATCCTTACTGGCATGAGATTGTTTGAGTATGGATTCTAGTGATATTTTCGACTAGGCATTTGGCTCTTTGTGAGCTGAAGTAGTTTTTTAGTTGTCCACCCCGACAAACTATTGTAGAGGGTGGATGGATTTTGCTTTATGTGATTGATGTGTCACTACAGGAAAACAGCTCATTTCCGACAGAATTTTCGGCAAAAAAAAATTCGTCACAAATTCCGGCGGATTTTCCGATGGATTTCCGACGGAAAATTATTAACGAATTTTCGACATATTTTTTGACTACTTTTCCGACAGATATTTTTCGAAGGACTTTCCGGCGGAATTTCCGATGGATTTCCCAAGAAAATTAAAAAATTTAAGTCATAATTTAATAACTTATTGTCAAATTAAATATTTTATATTTTAAAAAATAACTTAAATTATAGAATTTAATAGCTTAAATTATAATAAAATAAAATAAATTATCATGTAATAATTTAATTAAAAAAATTAAATGATTTAAATTAAAACTTAAATTATAGTAAAATTTTATAATAAATTATTTTGTTAAATTAAATTAAATAAATTAAAAATTTATTTTTAAATTAAATTAACTAATATAATAATTCATTTTTAAATTATATTATATTTTTTATCTTTAAGAATTCATTGTTAAAAAAAATTTCATTTTTAATACTTATATGTTTTAAGTTAAATAAAAAAATTATAAGATTTATCAGGTTTTGGCTGATGGCTTGGATGGCAGATGGAGCGGATTACTTAAATGCGCGAAGGGGGAAGATGCAGGGTTCGAACCTCACTGAAGGCGCAACCACGCGGGTTCGATTGGGCGAAGCGGGCTCGGGCGGGACCGGTTCCACGCGGACTCGGGGCCGGAGCAGGTTCTAGCTGAGCTATGCTATAGCGGGAGTTCCAAGAGGTATGAGCCGAGCGGGAGTTCCAGACGGTCTGAGCCCGAGCGGGTTCTGGCTGGGTTGGCCTGTACCAGAGCGGGTGTTTTTTTTTTTTTTTAATTTTTCTTGACATTCCGGCAAAAAAACTTCCGCCGGAAATATTTTTTCTGCATAAATTATGCCGGAAATGTTTCTGGCATATTATTTTGCGCCGGAAGGACTTTTACGACGCGCGTCAAACCGGCAGAAATATTTTCGCCAAAAATGTAATTTCTGACGGATTTTGGCCAATTTTCCGGCGAAAATGTCTGCCGGAAAATGACGTTTTTTCTGTCGTGTGTTTATTTCAAATTTTAAATATCTTGGAATTTGGGGTTTGTGGAGTTCAGATTTTAGACTTTGTGGAGTTTTGAATTTTGTAGGTATTTGGGTGACATTTGAAAATATTTGGGAACCCCTCTGGTTGAGATCTGCATTCAACACAGCCATCATCGGGATGTCCATGGGGTCATTTCTATTCATTGATTGAATCTTGTCGACCATATCAATCTGTCGATAGGAGATCGGGTTTCGTTTAGGCTTTGTGCCTTGTGAATTTTCTTGATTGTAGGCTTTGGGGGTCTAATATGAATGTATAGGATAAATATTATGGTTGACTAAGTGTCCGTATATTTATCTGATGATTCGAACCCTATCTACTCCTATTTATCTGCTTAGGAGGATCGGGTTTCGTAGGCTTCATGCCTTTGAGAGTGAATTATTTTAATTTTACACTTTGAATGCCTAATATGAATGTATTAAAACAAATATTCTGGTCGTCACAGCCACATATTTATTTATTGGTTCAAGCATTGTCGACTCCTATTGATCTGTATAGAAGGATCGGGTTCGAACTTGAATTCACTCATTGACCCGCGCAGCATTCTTAGACGTCACGTATGTACCAATAACACGCTTGCCGAGACCCATGCAGGTGTTTGATTGCATCCCTCTTTTAGTGTACCTATGTGCATACAATCTACGGTGCACTTGTAGGGGTACTTTGAAAGCATTCGTAGATGCCTTCTATCCGCTTGTATAAAAGTTGTGAATCCGGTGGTGGTCGTTGTAGATTGTAGACTCCTTCTGTCTGCATGCATAAGTATTGTAGATCCGATGGCGTCATTATTTGGATGTCATGAGGTATTTCCTCATCTTGATATTGACTCCCCTTTCTCAATCAACTGGGACGGATTTCTTTTGGACTTTGAAGTTTGTTACTTTGAAGAGAACTCTTTTTGAGATCATTGGTGTAGTAGATTTGTTGTGTCTAGTATTCGTAGATGCGAATACTGTTTTCTTTTTGAGTATGGGATCAAGGAGATTTTCTTGGAACATCAGGAAGTTTAGTTCTAATTTGTTTGAACTTCCCTCCTATTATGTCAGGAAGTGTACTCTTTGTACATCGAGTCGCTCTTATACCCGAAATGCTTGAAGATCTTGATCACCAATGTCGTAGGTGATATCAATACTTGTGCCCACAGTAGTTCGTTGTACCTACGATATACACACTGTTGTTATCCACAAGTGTTCATTTACAGGGGACCGTTGTATTCACTATGAGCTCCTAGGAGTATTCGTAAGGGAGTCATTGTTCTTGCATCCTACCCACATTTCACCAATCTCAGGTGGGTTGATTATTGCACTTGCTTGCAGGGAGGCAGATCCTCCATCATTGGTCTCCCGTATTGCCATCTCAATCAACAGGCATTTGTAGGAATTATCGTAGGAATTCGTGCATTGAGGTCTTGTAATGTGATTTGAGTCACTTTTGATCGTACGAATGTTCTTGTAGTTTGAACCCTCATGTGTGTGATTCAAGCTTTATTCCTTATTTGTGTTTTGGTTCCAAATTCAATTTCATTCAGACTTTAGTTCATCAAATTTTACGAATCCCACTCAACGTCGTATGGTACGAGTCCAAGTGGTTCGTTTTAAGTCCGGTTCATACTTAGATCACTTGTGCTCTTCTTGAGTTCAGACTCCATTCAAGCTCAAGTTTTAGTTCAATTCATTTCACTTTCAAATTGAGTTTAAGTTTGAGTTCTATCAAGTCCACAAGCTCGAGTGTAAGTCCCCTACTGTCCAACTCAAGTATTCGCTTGAGTTCAAATTGTTCGAACCATTAATGTCCAAGTGTAGAGTACAAGTCCAAGTCCTTGGTTCAGTGTCTTTTGAGATTTTGCAAGTTCAATTTCATATTTGAATTGATTTGAATTTGATTCCAGTTTGATTTTATTTCATTTGATTCAGATCTTTATTAACCATTTGAATTTATGTTCAGGTTCAAGTCTACAAGTCCACTGTTATTTGTTCATGTTCATTTGAATGCAGGCTCTTATTCTTTTATGTCCAAAACTTGCTTACATATAATCCAAAATTCGGTTCAAGTCTACGGTGCCTTCAGTCTGAATTTCGGCAGCCTCACGACGTTTTCCTCGTTTAGGGGAAAAAAATCAAGAGGCAACCTTCCCCTCGACGCTACGTGAGCGCTTTAGATAGATGTCAAAAGTGACACCGCGGTCGCGTATTTTATCAAAAATTCTCACCCGCTATGTGAGCGTTTAAAGGTGTGGAGCACGAGTCTGAAAAAAAGCATAGATTTCCCCCCTCTGCATTACGTGAGCGTTCGGGGGTACTTATATATACATAAAAAATGTATTATTTTTTTTATCCTCCTCATCGTAAGCGTCGCATAGGTTTCCCGCCCTACAACGCTACTTGAGCGCCTCGGGGGTTTGCCGGCTCGTTGCAAGCTTTGAATAGGGATTCTTAAATCGTCGCAAGCATCGCACCGGTTTTCCACCCTACAACGCTACGTGAGCGCTTCGGAGGTTTGCCGGCCCGTTGCAAGAATCGAGAAAAGAATCTAGGCGATTTCCGTCTCGTCGTAGACGTCGCACTAGCTTCCCTCCCTACAACACTACGTGAGCGCATAGGGGTTCACTAGTTCGTCGCAAACGTCGAGAAAGGAAGTCTAAGTTTAGAATTTATACCTTCAGGACCGGTGGACCGGCGGTGGAACGAGGCGGAAGAGGATACGAGCATTCCACTTTTTATTAATCTTAATTAATTATAATTAATAATAATTATATTTATTTAATTATAATTAATCATGATTAAAAATGATATAATTAATTATGATTAAATTTAATTAATCATAATTAATTAGATATTATTTTTTAAATAATTATAATTAAAGTAATTAAATCATAATTAATTTAACTAATTAACATTAATTATAATTAATATAAATATTATAATAATAATTTTTTTTTATTTACAGGATTTGGCCGAGAGAAGTGCTCGGAAGGTAGAAAGCTACCTTCACTGCCCGTGCACTCCCGTTGTTGTTCCGACCAAAATGTTGTATCTTCCAATCCGAACAGGAAGGGAGAGTCGCTCGAAGGGAGCGAAGTCGGACTGCAACGAAGAAGCCGGAGAAGCAGCGCCCAAGGGGAGAAAGTTATCTTCAGAGTCAGCGAGACCTGCGCCGAAGGGGAGAAAGTTATCTTCAGAGTCAGCGAGCTCCTGGTCGTGCTTACTATCAGAATGTCGTGACTTCCGGTCGGGTAGTTAGGGGAAAGCCGGCGAAGGGGCTAAGTCGAACAGCCCTGAAGGAGCTGGAGAAACGATGAGCTCTCGTCGTTGATCCCGATCCAAGTGTCGTCACCTCCGATCCGACAGGGAATGGAACGTCCTCGACGGCGCGAAGTCGTCCGGTCACAAAGACGTCGGAGGAGCAAGGTCGAGCCGCACGGAGGAGACGAAGAGGGAGAGAGGGAGCCAGAGAGGTCGGGAGTGTAGCAGAGAGCGACCGAGAGAGTAAGAGAGCAGAGCAGCTTCGTTTCTTCGGCCATTTAACGACGCGCTCGAGACGTGTAGACGACGTGCGAGGATGCGACTTCGATCGTGGCTACGACTTGCGAACGACGCGCGATGGCAGAGAGGTATGGGATTTGATTTGATTTTTTTTATTTTGATTTTTTTAATATACAGCAGGTCAACAATAATATTTAGAGCATTGTGATGGAATTACACTTGCAACGCACACAATGTTTCCTAACGTGTCTGAGGAATTCTTGTATGATGTTTGTTGTTATTTGGAATGGCAACAATAGAAGATCCAATCAAGTGTGGTTGAAATAAAATAACTCTAAATTTACTCTAGCCGTTTGATTTATGCTTTGTTCGGAACGATTTTTTTTACTGCTTCTTAAAGTAACTTTTTAGTACAAATTTGTAAATTTTTATACTAAAAAGATGTTTTAAGAAACAAAAAAAAAGTCACCCCAAACGAAACCTTAGGCTTTCTTACTACTTCTTAAAGCAGCTTTCGAGTGGAAAAATTTTATTTTTTGTATTAAAAAATTGTTTTAAGAAACAATAGGAAAGCCAGCCGCCCTAAACGAAGCCTTAGAATATCTCCTACCTTCAACTCTGTCTCATGCCTTCAAACTCATTCACTAACTCAAACATTAGGGTATCTTTTCCTTAAAAACTATTCATCCAAGTATGCTCTTCCTACACAGGAAACAAGCACAACAACAATAACAAATTTTTATCCAATTGCGTGTGGTCAGCTTCATGAAATTTAATAACAAAATATCATTTCTAATATATTCTAGCCTTTAGGTCTACCTCTATTTTTCTTAACATATGAGTCATGATTATTCGACAAGTATTATACTGACTGTTACATATTTAACACAATTCTCCAATTTTATCATTCATTATTTGAGACCTAACAACTACAGTATCAATAAATGATCAAACTTAATAAAAAAATATTTGCTTCGCCAAAAACCTTCAAAAATACATTTCTGATTTCATGGTATTTCCATACAATGAAACCATATAAGACAAATTAGAAATGTAACAGATTATGAACCTTTTTTGCACCAAGCCAACAACTTTCCAAATTATTTGTGGTATCAACGAAACTAGCAAGAATCTCAACTATAATATTTACAACCCTTCGAAATGAAAGAAGGAAATGAATTTAGGAAGTTCTATGCCAAACTAACCAGCCAAAAAGGAAAGAAAAAAAATCATATTTTGTTTATCAAACTGCACCATCTTAACTCTTCTAATCAGAACTTGTAGGCAGCTGAACTCTTCTAATCAGACCTATTTGTTTTAAAGATCTATGTACAACTGTGATGAGCCAGCAAGAATAACAGAAATTTATACTTCTATAAAGGGTAATAGTACTAGGCCATTAACTAAACTTCTTTCATCTAATCTGAATGAAGACCAAAATTTTTTGAGCAGTCAGCACTGAGAAATGTATGACAGATCTAAATCTCCAAAATAGGGTCAGTGTTTGCAGCATCTTCATGACTAAAAGTTGCATTCCATATGAGGACCTCCAATTTCAATCAGTCCGAGTTGTAGCAGATTGAGATCGTTGTCTTCCAAACAGCAGATATGTTAATACAACCATGGAAGCCATCAATAGTGTAAACTGTAAAAGAGGATATATAAGTAAATTAATAGAAAGTAAGAGACTTAAAAGTTTATCTGAAATGATGAAAATATTTCTCTTGAACGAAGGAAAAGATATCTGTATTTTACCAAAAGTGGTATAGTCAACAAGCCCCAAATAGGCCACAAACCATATGATAACCTGAAAAATAAAAGAATTCAGCATAGATTTCAAATATGTTTTCTTAACATACAAACATTTGGTACAAAGCTCTTCATGCAGAACGATATGCTGCAGAACATCAATAAGAAGTTCAAAAAAATTTAACTTTTCAGATTTTAACTGAGGTTGTAATTCTTGAAGGAAAAGAAGGTCAAATCTACTTACAAGCAGAATGAGGCAAGTCCAAGCAAAATCACAAGGGGCGCGATTGCCCGTAATGCTTCATTTTTATCATATGGTTTTTTTGAAACCTTTGCCTGAAGAACAGCATACATAATCAGGCCTATATCCATAACAATAACAACTAGACCAAGATGAAGAGCCTTCCTGCAAAAATTAAAAAAATTAAGAGTAAGAAAATATAAAAAGAGAGTAGATATGAATAAAGTAAAGAACACTGGATATTCATATTATTAAAGCATTTGTAGAATTGACTTATTCTGGAAAACAGAGCCCTTCCATTCATATATGAAATCAAGTTTTGCAACAAATTCTCTGATTCCTTTACTTACCCATCACCACTTTAAATTAAAAATTTCCACGCCACATCCAACAATCACTTATGCTCATCATGCGGCAATATAAAATTCTACAAAAAGATATGGTGTTTCGTATAGTCAAAGATATCTATATGGAATTGATGCTTCGAATAACTCTTTGGCACTCAAGTTGGGAGATAAAGAGCATAACGATACAGAAAACATGCCTGAAGGAGATAAGAAGAAAGACAAAATTATAAAAACTGAGCATCTCTTCAAGGATCTAGAAGGGTTTTGTGGAGTCTTACAAAACGAGTTCAGAAATCTGTATCTAATGAAGCATCAGCTTCAGAAACTAATCGGAGTCTGCATAGAAATGAATGATTAAAGTTGCATTGTTCATCTCAATAGGAATTAAAGCGATTTTAAGTCCATAAACCTGTCATATTCTTCTAGCATTATTTATTGCCATTTGAAAATATAGTATTTTGGGACATTTTGATTTGAAAATTGGACTTTTCTGCAGCTTCATTCATGTTTTTTCCTGTTTCAGGCGTGCAGGCTTAGGTGTACTTTTCAAATGTACATGCTCCATATTTGGTACATAATCAAATGACTCTTCTAAAGTTTCCCATGACCATAGCATTTCTATTTTAAACAGTAGTCAATCTAACAATCTTGCCTAGTCTCAAGTTATTTGATTTCAAAACATACTCCTAAATCTCTGGGGACATTTCTCATGCTTTTCGTCTGAATATACTCCAGCAGATCAAACATTTAAACTGAGTTTTTTTTTTTTTTAATGGCACCCCTCGATCCATAAAGATATATTTAATGTAAATCCTCTCTATAGAAAGTGCCTCCTCTTTCATTAGTCTAGATATAGAAGATTCAGCAAAAAGTGATGCAAAAGAGCATAATCTGGGCGCCTCCTTCGATTGCAGTCCAGGAGAGGGGTTGATGTAGACAATGCCGCCAAATCAGAACTCCATATCAGCTCTCTAAAAGTGTGATAAATAGACAATTATAAGAAAAAAAAAAACATAATTTCTGTAATTAGAAGGTTCAAAAACAACTAATTGTAGAAAAAAAAAAAAACATAATTTATGCACTCACGATGAAATTGAAAAAAATAAATCACAGAATCATAACGATAAAATAGATAACAGAGACAATCAGATTTATCTATATTCATTAGTCTGGGTTTCTGGGAACATAACAGCGTTGGCCTCAAAGAAAGCGACCATAAAGTTTCATATTTTTCAGAAGAAAGATCCATAAATCGAAATAAAAGAACTTCTGAACCATACCTGTTAATCCTTAAATCCGACCACAATACGCGCAGGAAATTCCGACGGCGATCGCCATAGTAAAATATGAATGAGGCAGAAACCAACCAAATTATATTCTCCAAAACATCAACCCAACTCTGCGTCCGGCGCACCACCAGCAATGACGAAGATGACGAGATGGTCAGCCTCGAACAAGCATCGTCTTCAAGATCATCCCCGCTCGACGCATAACCCTGATTGCATCTCTGCCGCACAGTGCCCCCCGGCGTCCCACCTGACATTGCTATATCTCCAAAGAAACACAACCCAGCTTCGTCCAACTCCAAAGTCTTCTTAACCAAAAAACCTCACAACTCCCTCTGAAGAAAATGAGAAGAACGAACTTTTGAGACGACTAGGCATCGAAGATGAATCCAACTTGAAAACGAAACAAAATCCAAGGCAACATCCGGTTAGGACGAACCTTGGGACAAGGATCGTTTCAAAATGGAAGGACTTCGTGGAGTGTAAGAAAGGTTTTTATCGCCTCGGATTAGGAGGATCAAAAGAGGACAGATAACCCATCTCGAAACGTCCGAACCGAGACGATTCGGCCCTTCTCTGTTGTTTATATAATATCTAGTTGGGGGATTAATAAAAATAATAATAATAATAATTAAAGCGGGGCCTTCTATGAGAAGAACGACTTGGTAGCTTCTTCAGATTGGTTGGGATTTCCCAATGGTCTTGGAGTGGACGGCAGGCGAGAGCTGGCGGCTGAAATTATCAAACTGACGTGGGAACTGGGCGCTGATGGGAAAGGGAGGGTTGAACGAGGGTCAAATTTTAGGTCTCAACAAAAAAAGAATGAGAGAGATATTATTATAATGTGCATGAAAATACATATTTTTAGATGAATTAATATTAGTGATATCTTTTTATACTTTATACATTAGAGTTGATACGTCGTCAAAAAATTATCTTAAACGGGCGTGAATCTCAATGCAAAATCAAGTTGGAAACTTCAAAAATTAATTCGGAGACCATTCGAACTCTGATTTCAGCAAACTTACAGTAGAACTGAGCATCTCGGAAATACGAACCCAACGACACCAAATTCGACTCAATCCGAGCCCAAATGGGTCCAAATCAAGGACCCGAAGCACTGTTGGAAGGTTCAAACCATAATTTGGATGACCAAACAGTTTCCAAACATAACAAGCTTATACTCGAATCGAGCGTCTCGACGAGACGAATCCAACGAGCCCAAGATCGTCGAATTCAGACATCACTAAGGTCTTCAAATGTCTAAAGAACAGTGCATGATCAAGGGATTCAACATCGGCCGTTCATCCGACCACTCCCCATTTACCCTTGATCTCTCACCTATTCACGGGTCATGCCACTCCAGAAATTTATAAATAGAGCTCCCTCTCTTCTTGAAGAGGAACCCCAGAAACCTAAGGAGAAAAGAGAGAGATCAGAGATCGATCTTGTTTCCTTGCCTCCTCGACCACCGCCGGAGTTCCGCCGGAACACCACTTGAGGCCCTCAACTCCGCCGGACCACCGCCTAACGTCGTTGCTCCGCCGGACCACCACTTAAGGCCCTCACCTCCGCCGGACCACCGCCTGACGCCGTTGCTCCGCCGGACCACCACTTGAGACCCTCACCTCCGCCGGACCACCGCATGACGCCCTTGCTCCGCCGGACCACCACTTAAGGCCCTCTCCTCCACCGGACCACCGCATGACGCCCTTGCTCCGCCGGACCATCACTTAAGGCCCTCGCCTCCGCCGGACCACCGCCTGAAGCCCTTGCTCCGCCGGACCACTACTTGCGGCCCTCGCCTCCTCCGGACCACCGCCTGACGCCCTTGCTTCGCCAGACCACCACTTGAGGCCCTCACCTCCGCCGGACCACCGCCTGACGTCATTGCTCCGCTGGACCACCGTCTGACGTCGTTGCTCCGCTGGACCACCACTTCAGGCCCTCACCTCCGCCGGACCACCTCATGACGTCGTTGCTCCTCCGAACCACTACTTGAGGCCCTCACCTCCGCTAGACCACCGCCTGACGTCGTTGCTTCCCTGGACCACCACTTAAGGCCCTCATCTCCGCCGGACCACCGCCTGACGTCGTTGCTCCTCCGAACCATCACTTAAGACCCTGGCCTCCACCAGACCACCGCCTGACGCACTACAGGAAAAATGCCCATTACCGACGGTTCTAACCGACGGTTCATGGACCGCCGGTGTTACCGACGGCATAGCCGGCGATTTGACCGCCGGATTTTAACGGCGGCCTAACCTGATGATTTTGCTACGTTAAGCCGCCGGTACTAGCGGCGGTCCCTAAACCGCCGGACATCAATATGAACCGACGGTTTACCGGCGGTTTGGACCGCCGTTGATAAGTGATTTTTTACCGGCGCTTCAGACCGCCGGAAAGCCGACAGTAGAAGCCCTAATACGACCAGACCCGCGCCTCGCATTTCATTTTTCCTCATTCCTTCTCTCTCTCGGTCGCTCTGCCGTCACCTACGCTCGCCTCCGCTTGTCCGACCGCCGCCGACGAATCTACTCCGACCGCCGACCCTAATCCGACCGCCGCCGACGAAGCTTCTCCGACCCCCGACGATTAAACTCTGACGTCCGACCGCCGACCTAGTCCGACCCCAAACCTTCCGATTTCTATTTTAAGGTTATTTTTTATGATTTTTCTTTGATTATTTGTTCTCACTACACATTTGCAAGTGTTAGAGATATTTTGGATGATTTAGGTAGTAAGCAAAGATGTAATATTGTAATCATCCAAGCTGGGTCTCACTGCTACAAAGATTGATTGTTGTATCAAAGGATGTATGTTATACTATAAGGATGATGCAGCAGAAGTTATTTGTCGCACCTGCAATGCTCCTCGGTTTAAGCAAAACTCGGGAAAACAACGTCGTCCAAAGAAAGATGTGACATATTCCCGTTTGTTTTATTTACCAATCATTCCAAGACTTCAGCGACTCTATGCATCAATGAGTTCAGCAGGCCATATAAGATGACATAAGGAGAAAATAGCAAAAAGTGATGTTCTTTCTCATCCATCAGATGCTGAAGCGTGGAAATATTTTGATCGACTGTACCCTTCATTTGCTGCTGAACCCCGCAACATAAGATTGGGATTATGTAATGATGGTTTTACTCCATATAGTCAAACAGCTACACCGTACTCTTTTTGGCCAGTTATATTAACACCATACAACCTTCCACCAGAGATGTGTATGACTACTCCGTTCAGGTTTCCGACGGCCAACCGGCGGTTTGGCCGCCGGAAACTACGATACCGGACGGCCAATGTCAAGCCGCCGGTAATGGCATTACACTGACGGTAATAAACCGGCGGTTACCGAAGGCCACCGGCGGTGTTACGGTGGACGTCCGGCGGTGTACACCGTTGTTATTTTTGACGGCTGTAACCGTCGGATATCGCCGGTAAATGAAGCGGCGGTCTACCGGCGCTTACCGGCGGTTTAAGAAATAAATGACGCCCGCTTTAACCGCCGGAAGCCGTTGGTAATATGACCGCCGGTCAGCCATCGGTTAGATAACCGGTGGCGTAACGGCCGGAAAACCGCCGGTTCTAAATCCGGTTGTCACCGGCGGTATGAGCCGACGGAAAACCGCCGACAACATAAACCGCCGGTACAAAACCGCCGGTACATGTTTCCTACGCGATTTTTTTCCGGCGGCTGGAATACCGCCGCAAAACCGCCGGTAATCCATAAAACCGCCGGTTAATCTATAGTAACTGCCGGAAAAAATCGCCGGATTTTGGCGTTTTTCCTGTAGTGACGTCGTTGCTCCGCCGGACACCACCTGAGGCCTGAACTTCTGCCGGACCACCATCTGAGACCCGGACTTCCACTAGACCACTATCTGAGGCCCGGACTTCCGTCGTACAACCACTTGAGACTATATACTCCACCAGGCCACTACTTGAAGCTCGGACTTCTATCGGACTGTCACTTGAGGCTCGGAGCTCCACCAGGCCAACACCTAACGCCCGGAGTTCTGCCGAAGTATCATCCTTCTACTACGGTCTTCCAGACTCCTATCTCCTGCCGACTACGGTCCTCCCGACCTCTGTCGCCTACTATGGTCACTCTGACCTCCATCACCAGACAACGGTCTTTCAGACCCCGATCTCCTGCCGATTACGGTCCTCACGACCTCTATCGCCTACTACGGTCCTTCCGACCTGCCTCGTTAGACAATGGTCTTCCTGACCCCAATCTCCTACCAACTACGGTCTTTTGGACTCCCGTCTCGTGCCAACTATGGCCTTTCCAACCAAACAAACATGTATATTATTGTAACTCCCACTATGTAATGAGCTCTATATGATGTATATTTACACCATCAAGCCAAGGCATTCTCCCAAGAAAGGGCCTCATTTGTAATCGACTGCAAATACTAGTGGATTCATTCAAACTGGGCCAGGCCCTGTGGTTTTTTCCCCTCTTCAGGGGTTTTCCACGTAAAAAATCTGGTGTCTCTTATGAACGCTACACCCTCTCTCTTATATGCTTGTGTGCTGGATCTTCGTACAATGCTAAGACGTTAAACTATATATTTCTCTACCGCCGCGAATACTCCAGGACGCAACAAGAGTGTCATGCAAATAAATATAAAGATTTATTTATTAAATATATAAATACATAAAAGTTTTTATGATATGCATATAAATCCCTCAAAAAGATTAAGTCAAAATATCTTAATTATTATCAACACATCTCTTTAAATTCGACCTATGATTAAGTCAGCTATTCGATTAACGATCTTGGTCATAAAGATTGTAGTATGATGACAGTGGTAAAAAAGACTGTACTTGGGTGATGGCTGTCGGGGAGACCGTAATCTGGAAATGTTGGTAGGAGAGATCGTAGTCGGTAAGCGACGGAGGTAGGAAAGATCGTAATTGGGCAACGAAGGTCGGAAAAATCGCAGTTGGGTGATGGTGGTCGGGAGAACCATATTAGGCGGTGACGGAGGTCAGAAAGACCATAGTTGGGTGACGATGGTCAAAAGAATCGTATTCAGACAATGACGGTCAGAAGGACTGTAGTAGGCACTAACGGAGGTTGGAAAGACCATAGTTGGGTGATAGTTGTTAGAAGGACCATAGCTGGGAGATGGCAGTCGGGGAGATTATAGTACGGAGATGTTGGTCGAAGAGATCATAATCAGCGGACGATGGAGGTTGGAAAGATCATAGTCAACATATGATGATATTTGGGAGGCCATGGAGATCCGGGATTGATATCATACAGGAAGAGTTCCGGCGATAGTCGAAGAACGAACAAAAGTCCAGTGATTGCTAGTTGTTAGTAAGGGATCCAACGTCAACCGACAAAAAGGTGAAAGAATTCAACCATGGTTGGTGGTTGGGAAGAGATTCAACAGTGGATGACGAATGGGCAGAAGTCCAACGATGGTCAGAAAGAGATCCGGTGACAGTCGACAATTGGGAGGAAATCCAGTGACGGTCAGTGGTCGGGAAAAGATCCGGCGGTGGTTAAAGGCAAGAGAACTCAGCAAGTTCTCTTCTTCTCCTCTTCCTCTCTTTCTCCTTTTTTTCTCCTCCCCCTTCGTATGAAAAATGATGAGCTATCTATAATTTTTTTGGGAGTGGCATGGCTTGTACATATGGAGAAAATTAAGGGCATGTACTTGGAGTGTTCCATTGGACGACTCATAGTGATCCGTTTGATCAAGAAGTGTTTATCAAGCATTTAGATGCCCTGATGATGTCAAAATTGAGTGATCTTGGGCTCGTTGGATGTCTCATCGAGACGCTCGATTCTACTATAAGTATGACATATTCATATATCATTTGATAGTCCAATTAATGCTCTAAAGCATTCAAATAGACTTTAGACCTTTGATTTAAGCTTAGATTGAATCGAATTTGATGTATTTTGATTTGTCTGCTTGAGATGTTCAATTTGCCAATAAGCTTGCTGGAATTGGAGATCAGATGATCCGATGATCTGATTTTAATTTTTAAAATCTTAATCTCATATTTGCATTAAGATTCGTGCCAAATCAAAACAAATTTTGGTGACGTATCAACTCTCGGATTATTATGACTTTCTCTGTCATTTATACTTCAACAAGTAATATTTTTCTACCAAAATTATTTTTTGATAAATTTACATCTATTGGCTTTATGATATATAGATTATTATTTGCACATGCATCTTAAGATGAGTTACATATAGTCAATAGAGAGGTCAGAGAATGCCATTTTTTATGTTAAAAAATATGCATCCTAATAGGGTCAGTTCTGGAATATGTCGCAATTGCACATGTCAATCAATGCTAAGATTAGTTCACCTGTTCCTTTGTTAGTTTTTAGGGATTCTAATTTTGAATTTATATTAGTTTTATATTTAATAATGAGTCAATTTTTTATTATAAATAATTTATTAAAATTAGCATTCATCTGCTTCAGATTTTCTATATATTTAGTTATTTACTTTCATTTATGTTTCGAGTATCTCTTATTTTTTTAAAATTAATATTTTAATTGATTAATAATAACGATATGTGGCAAATATTTAAATTCGCGAAATGGGAAAATTTTTATTTTATCAAATAACAACTATATTGAGGTAACTCAACAAGTAATGAATGATAGTTCGATCTGATTTATCAGTAAATATATATTATTAAAAAAACACTAAATTGTGTGAATAGGGAATAAAAATGAAAGAAATGGAAAATAAATTCTGATTATATATATATATATATATATATATATATATATATATATATATATATATATATATATATATATATATATATATATATATATATATATATATATATATATATAATCAAAAGAAAATATCAATTTTTCGTTCGCATATAGAAAGCTATCTATATTCTATAAAGTAAAATAGTTAAAACTTTTATTCAAAACTCGCTTTTACAATGGCTGCCACACTAGTCATAAAGACGAATGATACGAGTTAATATTCATGCATTGTAACTTAAAAACCAGCGTCAAATGCCAAAAAATTCTATAAAAATTCTTAATATGATGGCCGGCGGGCGACAATAGTCATCCGATGATAGTCGTCTGATATCAATGGCAAGAAGCAAAAGTTAGTGCCAAGTGTTAAACATATCTCCAAGCTCTATTCAATATTCAGTTTAGATCTCTTTTATGTGGATAATGATTCCATATTTATAATATTTTAAGAGTAACATATTTATAAATTTAACTAAAATTTAATAACACTTCATTGAACGCCCTTTATTAGATATATCCCATGAGCAGAGCCCATTATTCAACATTTAACTGTGCATCTGACATTGGAGTTGAATGATATTTAGGATCGCTAGATTCATATCATCGAGCCATTCTATTTGACTATAAGTATGTTAAATTTGGAGACAACTCAGTCCTTCAATTAACATCTTAAAATCATCGATCATACTTAAGTGCTTGATTTGAATTTATTTGGACTCGAATTCAATTACTGTTGATAGTGTTCAGGTGTTCTTGTCAAGATGCTTAGTTCCTCGATAAGTTTGCTAAAATCAGAGCTCAAATGGCTCTAAATTTATTTTTAAAAATACAAATAATGCATGAGATTCACATCAATCAAGTAAAATTTTTAAGGACTGTATCTATTTGATCCAAATTTGTTAGTGAATGACATTTGCCCCTACTAACAAGTTTAACTAGCTAGAGCAAGAAGACACAATAAAAAAATAAATGAGCACGAAGAACAATTAAGAGATCAAATAGTATTTATGAATAATAAGAATGTCATGAAGTGCAAAACATGCATCTTAACCTCTTATTTATAGGGGTTAAACAGATAAGTGCATATTAACATAGAAACATAGACTAGTCAAGGAGGTATGCAAATGACCATTTGCTTATGATGTGGCTCGGGATGCCTACAATGAATACTCGGCCGGGTCCTTAGGGACAAGTGCCTTCGGCGAGTCCCTCAAACGAGTGGCAAATCTATTGGGGTGAGCAACAAGTCTTATAAGTGAATGTGACTGTGAATTTAGGACAAAATTAGTTGATTGAGCCATGACTCTATGCTTCACATGTATGTGCGCCTCTTATAGCTTGGGCAAGGATATCCGTCAACGGTGAATAACCTTAAGCTAAGGAGAACTACTAAGAAAGTTGAGTCATTGTAAGGCACAGAGTTCCTTTTCAGGTGAATCTTGTTGAGACAAGTCCTCCGATTTAACTTGCTCAGAATACACACATCCTTGACCTGATCCTCCAAGGGTGAGCTTCTATGCCGCAAACTCCAATAGGGTGAATACCTGCATATCTATAGCCTATTTCTAGCTACTATTCCTCGGGACGAGGCTCATTTCTAGCAAGCGCTCCTACTTTGGGATGAACCCCATCAAGTACTTGCAATTTATTTTCATAGGCATATATGGACATACATTTAGTTTCCCAATTTATTAGCTCCTTTGAAGACAACTTTTGAAAATGACAAAGGAATTAAAAAGAAAAATTTTTAAACCAACCAAATAACAACTTGAAAGTAAATGGAATTTATTACTCTGTTTTAATATTGCTTTGAGAAGAGCGCATTTGTTCAAGATTCTCATATTAACAACTGGCTCCAGGTTCGTGGGTTGCCAAGAGTGTGAAGATATTGACCACGTAGTTGGCCGTTGCAAGCAATTACATGATACTTTAGATGTTTTACAACAATGGGTTTTTTTCACTCCTCGGTTTCATCAGTTACAGGAGTTACAAGATTCTTTAAGCAATTCTCATTATTGGGCATTACTATATTGTTATGCTACTTATCAGTGTTGGCGGAATCGTAATGCTATAAAGCATGGCAAAGCATGTTGAACACCGACTGTCATGGCAGCAAGCATTTTAGAGGAGTTTAACCAGGATTTCATTTTCAACAACCTTCATCACTGGGGGCACTTCTCAATCCAATGGATTGTCTTCTACAACTTTTTGGCAAGTATTCTGTGAAGTGTTTGAAAAATCTCTATATAGGCACATTGCAAGTAAGTTAAAATGTTAAATATGCTCTGAAAGGATTTCACTTTTTATTGGTGTTCTAGTATTTTAGCACTATTTATTGTATTTTTATTACATTATTACAAAATGAATATGTTAAAGATTGATATTAGAAAATTTTAACTCATATTGATTTGCTACTATAACCTATGGATGACTAATCAAAGATGGAAAAAGAAACCTTCACCAGTGAAATAGCAAAAAAATCTATGTGCTCCGAAAATTTGCGCCCCGGCCTCTCTGCAGCCCCTTTTTTCTTTTCTTCGGGTTGTCAATGAGAATTTTAATGCTTATGTTCCAAGGTAAATTTTTAAAAGGCATATTGGATTATGAATAAGACATTACCCAGAGATTTTGCCCTCATTTTGCGAGGACTTCATAATCTCATATCATATTTACTATAGGTGCAAGCTCCTATAGTTAATTGCCCCTCCCGATAACGAGATAGAACTTTCGATTAGGCAAGTCGTCAAACATACATGTAATATCTGATGCATAGTAGAAACATCTTTAGGTATTTAAGAATTTAATATTTAAAATTAAAAATTCAACACCTTGCACTTAAAGCGGATGGCGAGGGGACTGATGATAAATCCAATCAAGATCTCATAGTTTCGTTGTCCCGGGCCATCATGGTCTCTAGTCTACTTATTCAGATGAGATAGTCAATATAACCTGATAGAAGGATCCTTGTTCCTAGCAATGGATTGCTTCATCCAATAGTACTTGTAGACCTGTGATGGATATGCATCTAAAGGGACAAATTTGATTCCATCCTAACTAACACATGACTTAGTGCCCTATCGGTCATATCCTATTGATTCATTACTCAATGATTTAATGATGTTGGGGAACATAAGGGTTCAGGCAAGAGACGTATTGAGAATGAATCCTAGTTATATTATCGATCGAACATTTGCTCTTTGTAAGCTGAAGTGATTTTCAGATTTGTCCACCTGGACAAACTGTCATACAGGATGGATTGGTATTTTTTATTTAGGTTTTTAGGTAATTTATTTCAATTTTAAATATTTCAAGTTTTGATAATTTTTTTAGTTTATTGGGGTTTTCATGAGAATTTGTGAGACATTTTAAATGTTAGCGGTCCCCTTCGGATGAGATAAACATTTAACACGGCCATTATCAGGGTATTTATGGACAATTTTATCATATTGGTTGAACATTATCGACTCTGTCAACTTGTAAACTGATGATCGAGTTTATTGTGTAATAGTACAAGTAGTATCAACTCATATCTGCTCGCATAGGAGGATTGATCTTGAACTTAAGTTTATTGTTTGACCCACGCAGCATCCTCAGAAATCATGTGTGTGCATACTACATGCTCGTCAGAGCCCATGCAGGTAATCATGTTTTAATGCATGATATGGCATTTTGAAATATTTAATTATAATGATTTACACAAACGACTATTGTTGAAAGAGTGTGCAAGATTTCATTTTGGCATCTACAAACATCTTATGTCAGCTTGCACGAGCATTGCAGATCCGGTGGCATTATTTACCAGCATATTTTCATACAACATTTGCAGATCTTTGGCATCAATAGCATTAATGAACAACGTATGTTGAGTACCATTTCTTTACATCTGAAGCTAATGCCTCTACGATCTCAAGCTTCCCTGACAACACTTCGAGCACAAATTATGCAACCCAAACTTGCTTAAAACTAGGCTTTCGACTTCAATTGCAAGGTTCGATTAAGTTACTAAAGCTGATGTAATATTTCTTTATCTTCAGCTTGTCACAAGGTAGTCTCCTAAAAGTGCGAACATGATAGAGCACAAGATAGTTTTCAGTGTCCCAAAGACATTTTAGTATCTGACATACACATGAAACATGGAAGCTTCTCCTACAGTTCTTGACATAACAACAAGGAGTGACTTTTTTCAACCCATAATTTCAAGTCCAGCCTCCAATTTCTCACCAGAATAATATACTTGAGGAGCCTATTCTATGCACTTACAATGCGTATATAGGACATTAAATTGTGGGGCTTGATCTCTAGATATTTGTTGTCCATTCAAATAATGCAGCATTTTTTTGGAAGACCCGATATTTCTGAAGATATAATAGAATGAGATATTCTTCAACTGATCATTTGTTTACTCTACAAAATCATTCAGCATTATATGTTTAGTGCCACAATTAAGACCTTCCTTTGGTAACATATCAGTGACCTCCTTTTTACACCAAGTTGCCCTTCTTTATCCCAATTGTCACTATCAAAACCCCTAAGGTCATCAATTGGGTGACTTAGTTGTAATCGATCAACTCTTAGTTAAAATGAGTGCAGTCCTTCTCGGCTTGGTTGTTGCATGGGATGGGTCTTCTACATAAATTTGTAGGAGCTTACACTCGTTATATATCAATCATCTATGCATGCGAGGGATCAATGCATTTGCCTACCCTTTGAATGGTTGTTCACTGTAGGGATGATGTAGCATCCATTGCATATTGTTAATTATCACTATTGCACACATGAAGGATCTTACGTCATTGTCAGCGGGTGCTTGCATTCATTGTATGTTACAATATGTTTGTTTGTAAGAAAATTACCACATTCCTTACATATCAACTGTTATTGTTCGCAAGTGAGTCTCCTAGTCTCCTACAGTGGCTCTTAGGTGTTTACATTAGTTGCGAACTAACTGTGTTGTTGTCACGACCCGACCCGACGGGGACGGATCCCGCCCGAGCCGGATCGCGACGAGAGCTAAACTTGCTTATCCAGGATCTGGCTTTGGATTAGGTTACTGAACTGATCTTCCAAATTCTTAACTTAACAGAAACACACAGAACAACAGAGCTACTAAAAACATCAAATGCAGCGGAACAAAACATCTATCTTTTCATTTCCTCAAAAATAATCATCTACAGAACAGTGCATGGCTTTCGACAGAAAGAAAGACAGAACAGAAAAGCCATGACTGTACAAAAATCAAAAGTACAAAAGTACCTAATCGGATCAGACTCTGAAATCTAGTCCTGGACTTCCTTGCCCTTCCCAGAACCTGAAAACCACCAGAAAGCAAGGGTGAGCTCAACAGCTCAGCAAAGCAACAAACTCCCAATCTAAATTCTCAGAAACCAAAACCAAATTCATCAGACAGAAATCAGATCAGAAATCGGAACAGCATCGGAAATCAGAACCTATACGGACAGATATCAAATCAGAATCGGAATCGTACAGATCATATCAGAACAAATCAACAGAGTCAGAATCAGAATTCAGAAATCAAAATCGTACGGAGCATATCATATCAGAATCACAATTTCGTACAGAACAGAACATATACAGAAAACAGAACAGATACATATAGCTAAATGCCCTGACACTGACGGAATCTCTACGGATTCCGGCCCCTTATACCTCCCTTCCCAGACACTGACTGAATCTCATAGGATCCAGGCCCCTTATGTCTCCCTTTGTGCTCACGGCACCAAAACAGATGTGCTTATAGCACCAGAACAGAATTCATCGGATCCGGAACAAAACAGATATCAGATTTCAGATTTGAGCTCATTTCAGATTTCCCGTTTCACTAACTGAATCTCATAGGATTCAGGCCCCTTATAACTCCCTTTTTATAGCTTATACACATAGCATTTCAATTCAGAAGAAATTCGGACATTTCAGAAATTACCCGAAAATCGGGCAGCACAACGGCAGTATACAGAATTTACACAAAATTCCTGAAAATAACAATTTACCAAATTTGCACAGAATACAGATATTAACATTTCAGAACCTTTATTCTACTGCACAGATAATTTATACTTTCACAGAAAATTGTAGTATACGAAAAACATCGCCGAATCAAAAATACCCGAACAAA
This sequence comes from Dendrobium huoshanense, assembly GCA_016618105.1. Classification (NCBI taxonomy): domain Eukaryota; kingdom Viridiplantae; phylum Streptophyta; class Magnoliopsida; order Asparagales; family Orchidaceae; genus Dendrobium; species Dendrobium huoshanense. The sequence goes on along the minus strand of CM028345.1, from coordinate 46,434,067 downwards.
AATCTTCGGAAAATAACCAAAATGTGCACACTCGGCACGTCAACAATATACAGAAACTTACGCGGTAAAAACTGAACCAATCAAAAGATACGGACAAAAAACCGTAACGAAAACGAAATCCGGACAGAAAATACCGCCAACCGCGACGGAACTGAAAATTGAGAAAGGTAGAATGTGCCTTACCTCGTGCACAGCAAAATCCTCAACAGTCACTTCGCTCGAAAACGGCTCCGCGTCTTCCCGAAATCAACTTTTCCAAGAATGCCCTCGACTTTCTCTCTCCTCAAAAAGATATTTTATAAAATCTGATTTTTCTCTCTCTTCAAAACGACAGAATTTTCTTAAGTAATACTCAGATCGGCCCGGCCGATCGCAGCATCGTCCCGGGACGATCCGACCAAATGGATCGGCCTGGTCTCCATTCAGGGCTGTGGTATGGACGATATTTTCTACAGTGCCGATCGGCCTGGCCGATGTCTCCAATCGGCCTGGACGATGCATGCAGAAAATCACCTGGAGCAAAACTGGGCAAAATCTGGAACTGTATTTCCACTGATCGTCCCAGGACGATCCAAAATCGGCCTGGACGATCCTGGAGCAGATTGTGATATTACAATCTCCCCAACTCAGAAAAATGTCGTCCTCGACATTATCCAATCCAAACTCAGTCAAAACAAGTACGGGTACGACCGTCTCATATCAGACTCCTTTTCCCAAGTTGCTTCCCGTGCAGTCCGGTGCTTCCACTGGACTTTAACCATCAGAATCTCTTTATTTCTTAACTTTCGGACGTCGTACGCTAAAATCAACTCTGGCTCTTCCTTGTACGCCAGATTCTCCTGAATCTCAACCTCGTCAGCTGATACCTTCTTCCCAGAGTCGGATACCCACTTCCTCAGAGTGGATACGTGAAACACATTATGCACATCAGGCATAGAATCAGAAAGCAATAGGCGATAAGCAGCTTTTCCAATTCTTTCCAAAATCTCAAATGGTCCAACATACCTTGGACTAAGCTTGCTCACCTGACCAAATCTGCTCACACCTTTCATCGGGCTGACTTTGACATACACAAAGTCACCGACCTGAAACTCAACAAATCTGTGCTTCTGATTGTAATACTTCTGCTGACGATCTTGAGCGGCTTTCAATCTTTCTCTTATCAGATTAATCTTCTGAGCAGTTTCATCAGCAAAAGTGGCCCCCAAAGCCTGTCTATCTCCGACCTCCGTCAGAGTCAAAGGAGTACGACACTTCCTGCCATACAAAGCCTCGTACGGTGCCATACCGATACTGGACTGAAAACTGTTGTTATAGGCAAACTCAATCAGCGGAATATGATCTTCCCAGCTTCCGCTAAAGTCCAGAACACAAAGTCTCAACAGATCTTCCAGTACCTGAATAGTCCTCTCAGACTGTCCGTCGGTCTGAGGGTGAAAGGCTGTACTGAAATGCAATTTCGTACCCAAGCCTTGCTGAATGCCCTTCCAAAGTCTGGAAGTAAAGCGTCCATCTCGATCAGATACAATCACGCGAGGCACACCGTGCAATCTGACTATTTCCTTCACATAAATCTGTGCCAAGCGTTCAACTGAATCCGTCTGTCTGATCGGAAGAAAATGGGCTGACTTCGTCAATCGATCTACAACCACCCAAATGGCATCATGTCCTTGTCTAGATCGAGGAAAACCCATCGCAAAATCCATCGTTACCTCCTCCCATTTCCACTCAGGGATAGGCAACGACTGCAACAGTCCACCTGGTCGCTGATGCTCTGCCTTCACCAACTTACAGGCTTCGCATCTCGACACAAACTCCGCCACATCCTTCTTCATTCCAGGCCACCAGAACAAAAGCTTCATATCAGCGTACATCTTACCACTGCCTGGATGAACAGTGTAGCCTGAATGATGAGATTCATACAGAATCTCCCGCCTCAAATCTCCAAACACAGGTACCCACAACCTGTTCTTACAGAAAATAGCACCAGAATCAGAAATTCGAAGTTCAGGAGTCTTACCAGATCCAATCTGAGCTAACAACTTCGAATAATCAGAATCTGACTTCTGGGCTTCTTGAATCCGTGCTTCCAAAGAAGACTGAACACTCATCTGAGCCAACTCCAAATCACTGGAGGAAAACACCTCCAACTGCAATCGCTCCATGTCTCGAATCAGAAAGTCATCACAAGTAAGCTGAATACCTGAGAATCCAGAAGACTTTCTGCTCAGAGCATCTGCTACCACATTAGCCTTCCCAGGCTGATACTGAATAGTCAGGTCATAGTCCTTGATCAACTCGAGCCACCTCCTCTGTCTCAGATTCAGATCCTTCTGAGTAAAAATGTACTTCAGGCTCTTATGATCAGTAAACATCTCACATGTGACGCCATACAGGTAATGACGCCAAATCTTCAAAGCAAAAACAACTGCAGCTAACTCCAAATCATGCGTCGGGTAATTCTTCTCATGTGGTTTTAACTGTCTCGAAGCATAAGCAATTACCTGACCATGCTGCATCAGAACACATCTCAGTCCTTTCAGTGAAGCATCACTGAACACCTGAAAACCTTCCGTACCTGACGGAAGTGCTAACACTGGAGCTGAAGTCAAACAATCCTTCAATCGCTGAAAACTAGCTTCACACTCCGGTGTCCAAACAAAAGGAACTGACTTCTGAGTCAGTCTCGTCAGAGGAGTCGAAATCTGCGAAAATCCTTTCACAAACTTCCTGTAATACCCGGCCATGCCCAAGAAACTACGTACCTCAAATACCGTAGTCGGCCTTGGCCAATCAGCAACCGCCTGAATCTTCTGGGGATCCACAGAAATACCTTCTCCGCTCACCACATGCCCCAGAAATGAAATGCTCTTCAGCCAGAATTCGCACTTGGAGAACTTGGCATACAGCTGATGCCTCCTCAGAGTCTCCAATACAATCCTCAAATGTCTGGCATGATCATCCTCAGATGCAGAATATACCAGAATATCGTCAATGAAGACGATCACGAACTGATCCAAAAACTCCCTGAACACTCGGTTCATCAGATCCATGAAAATAGCGGGCGCGTTGGTTACCCCAAAAGGCATAACCAAAAACTCGTAGTGCCCGTACCGAGTACTGAAAGCAGTCTTCACCACATCAGATTCCTTCACCTTCACCTGATAATATCCGGATCGCAAATCAATCTTCGAAAACACCGAAGATCCGGAAAGCTGGTCAAACAAGTCGTCTATCCGAGGCAAAGGATACTTGTTCTTGATCGTAACCTTGTTCAAATCTCTGTAATCAATACACATACGGAGTGTACCGTCCTTCTTCTTCACAAACAGAACAGGTGCTCCCCAGGGTGAAACACTAGGGCGCACAAAACCTCTGTCAACCAACTCCTGAAGCTGAACTTTCAACTCAGAAAGTTCTTTCGGTGCCATCCTGTACGGAGCTTTCGATATAGGAGCTGTACCCGGAAAAACATCGATAGAGAACTCCACATCTCTATCCGGAGGTAAACCAACCAACTCCTCAGGAAAAACATCCACAAACTCCCGTACCACAGGGATCTCAGAAACAGAACCAACCTCCAGGTTCAGATCCCGCACCGAAGCCAAAAATACTGGATATCCTTTCTTCCACATTCTGCTCACCTCTAACGCAGAAATCAGACTGGAGAGAACACCTCGTAATCCCTGAAATACAACTCTCTCTCCAGCCACAAGCAAACTCACTTGTTTCTTCGGACAGTCTATCTGAGCCTCATACTGACTCAACCAATCCATTCCCAGAATCACATCATACGAAGAAATCGGCAATCGAATCAAACTCGATTTCCACTTCTTGCCAGAAATCTTGATCTCACACAAACAAAACTGTCGAGTAATCAATGGATTCCCAGCCGGTAAAATCACAGACAAAGAAACCGGTAAAACCATCGAATCCAAATGTAAAAGCTCAAAACAATGCTCGGACAGAAAAGAATGACTCGCTCCAGAGTCAAACAAAACACGACAGGGCTGATCAGAAATGTAAACCGTACCTGTCACAACATCCGGAGCATCACGAGCCTCCTGCTGACTCAAGCTGTAAACTCGTGGCTGAACTGGAACAGGAGCTGAAGCAACAGAACTACTCTGCTCCCTCTGAATCGTAGGTGGTCTCCGTGGTGCAGAACTAGAACCACCACCTCTACCAGCAAATCCCTCAGGGCGTGGAGGAACAGTCCTCGGTCTTCCTGCTGCTGAACCAACAGGTCTGACGAAGCCCTCAGATCGCTGCTCAGATCCCATCTGTGGACATTCTGCAATCCTATGTCCCGGCTGACCACATCTGAAACAAAGACCAGCTATCCTGTAGCACTGGCCATGGTGTCGCCGTCCACAACTCTGGCACACAGGTGCCGTACTGACAGATCCAGAACTAGTCGTACTGGTAGCAGTACCAGACGATCCTCCGCTCCTTCTGGAATCTCCAGATCCAGAACCAGGAACAAATCTCCTCTTCCCAGAGGAACCACTGCCAGAAGTCTCTCCTCCAAACCTCTTCCTACTCACAGTCCACCGCTGCTGAGTAGCCGTCATGTCGTTCTCAATCAGACGAGCTCGCTCCACAAGCTCAGAGAAATCAGTAATCCGGAACGGTATCAAAGGCTGCCTCAAAGTGTCTCGTAAGCCTCTCAGAAACCTGTAGCACCTCTCAGCAGACGTGCTAACCAGCTGCGGAGCGTACCTGGCTAATGCAGTAAACTCAGCCTCGTACTGCATCACCGTCTTGCTCCCCTGAACCAGCCTCAGAAAACTCTCCTGCATCTGCTGTCGTGCAGAAGGGGGAACAAACCAGTCTCTGAATACTTCAGTGAACTCTTCCCAAGTGATCAAAGAGTTCAATCTGCCCTGAAATCTGGCTGCCTGCTGGCCATCCCACCAGTGCTCAGCCTCTCCGTCTAACAGAAAAACAGCTAACGGAACCTTCCTGTCTGCAGGACACTGCATCCCGTCAAAAGTCTTCTCTAATCTCCTCAGCCACTCCTCGGCTGCTCTGGGCTCAACAGCGCCCTCAAACCTCGGAGGCTTCAACCTCAAAAATAACTGCAGGTGTCGATCAATGTCCTCAGATCTAACAGTCGACGCTCTGCTCTGAGTCTCGCTCATCATCTGAGCAACAAGTGACGCAAACTGTGAAAGTGTGTCAGCACCGACCACTGAGGCTGTACTCCCCACTGGTGCTGCCTGATCATCACTCTGACCGTCTGTCATGTCTGGGTCTGGCTGATCCATACAGAAAAATCCAGAAAATCCGGAAAACTATCACAAAAACAACACAAAAATAATACAATAAAAAGCCAAACGACCCAAAACTACCTCCCAGACAGACTCACTGATCACTTCCTAGAGCTCTGTTTTACAATTCAACCAGTTTCCAAAACCAGTGCTCTGATACCACAAAAGCTTGTCACGACCCGACCCGACGGGGACGGATCCCGCCCGAGCCGGATCGCGACGAGAGCTAAACTTGCTTATCCAGGATCTAGCTTTGGATTAGGTTACTGAACTGATCTTCCAAATTCTTAACTTAACAGAAACACACAGAACAACAGAGCTACTAAAAACATCAAATGCAGCGGAACAAAACATCTATCTTTTCATTTCCTCAAAAATAATCATCTACAGAACAGTGCATGGCTTTCGACAGAAAGAAAGACAGAACAGAAAAGCCATGACTGTACAAAAATCAAAAGTACAAAAGTACCTAATCGGATCAGACTCTGAAATCTAGTCCTGGACTTCCTTGCCCTTCCCAGAACCTGAAAACCACCAGAAAGCAAGGGTGAGCTCAACAGCTCAGCAAAGCAACAAACTCCCAATCTAAATTCTCAGAAACCAAAACCAAATTCATCAGACAGAAATCAGATCAGAAATCGGAACAGCATCGGAAATCAGAACCTATACGGACAGATATCAAATCAGAATCGGAATCGTACAGATCATATCAGAACAAATCAACAGAGTCAGAATCAGAATTCAGAAATCAAAATCGTACGGAGCATGTCATATCAGAATCACAATTTCGTACAGAACAGAACAGATACATATAGCTAAATGCCCTGACACTGACGGAATCTCTACGGATTCCGGCCCCTTATACCTCCCTTCCCAGACACTGACTGAATCTCATAGGATCCAGGCCCCTTATGTCTCCCTTTGTGCTCACGGCACCAAAACAGATGTGCTTATAGCACCAGAACAGAATTCATCGGATCCGGAACAAAACAGATATCAGATTTCAGATTTGAGCTCATTTCAGATTTCCCGTTTCACTAACTGAATCTCATAGGATTCAGGCCCCTTATAACTCCCTTTTTATAGCTTATACACATAGCATTTCAATTCAGAAGAAATTCGGACATTTCAGAAATTACCCGAAAATCGGGCAGCACAACGGCAGTATACAGAATTTACACAAAATTCCTGAAAATAACAATTTACCAAATTTGCACAGAATACAGATATTAACATTTCAGAACCTTTATTCTACTGCACAGATAATTTATACTTTCACAGAAAATTGTAGTATACGAAAAACATCGCCGAATCAAAAATACCCGAACAAAAATCTTCGGAAAATAACCAAAATGTGCACACTCGGCACGTCAACAATATACAGAAACTTACGCGGTAAAAACTGAACCAATCAAAAGATACGGACGAAAAACCGTAACGAAAACGAAATCCGGACAGAAAATACCGCCAACCGCGACGGAACTGAAAATTGAGAAAGGTAGAATGTGCCTTACCTCGTGCACAGCAAAATCCTCAACAGTCACTTCGCTCGAAAACGGCTCCGCGTCTTCCCGAAATCAACTTTTCCAATAATGCCCTCGACTTTCTCTCTCCTCAAAAAGATATTTTATAAAATCTGATTTTTCTCTCTCTTCAAAACGACAGAATTTCCTTAAGTAATACTCAGATCGGCCCGGCTGATCGCAGCATCGTCCCGGGACGATCCGACCAAATGGATCGGCCTGGTCTCCATTCAGGGCTGTGGTCTGGACGATATTTTCTACAGTGCCGATCGGCCTGGCCGATGTCTCCAATCGGCCTGGACGATGCATGCAGAAAATCACCTGGAGCAAAACTGGGCAAAATCTGGAACTGTATTTCCACTGATCGTCCCAGGACGATCCAAAATCGGCCTGGACGATCCTGGAGCAGATTGTGATATTACAGTTGTCGACTGTATAAACACACTGGAGTTTGTTGCATGCTGTTTGTGCATGTCTTCAGAGAACACCACCATTTGCTGGCAAGTTTAGCGTGTTCATTCGCATATTGATGTGGGCTACAAGTTGAGATGCATTCTTCACTGATTTCTTGGTGCATGTTGGTTGGCAATACACATATGCACCTCCTACTAATGATGTGAATGTTGCACATTGATCACTCGATCTCTGCTTGTAAGGGATCAGTGTATCTGCCTGCCATGAAATGGTTGTAGGCTGTAGGGATAATCCAGCATCTGTTGTATGTTGGTCTTCATCACTTATGTGTAGACTACAGTGTACAATAAATCTCCTACAATTATTCATAGATGTTCATGTTCATAACGAGCTCTTAATTCTTGCTTACATATGAACTGTCACATCATAGTTTCCCTACTTGTGCATTCATTACAATCCCCTTAGATATGCTTATAAGGAAGTCATTGTACCTGCATCATCCATAGATGGCTTAATGTGTTTTGTTTGTAGTGACATTAGTTGCATGTAAGTTGCATTTGCTTCAAAGTCTTCAGACATCTCTTAGTTGGCAATTCATTGCATGATTGATCATTACTACTTGTATGGTTGAATATGCCTTGCAGGATATTGTTATTTTCATTGCTTGTTGCTTTTTATCACCCTCATATGAATCTTTGTGTGCATGAAAGATCTTAATTCTCGCCCGTAGGTCGGTGGATGTTGACATTCGTCATATATTGCACTACATGTATTTGCTTGTGTCACTCGTTGATGTTTGCTTGCAATTGGTCACGTCTGAAGGTTTCCCACCACGAGTCCCCTGCTTACACATTCATGTTTATTTGAATGACTTGAATTATCATTTAATGTTTGCATTTTTAATATGATTGTGCATTTTAAATTTTAGGGTCCATATCCCTATTGTTCATTTTGCAAGTTTTGTTCCCTATCAAATAGCTTACATCAAGTCCCCTGTCAACCAAAATTTTGATAGCATCCTGATATCTTTCCCGTTAAGGAGAAATTTAAAGATTCTTAACCTTCCTGCCACGTCAATAAGGATATGCACGGTCGGTGTCCGATGCACCGCGGTCATAATCTTCAATCCCACAATGTCAAAAAAGGCGTACATTGGTAATCAGGGGTATCTGTTTGAAAATGCACAGCTCTATTTTTGCTGGCACTGAGGGACGTATACGAGTACTTAAATTTTACCCCCTCACACTAAAAAAAGTGTGCACAAGGCTTACCTGTCTCGAAGCAGGCACCGTCACGAATTTTCTCCCACTGCACTAAAAAAAGCAGACATAAGTGGTTGCTTGCCGCACTGCAAGCGCCGAGAACAAGGTTTGGGGATTATACCTTTGCGATCGGGTCAACGACGACAATGTTGGCCAATGACAGCCACGATGAAAAAATGTACAAATATGTTTATTTTTTCTTAGTTCTGCTTTTTTTTCCTTTTATTATTATTATTATTATTATTATTATTATTATTATTATAAGAATAATAATAATAACAATAATCATTGCTACTACTATTGTAATAATTAATTACTAATACTAACATAAAATAAAAAAAAATAAAAAAGAAGGTTTTTTTACCTTAATCTACTGCTTTGGTTGAGTTGTGGCTAGATCCTGTTGGGATTTGGTGAGGTTTGCCAATTGACTAGAGTTTACGGGTTATAGCGGGAGGGGGGGAGATCAGTCAGTTGCTGTGCAGATTCGGACGGGAAGATCGAAATCCAGACGGGCTCGGTTAGGGGATTCAGATGGTGTTGTGAGCTGCATGAGGAAGTCGGCGGGAATCAAGCATAGTGACGGGATCGAAATAGATCTTGACTGCAGGGGATTTTGTTCGGATAGATGGATAGGATGGTTTGCCGAACAGACGCAGGGATTCAACTGAAGCAGGAGCGCTGGATCGTGTGAGATTAGGGTCCGATCAATAGGAGGTCATTAGATTCAATTGGTTGGAAGAAGAAGTGTTGGTTTAGAGTGGAGTAAACGTACAGGGATCGGGCAGAGCTCGACTGGAGGGAGAAAAGCTGTGGGATCGGCACAATAGCTAGAATCGAGAGCTGGGTCGTGAGTTTGGCTTCGACTGGGTTCATGAAGTTCGAACCGACAGAAGAGGGTTGAAGCAACGTGCATGAGGTCAAATGGCTCGTTCGATCGAGCAGAGTGAAAGAACAGAGAAAACTAACAGAGAAATTATTTTCAGAAAACTGAGACTATGAGCTTTTGATCATTTCATTAGCTAATTGTATAATACAAGAACAGTGGTATATATAAAACTCAGAATACTGAGTAGTACAATTTGTTATAACTGCACATGTGCCAACTAGCTGTGATATACGGAGCTGAATGGAGAATAACAGAACACGTGCGGGTGTATAAACCGCAGCTGCTTTCTGGAACATTCGGTCCATAACATCCCCCCTCAAACTGAATCGGCATTTGCAGAAATCAGTTTGGTGGACATAAATTTGAACTTCTTGACCGGTAAAAATTTGGTAAATATATCAGCAATTTGATCCTGGGTAGCTAAGTGATGCACAATGATTTGTTTAGTTTGAATACAATCCCTGATAAAATGACAATCAACCTCTATATGCTTTGTGCGAGCATGAAAAACAGAATTATTGGCAAGTGCAATTGCGGACGTATTGTCACAATATAAGGGAGTTGGGCCTGATGGAGAGAGATTAAAATCTGAAAGCAACCGGCGAAGCCATATGATCTCAGAGGCGACAGTAGCTAAAGCTCTGTATTCAGCTTCGGTCGAGGATCGGGCGACCGTTGATTGTTTCTTCACATGCCATGAAATGAGAGAATTACCAATGAAATTGCAGTAGCCTGAAATAGATTTGCGATCTTGAGAATCACCGGCCCAATCCGAATCAGCATAACCGTGAAGATCCAGTGCACCACGATACAATGGAAGACCATACGAGAGTGTACCATTGACAAACCGAAGCAACCTCTTAAGTTGTTCAAAATGCGACTGCAATGGGGTATGCATATGCTGGCATACTTGCTGAACAACAAAAGTAATGTCTGGCCTCGTCAGCGTCAAATATTGCAACGAACCCGCCAATTGCCTATACAGGACGGGATCATCAAACAGTGTCTGAGATTGCAAAGCAGCACTAGATTTGAGCGTACTTGGTGTAGAAACTGATTTACTGTTATCCATTCCAGCCTTGTGTAGAATTGTCTTTGCATATTGAGTCTGATTTAAATGTACACCATAAGCAGTAGGTGTAACCAATGTTTAAAATTGCGTATTCGGGTATTGAGGCGTTTTTCATTCGTGAGGCGAGGCGTAAGCCTCAAGGCGTTTTGAGGCGTAAGCCTCAAAATCAAAAGATTGCGTAAACATAAAATGATAAATTTTTTATACTAATGAATGAATAATATAAAACATAAAAAAGCATAAGATATGAAGTGAAATCAAAATATCCCAATAATAAGACAACATGAAATATAGTTCAACTCAAAATTCTATCTTTTCCAAATCCAAGTATTCTTTTCATTAACATATAATTCAAATTTCCGAAAATAAATAGCAATGACATATCACATAAGAACTCATAAGTCATCAGTACTGTCATCACCAAGGGGTTCTTCATTTGAATCATCATTATGATGAACTGCTCTCTCCCCTTCCTCCTCTCCTATAGAGTCCAATGTCGGGCATTTGCTTCAAGATTTATTTAAGTTTTAATATATATAGCGTGAGGCGTAAGCCTCATGCCAGTGAGGCGAGGCGGGCCTCAAGGCGAGCCTCAACCAAGTTGAGGTGCAAGCCTCATAAAAAAAACTTGAGGCATAAGCATCGAGGCGTTTTTTACTGGAATTGCGCAAAGGCGGGCCTCAAGGCGAGCCTCATATTGCGCAATTTTAAACCATGGGTGTAACTTGAATACCTAGGAATTGGGAAAGACAGCCAAGGTGGCGCATAGAAAAAGTAGCTTGTAAGCTGTGAAGGAGCTTGTTAAGCAGAACTGTATCATTCCCAGTCAATAAAATATCATCAACATAGATTAAAATGTAGAGCAATGTAGGACCGGAATGATACACCATAAGTGAAGGGTCAGCTGTACTGAACTTAAAACCAAACTGTTGAAGATGACCGGATAATGTGGCGTACCATTGACGAGGAGACTGCTTCAAGCCATATATTGCTTTCTTCAATTGACACACATGATCGGGATAGAGAGAATCAAGGAAGCCTGGAGGTTACTTCATGTATACACGGTCAGAGAGATGCCCATGAAGAAAGGCATTCGAAATGTCTAATTTAGCAATAGACCAAGAATTATGAAGAGCAACGAGTATAAAAACCCGAACCGTGGGCATCTTGGCCACCGGGCTAAAAGTCTCCTGATAATCTAAACCAGGAGCTTGATTGAAGCCTTGTGCAACCAAACGAGCTTTATATCTAGCAATGCTTCCATCTGAATTGAGTTTGGTTCGATATATCCACTTGCAACCGAGCACATTGTGAGCCTTGTCCGCTGGAACAAGGTCCCATGTACCTTGTGATTGAAGGGCTTGAAATTCAGTTGACATAGCCTTCCGCCAATGGTCCAATTTGGATGCCTGCAAAAAACTAGTGGGTTCGTCTGAAGAAATAACATGAGCAAGGTTAAACAATGTTTTTGGTTTGGAGATGCCATGTTTAAGTCGAGTAAGCATAGGATGAACATTGGTAGCATATGGTAACGACATTTGAGATGGACAATTACTGGTAGGAGGTGAGGATGTGAAATTGGGTGAAGCAGCAATAGGAAAGTCAGACTGAGATTGAGGTAACGAGACCGATATGGAAGGAGATTGACTAGTAGATGAGAAATTGGGAAATGAAGATGTTGGCACAAGTAAAAATGGAGGAGTGTGCAGTGAAGTAGTATGATGAACCGTGGAGGAAGTAGAATGAGCAAAAGGAAATACAGATTCATTAAAAACCACATGACGGGATATATAAACTTTATTGGTAGAGATATCAAGACATCGATAGCCTTTTTGAAGAGGTGCATAACCAATAAAGACACAGGATCGAGAAAATGGAGAAAGCTTGTTGGGACTGTATGGACGAAGCCATGGATAGCATAAGCTCCCAAACATTTTAAGGTGGTCATATGAAGGGGGTTTATTATGAAGCCTCTCATAGGGAGACACAACAGAAGTATGAGCTGAAGGTAGTCTATTGATTAAATAGACCGCGGTAAGAAGAGTCTCCACCCATAAGTAATGAGGAAGATGAGCAGCAAATAATAAAGACCTCATAGTTTCAGAAATATGACGATGTTTACGCTCCGCTACCCCGTTTTGACACGGAGTATAAGGACACGTATATTGATGAAGAATACCATGGTGCTTTAAATAATGCTGAAATTGAGTATTCAAGTATTCACCGCCACCATCGGTACGCAAGGTTTTAATAGATGTTTGAAACTGGCATTCAACCATGCATTTGAATTCACATAATATAGAGAACACATCAGATTTCTTAAGCAAAGGATATACCCAAGTAAAGTGAGTACAGTCATCAATAAACAGTATATAATAACGGTAACCAGTTGCAGATGCTGTGGGCCCCATAAATCAGAATGGATTAATGCAAAGATTTCATTACTTCGATTAAAAGAAGATACAAACGGTAGACGATGGCTCTTGGCCAATCGACATACATGACAGTTGGAAGAAATTACATTAGTTTTAATAGAAGCAAAATGCTTAGATAAAGAAGACAGCGTGCGAGATGACGGATGGCCCAATCGTTGATGCCAAAGATCAGGAACCATCTGTACAGAAAATAAAGCGAGAGAGGATAGCAGCGAAGTTGATGCAGTGGGAGAACAGAGTGGATACAGCCCGTTAATACAAGGTCCCTGAAGTAGAGGCTGCTGAGTCGTCCGGTCCTTAATGAGGTAGCCATGAGAAGAAAATGAAATTTCACAGTTATTGTCAGTGGCTAAACGATTTATAGAGAAGATTAAAAGATAAATTGGGAACTAAATGAAGATGAGATAATAGTAAACTACATGTAGGAGTAGGTAGAATACCTTTACCAGTGGATTGAATAGGAATGGACTGACCATTACCTAGAGTAACTTGAGAGGAGCCAGTATACAATTGAGGAGACTGAAAGATATTAGGATCGGACGTGAGGTGAGACGAAGCTCCACTATCTAAAAACCATTCGGTTGCAGGCTGCGAACTAGCAGGAGTGAACAAAGCTGAATTTGACGGTTCCGTTGAGTACTGAGGATCATGGCGGTACCAGCAGCGGACTGCAATATGCCCTGGTTTACCGCAAATCTGGCAAGCAACAAACGGACGATTGAAACGGCCACCACGGTTGCTGGAAGCATTTTGAGGGGGTGACTTGGACAGTGGAGTAGATCGTCCACGCGAGTTATTGAACCGACCCCGGCCGCGACCACGAGAAGCAACTAAAGCCATAGCAGGGTTGCTAAGTTGAAGCATATTCATCTCTCGTGTAACATCATGCGCCAAGTTAAGCTCCTCACTACACAAAAGTGTGTATAGATCATCTAACGAGATTGGCTGTAGATTGGTGCGGATAGACGTTTTAAATGCTTGATAAGTCGTCGGCAAACCATTAAGGGTATGATGAATAATTTCTTCCGGATCAAGAGAGCAACCAGCAGCTGCTAAAGAATCAACTTTAGATTTAATGTCCAACAAATATTGTGTCATGGATTTATCTTTCATGAGAATGTGCTGCAATTCATTCTTTATTTGCATAATACGCGATCGAGTAGAGGACTGAAGGCGTTTAGCAATAGTAGACCAGATATCAGCACAATGATCTAAAGCTAGAACATACGGTAAAATTGCAGGAGAAATCACCGAATAAAGAGCAGCAGCAAGGTTCTGATCAATAAGAACCCAAGTAGTAAATTGAGAATTCAAACTGGAATTACCACTGGAATCGGAAATAAATTTAGATGGACAAACAGAGGTTCCATCGAGGAATCCTTCACAACCGTTTGCACGAAATAGTTTGGCCACCTGTGATCGCCAGGTAGGGTAGTTTTCCGCCGTCAAGAGATTGGTGACAACATTCTTCACATTGGACATTAGAAACTTAAGTTGAGAAGGAATGGTAGCTTCCAACATTCCGCCGGATGCAGCTACAGGAACAGGTTGCTCGGTAGAGGAGATAGAAGAACTCATGAGTAAAAGAAAATAAAAAATAGCAGGATTTTACTGCTCTGATACCATGAAAGAACAGAGAAAACTAACAGAGAAACTATTTTCAGAAAACTGAGACTATGAGCTTTTGATCATTTCATTAGCTAATTGTATAATACATGAACAGTGGTATATATAAAACTCAGAATACTGAGTAGTACAATTTGTTATAACTGCACATGTGCCAACTAGCTGTGATATACGGAGCTGAATGGAGAATAACAGAACACGTGCGGGTGTATAAACCGCAGCTGCTTTCTGGAACGTTCGGTCCATAACACAGAGGCCAAATAGGGTGTTGGAGTTCAGAGGCAGCAGAGGGAACCGAATGCTGTGTGTGATCAGAGGTAATGGAAGGAGTTGGATCAAGCGGCTCTGGAGTGCGGGAAAAAGAAGAACAAAGCCTCGTTCGTCTTCTCATTTTATCAACACGAGCGGAGCGTAGATCATACAGAGAAGACGGAGCGGAATGGGTGTCGACATGCAGAGTTCACGTAGAGCACGACAGCAGACTGGTACTTAAGATTTGAGCCTTTTTTTTTTTAATGTTTAGGTCAACACATCATTTTCATTATTATTATATCACTTAACTCATAAATCATAATACACCAATATTTTTAAATTTATTTATTTTTAATTGGATATGTCGTGCATACCTTGTGTTCAATGCATGGCACATCGTATTCCTTGCATTCCAAAGCTTCAGCTGAAATTTTACATCTTAATGAAGATGGAAGTTACTTCCTTTGCTTAGAGCCGCTGCTACCTCTAGAGCTTTCTGAAACAAAGTCTTCCACTGAAGCGACAAGACTTGATTCTAACTTATGACCAACCACAGCTTCCCTCACCTTTCTAACAATCTGCTGCTTAATCACTGTTCTCTCAGCAGCTGAGATGTTCTTGCACAATTCCAAGCCTCTCAGAAACGTCACAACTCCGCCACCGAGTTTCCCACCACCCTTCTCCATATTTACCAACTTCTCAATCAATCCCAATGATAACATTCTTTCTATACAAGGCTTGCTTCCTGCCTCAACTAGATCAACTAGAAAGAGCATGTTCAGCTCCTTTGTCTTCAATAACTTGCTATCTAGCCCTTGTATTAATCTCTCTATGACTCCCATCTGTAGTAATCTGTTAAAGAACAGGCCACTTCCCTTCCCAAATATAATATGATGTAGAGCCATATATGCTGAGTCCTGTAAATCCTCTTTGAAGTATTGCATCATCCTGACTAACTCCAGAATAATATCAGACTTTAAAATCCTTCGGATGAAGGGCTCGCCTCCAGAGCATGTTAGTTTCATCAGAATGAAAGCAGACTCCGACCTTGCACGATCCCATTCCCCATCTCGGTTTTGCAGAAGTGAAGCTAATCTTTCAACCAAGTGGCTTTTTAAGATCATTTCGCAGATCATTGGGTCACTTGCTTTCTCAACAATAGGTATCATCTCCTGCAATGCCTCAGAAACCTGTTTTCTTTCCTTGCTAAGGGTCCTATCAAGCAGATCTTCAAATAGTTTAGCCTTAGGAGAACACGTAATGGTTCTATCTGAAATTTTGAACGTTTCAAAGCTAAGCCTAACATTCCATGGCAAATTATTCAAGGCCCCAGGAAGAAGAAGACTTTGTTCATTGACCCCACCAAGCTCATAAAATGTCTTGAGAGCAACAATAGCATGATGCTGTGCAACCTCAGAGCCGTTCTTGAGGAGCAAAAGGAGCCTCTTATCAATTCCGGAAGCCATCATCATTTCAACTGCTTTAGATTTGCCAGCCTTTGCAAGCGACATTAGAGATGTGCATGCGCTCTCATGCCATTCCTCACTTTCTGGAGCAAATAGCTCAGCTAGCTGATTCATTGGAACGCTCATTAGAACCTTGTCAATAGTTGAAGTGTTCCCAAACTCCGCAATCTTTGCCACGCAGTTTGTAACAATTGCTAGACTTTGCAAGTTATCGCAGTCCTGTAAAAGACTCAGTAGTCTATCAATTGCAACAGTGCTTTCAAAGGAGAGGGCATGGTCACAATAATCTTCTTTGGTAAAAATGGTTGTAATCGTCTTAGAAACTGCGACAATTAGTGCTTGAGAGCCATTACTAGTTGAGATGAGCTCTGCAGCTCTAGGACCAAGTATAACACTGAAACTCTTTCTGCTAGCTTCAAGTTCAGAGATTGATTTGCTTGCCATGAGTGACTGAATGATGTTTTCCAAAGTATTGATGACTTGCATCTCCTGTGCATTAAGAAAGGACTCCATCTTCTCCTTGGCAATAAACTTAGCTGTCTCTTTTCCAAAGATGAAAAGCCAAGGAGCAATTGAGGCAGCAGAATCAGCAGAGGATTTCATAAGAATTCTGCTGATGGCATCTTCTGTTTTATTTTCAAGGTAGAGAGAAACCATATCATGAACATGATAGGATAACTGTGTGTCCATCTTGATTACTAGGGATCCTTCTACTAGCTTTGACATTATGAGGGGGAAGAGAGTTACTTGTCCTAAAACAGTCCATAATGCCTCTAGGCAAGCCTCTGGTACTGGTTCGGTCCACGAAATTGCAGCAAGAGCAAGGAAGAAAGTCCGAGACTGTTCAGGCATGGCTTCCAAGCTAAATTCAAATGAGCCAAAGATGGTTAAAGTGCTCTCTGAATTCTTTTCATTTGTATATGAAATTGGGCTTTCAGACCAAGTTGCATATGTTGAGATGTTAAATATGGCCTTTTCCCATTTATCCAGTCTCGTCTCCTTTCTCAGAGCCTTGCCCATGACTGCAACTGTTAAAGGATGGTGGCCACAACGGTCAAGCAACCTTTCTGCAGTAGACTATGACAAGAAACATCGGAGTTTAGCTTTTAACAAAATATGAAATTGAATTTCGATTATATCTCAAAATGAAGTGAAGGAGCAATGAGTTGTTGCTCTGTTGAATTTCTTGAATGAAACTTACACATGGCTAGTCAATTTAATCACTTCAACACCTAAATTTTTAATGAAAACTTAGATGAGATAACGGTGGTTTTTTAAGCTAAGATGGATTTTATCACAACAGACCTAACTTCAGAGTAAAGTTACAGGAAAACCTGAGTTAGCTCCAGTGCATTGCTATGATGATTATGAGAACCTCGTGCGTTTTAAGATGGATACTAAACTATGAAGTCGCTTGCACAACCTTAAGCCTTCAGCTGATAGAAAAACCTACACAGGCTTCTTCTATTAATGCATTGCTTTTAAAAAAAAAACTATAATTTGATTTCTGGATTAAACTACTGTGTGCAGCCCAGTCCTTATTGAAAAAAAGTAGGCACACGGGAGCAATGGTGATGACTAAAAATAAACTACAGAAAACTTAAAATAGCAGACAAAATTTACATTATTTAGGGAGATTATCTCACCTAGTTCATTAATGAGCAAAAAAATATTTTTTAAAATCATAGATAAGAGCATATTATATGATATTTATTGATTTAGAGAAAGCATATGATAAGTTTCAAGAGAATTGTTATGGAGAGTTTAAAAAAAAAAAGGTTAATAATGCTTATACTCAAATCATTAAGGATATGTATGCAGGAGTTATTACTTATGTTCAAACACAAGGTGGTTTGACCAAGTATTTTTCTATTTCAATTTGATTACATCAAGGATCAACTCTAAGCCCATATCTTTTTGCTTTAGTCATGGATATTCTTACTAGACATTAGCAAGATGATGTACCCTAGTGTATGCTTTTTGTTGATGATATTCTACTTGTTGATAAGACTAGAGAGGGAGTTGAAGGTAAAGTTGAATTATGGAGGTCAACATTAGAGTCTAAAGGTTTCTATTTGAGTAGATCTAAAATCGAATACATGGTGTAATTTTAGTAATAATAAATCTAATGGGAGGATTGTGACTTTTGGCGATCAAATCATTAATAAGAGTACTTGTTTTAGATATCTCAGGTCTATTATCTTATTAATGGAATTCAAGTTGGATGGTTTAAGTGGAGGAATGCATCAGGTCTGTTGTGTGATAGAAAAGTATCCCTCAAATTTAAGAAAAATTTCTATAAGATAGTGGTGAGACTTGCAATGCTTTATGGTGCAGAATGATAGTTATTAAAAATGAAGCATAAAATTAAGTTAAGTGTTGCAGAGATGAGGATTCTCAGGTGGATGAGTGGCTTTACTCTCAAAGATAGAATGCGAAACGAGCATATACATGAAAATGTTGGAGTTGCTCCAGTGGCAGATAAGATTAGAAAGAGTCACCTTAGATGGTTTGGTCACATAAAATGTCGGCCTTCCGATGACCTGGTTAGGAGAGTAAATGTATTAAATTTAGTCTATGTTAAAAAAGGTAGAGGTAGACCTAAAAAGACCTGGTTAAAAATATTAGAAATATTTTTTTTATTAAAATTAAATGAGAATTTGACTCTTAACAGGACACAATGGAGAAAAAGATTCATGTAGCCAATCCCACGTCGTGGGATAAAGGCTTGATGTTGTTGTTTTCGTATAACTAAGAGCATATCAACTTTTCTCACCGCCCTTTAAATTTTGGGAGTATAATAAATAAGATCAAATTTGGGCTTCAAAACACACTGTGGCATTGTAATAGAGAACTAATTGTAGTTAATCAACGCACTCTACAGGCCCATGAGGATCAATGGAAAACAAATTAAGTATATATATGACAGAAATTTCCCATACTAGGAATGTAGTTCCAAACAAAGCATATTTTAATAATGGGGTCAAGATTTTCCAAAAGAACAAGCTTGTGGGGTTAATTACATCTCAGATAGGGGTGTAAGTGAGTCAAGCTAACACGAGCTCAACTCGATAAATGCCTCGTGAGCCGAGCTTGATAAGCTAAGGAGCCCATCTTGAATCAATCATGACTCAATTAGTTAGCTCGGGAGCCGACTCATCAAATATTGTTGTACATTACACTTCAAATATATTAGCATTCAGAAGTGCAAGTAAAATGCTATTATAAATTTTTAAAAATTATATCTCACTTCTTTTATATCAAGTGATTTTATTATCTATCTTCTAATTTCTCCTTTTTTTAATTTTATTATAATAATTACTTGAAACATAATTATTTTTTCTTTTGTTATAAATGAGTCAGCTCGTGAGTCGGCTCGAACTCATAGAATTAAGCTCGATCTTGAGCTCAAACTCAATTAATTAATCAAGCTCAAGCTAGGGGTGACTTTAGCCCGACTCGACTCATTTACACCCCTAATTTCGGATCTGTCCGAAAACACTTGCAATTAAGGAGTCAATGCATGTGTTCAAATCAATAATGATTGATGTAGTTCTAATAAGGTGAATATCAGAATGAGCAAATGGTAAGAAAATAAAGACTAACCTAACAAGAGGGTATAACGCTCCCAACCAAGATTCCATAGTTTCGGGTTAGTCGATGTCCTTATTTTACTTGGTCATGTGGTGACTAGAGGATCATTTTTTTTCAATCATGAGTTACCTCATCCAAAGGAACCTCGCTAAACAAGGGTATGGATTTAGTCCTAGGCTAACATATGGGAATTACACTCCACTAACATATGAGAGAGAAACTCATATTGAACTTATAGTAGCGTGTGGTAGTGCTTGGCTCGAGTAAGGAATGAGAGTATCTTCTCTAAATGGTGGAGGTGACACCTGAGATGGGGTTTATAACTCAACAACAACAACATCAAGCCATGAATCCTTTTTCTCCATTGTGTCCTATTAAAAGTCAAATTCTCGTTTAAATCAAATAAAGAAAGATCATTCCTAATATTTTCTAACCAAGTCTTTTTAGGTCTACCCCTACCTTTCTTAACATAAGTCAAATCTAATACCTCTACTCTCCTAACCGGGTCATCGGAAGGCCGCCGTTTTATGTGACCAAACCATCTAAAGCGACTCTCTCTAATCTTATCTTCTACTGGAGCTACTCCAACCTTTTCACGTATATGCTCATTTTGTATCCTATCTCTAAGGGTAAAGCCACTCATCCACCTGAGCATCCTCATCTCTGCTACACTTAACTTAGTATTATGCTTCTCTTTTAATGGCCAACATTCGGCACCATATAGCATTGCAGGCCTCACTACCATCTTATAGAATTTTCCCTTAAGTTTGAGGGGTACATTTCTATCACATAACAAGCCCGATGCATTCCTCCACTTCAACCATCCAACTTGAATTCTGCTGATAATGGGGTTTATAACTCGATCTTGTAAAATCGAGATGCTTAAATATCTACTCAATGTGGTAGAAAAGATGGGATGAATGTGAAAAATATGAACTCTCCTTAATATGGTAGAGAAAATAGGACAAATACAGATATCTTTTCAAAGTGATAGAGAAGACATCCAAGGAGTAAGAAATAGCTTGATTATGTGTGATCAAACAAGTCCGAATACCTTCTCAATGTGGTAGAGGAGATGCTAAAATGAGACTTACAATTTGATTGCATGCGAAAAAGAAAGCCAAATGTCTCCTCGATCTGGTAGAGAATACATCAAAGATAAGAAAGAAATCCCGAATATCCCTCAATGTGGTAAAGGAGACGCAAAAGGGAAGGGATGATGTGGAATAATAGAAAAAGATATGGAAGATGGGACTTATAACTTGATTGTGTGAAATCAAGTAAGCCCGGTCCTTGTACATCTTATCAATAAGGTAGAGAAGATGTCAAATCTTAGTCGATGTAACTAAGAAGACCCAACTGTCATCTCAATGTCATAAAGAAAATAGAAGCTTGTACTTACATCCTGCCTAGATTAGGAATGCCAATCAATTCACCTAGTCGTGTGTAAAAGTATAAAGTGCTTCATTCATAAGGAAGAGGAGAGGCACATCCTAGAGTGACTAGATGAAGATGGTGTCTATGTGTGTGTTGAGTTTATGTCTAAGTTATCTATCCTAGGGTGTATGAATCATATACTATAAGCATACTCACAAGGGCATGATATAGTAAACGTCATCAAAGGATAGAGGATGACACAATATATGTCTAAGTCAGCTATTTATATCCCGTGTGATGAGCCAATATGCTCGATCACAACTTCGCTAAAATCATAAGTTAGTCGTGTTCTGTGTTTTAGTGGTCCTAACCTACAAGTGAGTAGTGTGTACTCGTCCATACCTTCACTAACCCAGGTAATATAAAAGTGTCACAGAGCCGCCAATATAATAATGAATCTAGTATACAAAAATAGAAACATGTATAGAGGAGTGTCGATTCCTGAATTGTTCATGTTTCTAATATTTTCTATCGTAGGTTCCTGACAAACAAAAATTAGGAACATGACAAATCATGCCATATTCACGTCATGCTTCAATCATAAGGACATAAACCTGTAATATTATATTCATTATACACATGTGAATGGTAAAACATAACTTATGACAATTATGCTTGTTGCAATTAAATTAAAATATTTATAATTCATTAAATTAAAATTTAGCATTGAGTTCATCATTGAAATGGATTAAATTACCTATAACACAAATAAAACTATACCAAACAAATGTAATAAAGTTCTATTTTATTAAAATCAAATTTTATAAGGTATGATCATAGGAAGAAATTAGAAAGCAAATGCGTACCTGAAATAATCCTTGAATTATTGTTAAGCACGAAATAGCAAGAATGCAACTAAAGCTCAATCTTCAGCAGTCGATAAATATATTGGATATATAGTCTAACATGCTAGATCAAATATGCACCAACAACAGAAAAGGGAACAAGCAACAAAACCGTTACATTGTATTGAAATGGGATATGAACTAATAGGTGCATATGGTAATAAGCTCCAAATGGCTGTTGTTACTGATTAATATGAAGACTTCCCGATTTTCTAAATTGATGTCTACAGCTGAGGAGAGAGGTAGAGAGTTCAAATGATTTGCCAGCAAGTATCAGGAGAAAGGAGTTGTTCCACCAAGTGAAGTGTTGAAGAGATTCGTTGGTATTTTTATAGAAAAGCTGCTGCGGTGGAGATTTCAGCAGTTGGCTACTTGGATCAGTAGAGCTTTGTTTGACCAAACATTTTAGATCTTACATAATTTCTTTGGTAGCTGTAATAATGTATATTATAAGTCTATATACACATAATAACATGAAATCAGCTCCATTATTTGTTTTATATCTTAAATAATCCTTTTTGCAATGATGAACTTTTATATGTGATTTGTATTTTGATATCATTACTTCGTCGACAACTTAAAATTGCAGGTAAACTACTTGTCATCCAAAACCATTAATCCAATAGAGCTGAAATCGAAGGATAGGAACATGGAAATGAGTAAAATATATATTAAGGCATGTACATCACCCGGCGCCAAGTTAGACCCATTATGCTAGTGGAGAGATGCCTATTCAACCCAAAAACTTACGCAGTTCTATTCAACAACCAATATATTCAACAATTCTTCAATTTGAGACTCAATAACTAACCCCAACACTCTTACCTAATGTGACATTATATGTAAATAAAGATATCAATCGATAGTTGTAGAGACCCTTACCGGTAGCTCATCACGGCTGAGAAGACAATGGTGAAGAAGAATATCCCTGCTAATCTCTTTGATGTCATCTTTGCATATTTCCACCTTCTCAGCCTCTGTAATTTCAAAAACTGCCTCGTTCCTTGTGGTCACCAAATATCTACAATCATTGTTATACAGCTTTGCAAATCTCTCTACTATGTCTTGCTCCCATACGTCATCAAGCAAAATTAACAAGCTCTTACCTACCAATGCTGTCTGAAGCAAGCAAGTCATATCTTCCAGATCAGCACGCATCACTTCCTGAGAATTCTTTATGAAACCAATCTGCATTAGAGCCCAAGATATCCTCTTTGCCAATCGTTTGTGATACTCGATTCTATTTCCATTGCATGCTGCCCGGCTACACCATTGACCAAACCTAAGCTCAACAGCACCATCAACAAACCGAATGGGCGGACTAGATGCAACTTGACGAGCCAAGCAAGATTTCCCAATACCAGATAAGCCAACAATTAGAATAACCTTGGCTGAATTGTCCTCCTCCAGCAGCTTTCTTACATAATGACACTTCTTAGACACGGGATAACCTTGTTCAACAGTGACCCTTAAAAGAGGAGGCAGAGATTCTGCGTTGGATTCTACAGCTTTCTCTATATCGTCTGAGATCTTCTGCAGCTCAAGCCACCAAGTCAAATCATCTCTAATAGATTGAATCACCTTGGAAAGTGGATTACCCACCATGGAAATCCACACCACCTTACCAAAGCTCTTTGTTTTACCTTTGGAAAGTTCTTTTCTTGCCTTGGACAAATTGACATGCAATCTTTCAATAAGTGCACCCAGGCTAAGATGTTGGCGCTCGAGTTGGCTGTTATGAAGTTTATGGGCATGCTTTTGCTTGATGTTTTTAAACACATTCTCAAGATCACATACAAATAATTCAAGAATTCTGATTCTTTTGGGAGCTTCTCTGAGGTCTCGATAGGCTTCTTCTAGTGCACTGACTGCTCCCACCATGCTTGCCACAATTTGTGTAGCAGAAGCAATGGCTTGTAAGGGATCCATGGAGGGCAATAGAACAATACAAGGAACTAAAAAGAACGCTTTTGCTTCACCCAACTTAAGGAAAACTGAATGCGCATATTTTCAACAATTAAGATTCAAAAATACTAAATCCAATCATCTTTAAATAAGGCCTCAACGTTAACAAAAATTGTAAAACTTCCACAGTGGAAATAGTAATTCTTAAACCAGTAGACAACATTCAAGGACATCTATCAAAAAATGCGGGCTACCCTAATCATACCGAGATAAGGGTTTGCATAAGGAAACAGTTCCATGAAACCATAGATACATCCGTTTACTGTAGAGAGAAAGCCCGGCAAGATTGCCTGCTAAGGAATTCAAGGAAAGAAAAGAAAAAAGTTGAAAAAGAGGAAGAAACGAAGAACTAAAAGAGCATCCTTTTTACAAGTTGACCTTACCGGATATTGAAATCCGAGAGTGCTGTGATTAAAAAAAAGAAATTTTTGCCAGGAGCCGATAGCCAACGACTGTCGCAGCTTCCGATCGTACAGATTATTGGCTATTGCTCAAGTTTCTTAATGAAATAATAGACAATAAAGAGTTGTGTAAGCCTTAGCTACTGTATGCACTGACAATGAATCTGAGCATGTTTATGACGGAATCTCGTTGGATGAAGATAATATAATATTTGCTCAAAATTAAACTGAACATGAACTTTGAAATTCTTTTTATTTATTAAGTTAACATTATATGTATAAATACATGTTTATTATTATTATTATATATATATATATTATAGTGTAAATTTATGGATATCTAGGAGTGTCAATTCAAGTCAACCGCAAGTCTTAGACTCAAGATAAACCTAACAAAGAAACATCAGCTTCAACAATTCTAAAAATTGTGCCCTCCGAGGTTATAAATTGGCAATATGACTTTAATCAATTTAATTTCTATTCAATTAAATAGTATCTATTCAAGCCATAAAAATCATTTTTACAAATTTATAATCTAATTGCCCTGAGGGCTCAGAGAGAGTGAGGACTGGAAACCCTTAAACGGAATAAGACGGAAGAGGTGAAGACTCGAACAGTTGAACTCGACATCTCGACTCGAACTCTCCAAGTTATAACGATTAAACAATGAGGTCGTGAGTTAGTCGGGTCGCCAGCGGGTTGATGGGTTGACTCAAACTCGACCCGTTTATTTCACAAGTTGACCCTAACCTGAATTTTTCGGGTCGGATTTTTGGGTCGTGTTAGAAATTGATAGACCTATGCATACCTAAGATGGTTTGACAAGGGATCCTCGATTCGACCCTTGCAGGGCAGTAGCCTCAGGTGAGTTGAGCTTGTTAATCCCCTCAAGCGAGTCCCTCTGTAGGCCACAAAGAAACCCTTCTCAAGGGCAAGTATCCTCATCAAGACCTGATAGGTACTCGTGAAGACATTCATGAGTATACAATTGCGATATAATTTATCAAGCAATTATGAAAAAAAAAATTTATTGGTATACATGCTTTATGTAGAAGTATGAAAGTCACTGTTGATTCTTCTATGTGCAATTCATTGTTCAGAGTTGTAGGTATCTTATGAAATATTCAGATTTTTGATAAAAATATATTGGTTTTGTTGTTGTATGTGCAAATGATTATTCCTGGATCTCAAGTAAGATACAGACATCCTCTTGGGATAGATGAGCACTAGTTTTCGGTTATCTGAGCAACTACTTCACACATATTTTACTGAAATGCTTTCTGCATTTTTTCGAACAAGAGACAATCAATGATTTAAATGATTTCAAGATGCAAACTGGTGTTTGTGAATAACAATTATGGTTATTATTATTATTTTTTAAAGTACAAGATAATAACAACAAATCAACAACTTCCATACAGTAAAATTCAATACCAATATAGTACTAATCTCATTTCATGTTATATAAATCTTAATTCAAAGTAGAAGCCAAGTAATTTGGAAGGAGTTTCACAAGTTGGACACAGAAGAACTCGGTTGTCTTTGATTTACTCCAAGCTCTGTAGGTGCAGGTTCATCATAAGCCCAGGATGATATCAAATGGTGAGCAATGGCAAATGGTCCAGGAATAAACATGGGAGAGAATTTATCACTCTCTACTTTGAAGTCTGCAGATAAACTTTGGCCTTTCTCAACTCCTTTACACATCTCATTCACCCTGATGGCCGCCGTTCTCTGAGCTTTCTTGTAATCGGCAGCTATCAATGCCCTCTTCACATCCTCCCTGTCATGCCATTGAGCATCTGCAAATAAATCAAAGATATTAAACAAGGATAAGGGTTTCTTTGGAAAATAATGATTTCATTTTCACTCATCTTGGCCGTAAATTTGAGATATTGGATCTTTAGACTAAATCAGTATATGAACGAGGACACAACTTATAAAGTTGAAATCGAATGGTAAGCTATTTTTTGTGTGGCAAAGAGAAAAACACTGACAATCAAATTGATTGTGGTTAGAATGAGTATGGTATGATGAAAGTGTGTAAAGTTATGAATGATAAAGAGAAAAATGATTTCATCAAGGAAATGATGGGAGGGAAACCTTTGAAAATAAGGTAGTGAAAAATAAACTTAGGTGGGTGGGTCATATAATCACAATAAAGGCAAAAGATTCATCAATATAGTAGATTGAAAAAATTAATGTGAAAGAATCAAGAAAAAATGAGAATTACTAGAGGCAACAAGAATTGAAGTTAACGCAAAATATCAGTACAAATTTTTGGCAAGTTTGTCAACGTGCCTTCATTGCTCTTTTTTCATAAGCAATGTCGCTCTTCTTTGTTGAAATACCCTAAGAGTTATATGGAATTAAAACTGTGATATTATTGAGATGATTCAGATAGCTTCAGACTATGGCATAGCTGTGCTGTGCAAAGGAGGTATAGTAATTTTATTGCCAAAAAAAAAAAAAAAGTTCAGAGTGATACCTTCTAATTCTGCTTTGTCCACACGAATTTCAAATGACTTTGCATATGCAAAGAATCCAACCATCAATTGGCATGGCATGCTGCTTGGTCCAACTGAATGTTTAAAATAAGAACACTAAGAATTTTAAATCTACACAAAAAATAGGAAGTTCTAAAAACATAAGCATTATTAATGACATGCAATGTTGGCTATTTAATAGCAATCACACAGCATTTAGTTTAGAGAAGTTGTTTTCATGATTTAATATCTATGAATTTTGCAGGAAAAAAAACTTATTTCCTAATAGCCCTATGCAAAAGCTGAGATTTATTCCTTTTAAGCACAACATCCAGATGAGCGTGTGTAAGACAGATAGTGACATAATTAATTCTATTTTACTCAATATGAACCATATTAAATGCACGAAGGAAAGATAGTCTCACAGAAGAACAACAATGGATAACATCCTGAAAACATAATAAAATTAAATCCAAATGAGTACCCGGCCATGGCTGTGAACTGTGATAGACAACTTGCCCAACTTCAATGCCAGTTTCCTCCCATGTTTCTCTTCGCACAGCTTCTTCTAAGCTTTCTCCTGGCTAAAAAAGGCACTCTTTAACACTTTCATGAGAAGAGCTTTGAAATCTATAAGAATTAAGAAATGTCTACAAAAATATTATAACGGATCAACCATTTCAGCTTTTAGGTGCTAATGACTTACTGGTTGTTTTTCTTAGGTTCTTATCACTTACTTGTCATAGTGCTAGAGTAAGTAGTACATGTCTTTAACTATTAATCAAATTGGGCCAGACAGGATATTTCGCAATCAGACAAAAAAACTTTTCTGGATATATTTGGAATTTTACAGTAGAGGATAACTTATATACAGTTAGACTATGGCATATTAACTATGCACATAGACAAATGTGCTGCATGATCACACAAATAATGTAAAAAGAATTTCCAACCAAATCTTGTGAAATCAGTTTGTGGAAAATGGCAGGACTAAGAACCTAACAGACCGATCCCATTAGTTTATCAATTATCATCCGTCTCTTTCTTTAATTCTTTCCCAGTGGCTTAAGTTATAACAATGATCATCCAAAATACATTTCCTGAAAACGTAAATCTGAAATTTTTTAAAAGGATAAAACCTTAGAAGGGAAATACTGAAAATTTCATCAGGATTTCAGGTTAATCACAGCTTCCACAAGACTCTTGATCTCCTAAAATAGCTTTTTATCATAATCAATTTATTAAAATGATACTTTCCATGTCAAGTCTATTTTAACCAAGTGCTAATCAAGGAGCATACAAAAAGATATAATACTATTCTCAACAACATTAAAATAAAGTTGAACACAGGTAATGTGTTTTTGTACCTCTATAAAGCCAGCAAGGCAGCTCCACATACGAGGAACAAATCTTGACTGGCGGCTCAAAAGTGCACGATCATTTTCCTTATCAATTACTAGCATGATAACTACCTGTTGAAAAAAATGCACCCAAAGAGTCAAAGTAAACTTCGTTGGATGGCCATAATTATATATATAAGAACTTGAAATCTTACGGGATCAACTCGAGGATATATTTTCTTCTTGCATGATTCATCTGAGCATTGCTTACGCCTTCCAGCATCTATGGGAACCGTGATGGATCCACAATGGCCACAGAATCGAGAAGTTCTATGCCAATCCAGCAAAGCCCGGGCCTAAATAAGTGGCATATTAGAAGTTATTTAGAGTCTCATTTCATTTCACTGCAGGAGAAGAGACCGAATTATGCAAACTTTATTGAACTATAAGAGATCTGAAAAATAGTTTCTATGCGTATACTTATCATGCATTTGCACCAATGACATGAAAGATGAGCAGTTTAAGAGTGTAATTACAGAGCTTCCTTTAGCCATTCATAGCACCAATGCATCCACACAAATCTACTCCATACAATGGAGGACTAGAAGCTTAGGAGTACACCGAGCAAGATGCTTTTACACATAACAGATAAATATATAGAACTTTTCTTAAATCTAAAGGGGGTCCAAAATCACCCGCAGCCAAAAGCACATATATTCATCCACAAGATTGAATATTGACAATCAAGTGGAGATAAGTAAATAACATAGTTTTAAGTGTTATGTATGTAAAAATCCCATAATAATAATAATAATTTGACAAACACATCATGAGCATCAAAACCAGCCTTACAACAACTTATAATGCTGAACTGTATTTCACATCCATTTCTTTCCGCTTATTCAAATTTATTAGAGCAGAATTTATATTGAGACTGGGGGCCTGTTTATATTCTATTTCAGGCAAGATTTAGCTTAAATACTGTCAAAAAGAATTATGAAGATTTCAGAGCCAACTGTTTTGATATATCTCATTTTAATCTTATTATTAATTAAATCTAAAGTTTATTAAATCCCACCATTCACCTAATTTAACAGACGTGAGAATTTTAGCCCCCTAATAAATCTTAAATTATGATATAAATAGTCTAATAATTTATCATAATTTAATAAGATTTAACGGTTAAACATCTTTCAGATTTACTAATTCAAGATTTACAAGATTTGCTATATCCTACCTGACTGATGAGTGTGTGTATGTGTGCTTGAGAGAGAGAGAGAGACATACATGTCCAGCAATCGACAGTTCCCCCATGGCACCAGTGTCAGCCCAATCGGTAGCAACCATGAGTGTCCTCAGTTCGACGAAGCAAAAACCATCGCTCCCGCCACCCAACCGATAAGTAGCGGTGTCGGCGACCTCCACCGCCCAATACGCCTCATCTTCCCCTTCCCCCGAACCCAGGTAGACAAAGGAATCCACTGACACCTCCTTAAACTGCGACGGAGAGATCCAACTCAGATGCCAAACCGGCGGCGAATCTCCGACCGGATCCAACGACTGCGCCAGAGGCCGTCCCTTCCTGAAGGCCAGGATCTTCACCTCTAGCGTCGAATCCTCCTCAGACCCTCGCAAAAGGAGCGACTTTAACTTCTCAAGTGCGGAATTAGGTGATTGCACGAGCTTGTTCGATCTAAGAGGGTTTCCGGCGAAAGCGTGGGCCTGGAGATGAATCGACATAGCCGGAGTATGAGTATCCAAATCTCGCTTTCTTCCCAAATAGTTTAATCAGCGTTTTCTTATGGACGGGACGGCTGATTTACCAATCTTTTCTTTTTTCTTGACTTTCCGCATGTGGACGAGGAAGTAGCAAAGTTTTACTTTTTTTTTTCTTAATTGTCGGACGTCGGGTGGATGGTAGAGTGGCTGCGTAGTTCAAATTTGCATATGGGAGCCCGCATAGAACCTGAAATGTACGCAGAGATAAATAACGAATCTGCTGATAGGAAGAATGAGAGAATAATTACTCATTAGTATCTTAGTAATAAGCATTTTGATTCCCCCGCAGCTTCTTAGCTCTTAATCCTCCATTATCGAATCCAATCATCTGTGACAAAGCTTTTGTTACTGATGGTCAAGTTCTAGTCGATGCCCATATGATGGAATCTGGTCTTTGCCCCTGATAATAGCTCCTCGAAAGCTCTAAATCTCTCCCACTTTCCCTCTGAACTAGAAATAATTCCCTTCACATGTGAAAAACTATCTAAAGGTGTTAAAGATTGGAGTTTGTGCTTGGTCGGGTACTCAATAGGCCGAAGACCTTATTATGAGGTGTTGTTAGGAACTATCAAAAAAATGTGGACTCTAAAAGGTTCTCTTAAACTTCTATCCCTCAGTGACGACTTTTTCCTTCTCTGGTTCTCCTGTTCTGAATATTATGACATGGCGTGGTCGAGAGGGGGTATGGTTTTTGTTGGGTAAGCCATTCGTGCTCTAAAAATGGCACCCAAAGTTCAAGCCTAAGCGGGAGAATTTCTCATCGATCCATATGGGTAAAAATACATGATCTTCCTCTTGCATGTTGGAATTCGGAGGACATCTCCAGGATAGCGAGCAAGATTGGAGTTCCTCTAGTTGATGATCCTTGACTGCTAAAAAGACTTGCCTAACATTCGTCAGGGTATGTGTGATTGTTGATTCTTACCCGGAAGCGATTCTGGTTTCTCTTAATGGAGATGTTGTTAGCTTGAAAGTGCAATACAAAAGGAGGCCATCCCTATTTGAGCACTATAAGTCTTTAGTTCATTACTCTTCTATTTGTCCGACTAAACCTGAATCCTCATCCAAAGAACAAGATAATGTGGCTCCTAAGGAGCAACCTTATCGTGGCAGGAGTTTTAGTAGGAAGCCCAGGAATCATCTTCCCTCTAGGGCTCCTCACAGGCAAAATACTACTCGACCCTCTTCGACTGGAATCGAGCCCAGAGATCCCCCTCCTACTGATCATAATCCCACTATTAACCCCTCTACCCAGACAAAGCTTACCACCACTAACTCTATTAGCCAACCCCTCCACTACCAACCACATTCTCCTCCACCTCAACACATTCCTCCCAACCCCCAACCTAAGAGCTCTGATGTTTCCCCTCCCATATTTGAGCTCCATGTCAAAGAGGAGATGCTTATGGTATCCCAAATCTAAATTCTCCCACTGAGAGGGACTCATCTTCCACTAGTTCAATGCATCCTCAACACTCTTCATCGCCACTAGGAATTCTTTCACCTAATAAGTTTGATGTTCTCAACACCCAATAAGAACAAAATATCTAGAATGACTTTTCATTTGGAAACGATTTAGCGGGATCTAACCAAAAAATTAAGGACAATTCTAAATAGTCATCCAGCATCGTCATTCCAAAAAAATCTGCAAGGGGGAAGCAGGCCATGAAACCCCATCCTCACTCAAATTCCTGATGTGGTTTTAGTCTATTGCGGCATGCAACATTCAGGGGTTTAATCATACTGACAAAGTCCTTTGTTGTAAACATCTTATGGAGTCTTTTAAGTTAGACATTTTATACACTTTGGAGACTAGGATTCATTATCTGTCTCTTCAAGGCCCTTTTTTTTTAATCTTCTCACTCTATTTTTTCAAATGAGAATAGCTGCAACAATTTTGCGCTCTCCTCTTCGGGGCAGATTTTCATTAAATGGAATGCTAGCAAGATGAATTTTCATCATACTCTTATTACTTCCCAAACTATCTCCGGAAATGTTTATGTTGGCAGTCTCCCTCCTTTTCAGCATACTGTTATTTACTCTTCTAATATCGGAATTGAGCGCAAGGATTTGTGTACCATTATTTCTCAAATTGCTCCTGCTCAAAATTCCCCATGGGCTCTTATCGAGGATTTCAACTGTTGTCGATTTGCCTCTGAAAAATTGGGAGGTTAAACTCTTATTCACTCTGCCCTAGTGGATTTTAACAATATGATATTTAATAATAGTCTTGTGGATTTCCACTCTGTTGGTTGTACATACACATAATTTAACCAACGCTCTGATAATCTAATTTACATCAAATTAGACACAATTCTTATTAATGATGGATGGCTGAATACATTTACTAGCTCTTACAGCTCATTTCAGAGTCCATCATGCTCAGACCACAGTCTCATCATTCTGCACTCAGGAGTTTTACTTCATTCCCACCACAGGTTCCTTTTTAAAAAAATTTGAACCAAAATGGATAGTTATTGGGCTTTATTGTTAGAGGCTTTCTCTAAGCCTTTGTTTGGGAATCCTTTATGTCATCTTTGCCATATCCTTAGGCAGTTAAAAGGAGGCATTAAGAAAGAGGCATGGGCAAATTCTAATTGTAT
Organism: Dendrobium huoshanense; assembly: GCA_016618105.1. Lineage (NCBI taxonomy): Eukaryota > Viridiplantae > Streptophyta > Magnoliopsida > Asparagales > Orchidaceae > Dendrobium > Dendrobium huoshanense. The sequence goes on along the minus strand of CM028345.1, from coordinate 46,401,405 downwards.
CAATAGCCATCTTGATAATTTTCACAAGAAGCAAATGGAATTGTGGGGGCAGATTCAAGGGGATCCGAACAATCAATATCTCAATGCATCTCTTAAGGAGAGTAATTTTAGGATATCTTAGTTCTCTTCTATGCTTGCCACTTGGATTATCCAAAGAGCTAAGATCAATTGGCTTAAACACGGTGATGATGATCTTATATTCATATATGCTAAAATCATGAGTATAATGAAAAGCTCTAAGTCGGTTGTTAATTTATTTGCAAGCCATCCTAACACATCAAGGTCTGAAGTGGTTTCTTCCATTATTTAGTACTTTCAAGTACTTTACAATCCCCCTCCCCCTTCACATATGGACATGGAGAATTTTCTTATTGGCAAAGATTTCCCATACTATTATGCAGATTCTATTATCTTATATATCTCAGATGCGGAAATTAAAAATGCTATTTTCATGGGGTCTTCTTCTTCTGCTCCTGGTTTGGATGATTTTAATTTTCACTTTTACAAGTTGGGGTGGCACATTATTGTTCCCTTAGTATGTAGGGCAATTAGATCTTTTTTCCACAAAGGTTACATCCCCAATGGGGTCAAATCCATAGATATTGCTTTATTCCCAAATATAAGAATGTTTTTACTATTTTAGACTATAGGCCCATTGCCTTATGCAATGCGTTGTATAAAATCATTGCAAAGGTTATTGCCACTAGGCTTAAATCGATTATGTCTTTGATTGTTAAGGATAATCAAGCTCGATTTGTTAAATCAAGAGTTTCTACATACAACATTTTGCTTGCTAATGATATCCTCTCTCTTGCGAGTAAAAGGGGTGAGGTTAAATTATTTTGCGCAAAATTAGACATAAGAAAAACTTTTGATTCGGTTTCAAGGAAATTTTTTATAGCAAGAATGATTCAGAAAGGATTTCCCAACCCTCTTGTAAGCTAGATTAAAGCTTGTACTTTATATGTGAATTTTTTCGTAGTCATCAGTGGCGGTCATGAGGGATACTTTTCTTCCACAGCTTGTTTAAGGCAAGGATGTCCACTTAGCATATACATTTTTTGTCTGGTCATGGATGCTCTCTCTAATCTTCTTGAGGAGGGAGGTTTTAAAAGCATTTCTAATGATAATTTCATTCTCTCTCACCTTCTCTATGCTGATGATGAGCTGATTTTTTGGGAAGCAAGCTTAGAGAATTGTCAAAAACTTGTCAGTATTCTTAGTGCATTTGTTAATGCCACGGGGCTTCATATTAACTTTGATAAAAGTTCTATCATGTTCTCTAAGAATCAGAGAAACCAGGAAGAAATTTGTCAAGCTCTTTCTATCCATAACATAAGCGCCAAGGTTACCTATCTAGGCATTCCCTTAACTTTCTATAGGCTTAAAGTTGAAGACTTCTTGCCTCACATGGATAGTATCACTAAGAAGATGTTAGGTTGGAAAGCAAACTTATTGTCTTCTACATGTAGACTGCAATTTATGAAATTCATCATTCAGAATACAATTGCTTATTGGATTCGTGGCTCCATATTGCCTAAATTTGTCTATAAGTTTTTTAAAAAAGCCTATTCAAGATTTTTGTTTTTTGGTGATACTAATAGTTCTAGAAAAATTCACATGATCTCTTGGGACAAAGTATGTATGCCTAAGAACAAAAGGGGCTTGGGTATACCTTGGCTTAATGCACTACAATTGGCTTTTAATTGTTTAGTGATAACCAGAATGTACAATAGTCCCTCTCCTTTATCTTCATGGCTTTCTAGCAAATATATTTCTCCATGGAGCCCCCCTCCATCCTTTGCTTCTAAGTTTTGGAAATTTGTGTACAAAATTGATGTTGATGCTAAATCTTGCTTTCAATTCAGAATACTCAAAATGCCCCCATTTCTTTGAGATGGGATCACTAGTGTCATAATGTTACTTTAGATGAATACACATATGAGGATTTTCCTCTAGCTGATGATTTATTCTCTGATTCTATTTTAAGTAATCTCACTCTAGGGCATTACTGGAACCTCCCATGTAACATCCCTTTGTTGTGGCGAGATATTTTCGGGAGTATGCAAATTCTTGATAGTTCTTCTCCCTGTTTGATTTGGAATAACCTGAACAATTTTAAATTTAGGGACTTTATTAATGAGTTTATAAGGATCTGTTGTCATGCTCTTGGTATAAGACGGTTTGACATTGCAAGGATGTTTTGAGGCATTCGGTTTATGTGTGGCTTGCATTAGTTGAGGGCCTGAAGTCTGCTGACGCTTTGCAAAAAAGAAAGGTTTATGTTCTGATTATTTGCAGTTAATGTTACATAAATTCTGAAAGTGTCTCACACTTGTTTTTTGAATGCTCCTATTCATTTTTCCATCCTCATTGCCCTCTTTCCTAAGACTATGGGTTTTCTCTTAAGGCCTTCGATACTGCATCTTTTTGAATGGTTGTATAGTGAATTGCATGTACCTCAATCAGTTAAAAATTTTACTAGCTGACAGTTTGTTGCTCTATATATTATATTTGGAAAGAGAGAAACAATAAGATTTGGGGACAATACAGAAAGCAATTCTTCTATATTGCTTAATATAAAAAGAACGGTATATGAGAAGGCTATAAAGTGGAAGATCTCTTTCAAATATTTGGACATGTTATAAGAAGGCAGACGCTTCAAGGCGTCATTGGGTCTATGTTTTTCTTCAGTTTTGCCTGTTAGTTTATATGCTAAGCCTTGAATGATGATGTGGCTCATAATTGCAAGGTCCCCCTGGATGATCTTCGAGAAACCAGGGATTCATGACTTTCTATGATAAGTGGGTTTTCTCTCCTGAGCCCTAGCTTTTGGGCATTGGAGCTTGATTTTTTTTTTTTTTTTTTTTTTTTTTTGAGCTGTTTTTTAGCTCTGTTGAGCTTGGCCTTTCTTTTTTTGTAGGGCTGTTTTTAATTATAATTATTTTTTTAATCTCTTTTTTCATATTATACAGGCTAAGCCTAAATTTTCCAAAAAAAAAAAAAAAACAATATTAAAATGAGTAATATTATATTCATAGAAATATACACGTAAAATCTTACTTTCTTATTCCTTGTGCCGTAAATATACAGTTGGCAGCCTATTTAAGAGATTATCTTCTATATTTTATTTTAGAAAGTAATATTTTTGTTTGAATGCAACAATGTGTACTTAACAGAAATAATGGAAAGCATTTAAATACATAATTGTGAGGTATGATTAGAACATTTTATGAAATATAACAGCCAATTTGTTTTATGACTATATGTTTTGGACTAAATTAGTGCCACCCCTTCTATTTGATTATGAAGAATACATTAAAGAGAAATGCTCTTCACATGTTATAAGCCAACATAATGTTAGCATCATATATATATATATATATATATATATATATATATATATATATATATATATATATATATATATATATATATATATATATATATATATATATATATATTATACTGTTTAAATAGAATGTATCTATCAGATCTACTAGGGGCTATTTGGATGAAAAATTGGGATAGCTCTTCCCTTAGCTTTTCAAAATTTAACTTTTTAAAATACTATTTTGAAGCCTAAGTGACTTGGTTGAACCTATACATGTACACAATAACTTTCATTCTCTCTTATTATCCCAAGCCAATCATGTCACTTAGGGCATAATCTCCAAGATCAACCAAGGTTGTAGGGTAAACATTGAAATCAAAAACATACCACATCATCTTTTCGAACCATACCACATCAAATTTATCACTTGACTGGGAACATTTTGATCCTCCAAATCAATTTTTTAACATGGATGCTGAACCAACTAACCATCCGACAGGGATGAGATGACTCAAGTGAGGCAAGAGGTCTCAGTGATTACTGTTGAAGATATGATCTAGGCCATCAAATCTTCTTCAATGATACATGATCAACGTTAATATTTCATAGATTTCATTGAAAGAAATATAGAATGCAACCCAATGATTAACATATAGATATATTTATCATTCTTCAGTCCAGCTCCCATCATAGCCGATGAAGATGATAGGTCATTTAAAAATCCTTTTTTAAATCAATTTGGAATTTAGATCACAGTCGCAGCATGTTCTGTCTTCTCCAGAAACTATCACCAACTTTCTCGCATAAAATCAGAAGCATCTAAACAACAACACAAGGATCTTCACCAATTCCTAGAAACAGAATATCACGAGAATTAAACTTACAAGATCCTACAAATATGAAGTACAGACGAACAAAAAAAAAAGTGCAACATAAACATCAAAATCAGTAACAGAGCAAATTTAGTTGCATAGAACAACCCAGAACTAGATTTCCTAGAAATGTCAAGCACTAAATAAGCATTTATATGGTGGATCCAGGACTGGTTCTCTCATCACAAACAATAACTAAAAACTAGTACAGATACCTGAAACCCTCACTTCTGCCCAGCAGAATCAGGGGAGCCATCGCCATAAGAGACCAATCCTTTCTTCCCATCCCGAGGACTGCTTGATGGAGACCTTGACACCGACTTCTCCTTGCTGGCTAGTTTTGGAGAGGGCGTATCAGGAGACGACCGCGATCTAGACCTGGAGCGAGATCCCGACGGACTCCTGCTTGGAGATATTGACCTTGGCTTCTCAGAACGAGGTGCATCTCGGTAGCTACCATGAGATCTCAGCCGATCTGATGGAGGTGAGCGGCTGCGTATAGGGCTACGGCTGTATCCACCTTTTGGTCTGCCACGGTAACTGATAGGGCTTCTTGAAATGCTTCTGCTTCTTCTAGCTCTATACCTACAAATACAAATAAAAAATGACGCAGACTTCAAATAACTTCTCTAAGTGAAAGGAGAAAAGCAGTTTGAAACCGTATGCAATCTTCATGAATAATGCATTTTTTGCAACCAAATAAGAAACTTTCAACAAGATTCATCATGCTTTTGGGAATCTGATTGATAGTATAACAAACGAAAGTACCTGGGAGGGGTCCTATATCTCCTAGGTGGAGATCGATCACGGTAACCTCTGTAGCTTGAATATCTGATAAAGTAACCAAAGGATATCTAATGAAATATTTAAACAAAACAGTTGAAGAACAAGTATCAAGAACTTTTATGTGCATGTTTCATCACCTATCCCTCTCATTCCTTCCGCCATATCGATGCAATCTGACAGGGGAACGGTCAGGTGATGGGGTGCGATATCTCCTTGCATAGGAATAACGCTGACTAAAACCTCTCCCTCTTCTGATGCGCTTAGGTGATCCATCTGGTGAAGCACTTCTTGATAAACTCCTCCTAACTGGACTTCTAGTCAAACTTCTTCGTGACCTCTGCCTTATAGGACTTCGACTTGCGACTCTTCCAGTTGATCTTGCAGGGCTTCGGCTGGTGCTTCTACGAGTATCCCTGAATGGGCTTCTACTAGCAGTTCTATGTGAGGATTTCACAGGACTCCTACTGATACTCTTAATCCGTGCAGATCTCAATGAACTTCTGCTGATACTGCGTCTTTCATGTATAACAGGGCTTCTGCTTACACTTACTCGAGCAGGAACCCTTCCAGAGCTCCTACTATCACTTCTTCGGGGCAGGGACCTTGCAGGGCTTCTGCTACTGCTTCTTTGACGGGCTTCTAGAGGACTTCTGTCATCTGCAACTGGGCTTTTGGTTCTTCGGATTGGACTCTGGCTTATGCTCCTCCTGATTGGACTTCTGCTAATGCTTCTCCTGATTGGGCTTCTACTGGCGCTTCTAGGAGGGCTTCTACTGATGCTTCTCCCTGGGCTTCTGCTCATGCCCATACGTGGGCTTTTGCTGATGCTCCTACCAGAGCTTCTGCTGATACTTCTAACTGGACTTCTCACAAAAACTTTTTGAGATGCGTGGCCCTGGCTTTTATTGGGACTCCGAGGAGGGCTCCTGCTAATAGACCTCTTGGGTCTTGCACGTGGACTTTTGCTTTGACTCCTGGGACTTATGCTCATACTCTTGCTCATAGATTTCTTAGGACTACTGGTATGGCTCCTGCTCATCAATGTCAGAAATGTAAGGTAGTGGAAGAAGAATCAACAAAAATTCGTAAGGAGGTGATAGAAATATCTTAATACCTAGATTTGATATGTTTGTCACCAACTGCAGACAGAAAATCTGTACTTCGATCAGATTTTGCTTCTGTGATGCCATTGCTGCGCAGCTCCCCATTCTCTCTAGACAATTTAACTAATTCTACTGACGGGTTCAAAATGGAATCCTCTAGTGTTGGAAGACTAGTAGTAGCTTCTTTCTCTGAGATTAGAATGGTCTGATTATCAACTGCCATGCAAATAGGAGCATCTTTAGTTAAACCGTCAAGCCAATATTCAGACTAAAAACCATGGATGATAAACAATACGCACAAACTTAAAGTGACCGTAGAAGGTATTTTTAGGAGAGTAAGATCATTTGTCAATCAACTTTCGTAACGGAAGTATAAAATTAAAAAAGAGTGAAAAGTTGCAACTTAATTTGACTAAGAAGCTCGTGCTTATGGAACAGTAATCGCATAACAAAGATGAGCTATTAAGACTTTAAGAGTATCCCCACAGCAGGCCAGTGATGAAGGACGAGGATTCCAAGGGTAACTACTATGCTGCATGGTATGTTTTCATGCAAAGGATAGTTGAAGATTCAAAGATTAATAGTTGGCAATCAATCGAACAACTCATCCTATTTTAATGAAAAAAGTAATAGTACTTTAAGCCCAATTGATAATAAAATAATCTCCACATGTTTTAGCGGAAATTTAGAAATAAACAAAATCTGTGACTAGAATTAATTTTTTAAAAATTCCAAACAGATCATATTTTAACCAAAATTAAGAGTGCTAAACTAATTAATAAAAAATTACATTGAAAAATAGACGAACAAAAAAATCAGGTCTAACGCAGGTGCAAGAAAAGACTTTCTTTAAGAACAAACAGTCATACTTTTAACACGCTCTAATGAATCACACATCCATGTTACACTCACAAGATTAAAAACTAAAAAAGATGTTGTATTTAAGTCAAATTTGAAAAGTGAATGCCTCGTATCAACTACATATAAACTACACCTAATCTAGGCCAAGAGATGAATTGAGCACATAATCAATCTCGATTGAAGTTTAGATTAATTCCACAAGAAACAAAATCATAATTAATATGAAATTCCTAAATCATCTAAAACTCCAGCACATATTCCAGAAGATGAAACACAAATACAAGAGACTAGCATAACTCATGCGATCTACGTACCCTCTGAAAACCCATCAATAGACATATTATCCACAAGAACGAAAAACCTTCACCTCTACAGGTGTTGAAACACGATGTTAGACATCAAAAAATACCATGGAATCCTAAAATAATACAATCAAATTGTGAAGCATGGGCCACAAACATGACAAACTAACCTGCAAGCATAGAATTAACAAAAGGAACTAAAAAAATATTCAACATTGACACTATAACAAGCAAAGGACAAAAATGTATCTTTGATCACAGAAAGTACAAACTAAATGGTCTATACATGTGTAACAAGCACTAACTTATTCCTTTATTCTATTTTTAGTTTGTTTTAGATAGAACAATTCTATATTACAAACTTGGTGTACCCAAATATTATAAATACACATACTACTTTCTTATGTTATGGAATGAATGATTTATAATTTTTCCCTCTCTAGTCTCTCTTCTTCCCCCTTCTTCTTCTTCCTTAAGGAGTCCACACAAACTCAAAAGGTGTCTTCTCCTTGATGTAAATCAAGAAGCATAACAAATGGCACTCTTGTTGCACTACCCTCATGACATAGCAAGAGGTTTCTTCTCAGCTTTTTGTATCTCATTCCCACAGTCCAGAACTCCAATTTCTGTCATTTTTTTGCCTCCCGCCTACCGGCCAGCAGCAGTCCACCATCCGGAGTCCCTCCTGCAAGCCGCAAGCCATCAACCGTAAGGCCTGCCATTCTTCTTCCACTCCAACAGCAACAGCAACATTCCTCATCCCTCACCAACAGAAAACATCAGCAACCAACTGTTATTCTTCCACTCCACGGGTTAGCCTTCAACTGCAGCCGCAAGAAGCTCCTTCCACCATCCACAATTCTTCATACAGGCTCGGCTACCACTCACAAATTTGCTGCAGTTGCCCTCTTAGTCACAGATTCCAACCAAGACCCTGTCTTGAAGAGTCATTCAGCCCTCTTTCCAGACACCATACCTTTTCTCCTCCACAGAAACACCATTCTCCACCTCATAATATGATAGGAAACACTTGTAGATCTCAAGTAATTCTTATCAATCTTTGAAAAACAGCAAGAATTCTCCACAAAAATCCACACAAAACCATTGAAACAGTAGATAATTTGTAATATTTGATGAAAGGGAAACGGAAAATACCAAGATAAAAATGATCCTCTGTTCAAGAGGATCTATCTCTCCCAAATCTCTAGATGCCGCTAGAGCTCAAAACCTAAGAGAGATCTCAAATTTCATCCAAATTCAAGATGCCCTAACCCTAGGAAAACAAGCAATTTAATGCATACAATCCAAAAAGAAATCTCTAAACAGTCCCTACATTCAAATTTCCCTCCTAAACTCCTCCCAAATCCTTCCTAATCAGAGCTTTTGGCTATGCAGTTTGAGCGGCCCGTATAGGAGGCGGAGAAGTTCACCTCTATTACGCGTGAGCTGGTTCCGTATGGACTGGCTGGACCACTCTAAAATAATCCTGCGGACCAACAGTCTCCACTGCCGCAGCCTGCTAACTTGCTGCATTCAAGAACAGCAACAAGAAATCTGCTGGTGCCTTGAAGAATTTCTTCAGTTTTTTTATATTCTGTATCTGCAAGAATATCAAGAACAGAAGTTTTTAACCTATACAGCCATTTCTTCAGCCGCTACTCTTACCTGCACTCAGCCGGTCAACCACTCTCCTGCATTCAGCAGGAGGAATTCACCTTTCACTCAGCCATCAAAAACTACAGTTTACAAGAACAGCAGGCCCTTTCCCCAACCAAACAACGCCCAATACAATAAGCTGCGAACCTCTGTTTCAGCTGCTGGGGAACCTCTGTTCCTCTTCTCCTACCATCTATGGCCTACAGATTTCCATTTCTTTCCACTACAAACTTAATTCAAACCTTCAGATTCTTTCATGAACGCATCAGGTTTTCTGTTTACTTGATTTTCTTTCCGCTTTTTTTGTCAATTTCAGAAACTGACTTCTACTAGTTTCTCTCTTTTTTTAACAGGTATCAAGAACCCCATATTCTTCCGCTTTCAGCAACCCTCACATTCTTCTCAGCATGACCAAAATAGATTTGGCAAAAGCTCTACAGGCAATGCAAACAAATCAAGAACTACAATTCTCTGAAATGCAAAAATCTCTACAATAAGCTGATGTTCAATTTGCTTCCATTGTCTCATCCCTTCAACAAATCCATGCTTTCATGGATACCATAGACAACTTACTTGATAGTTTGTGTATTGACCATCCACATACTCCACTCCATTAAGATACTTCTTCTACTGGCATTCTTGGTTCCACCAGCCAAATCCCTTCTCCACAACAGCCACATTCTCCAACAGGCTTCTCTTTTCTTACACCTTCTACCATTATCCAATTCTACCTTTATAATCTCAACATTTGTTTCAGCCACCACAAGGTTTATCACAACCTTGTACCATTGACCAACATATTCATCTTCCACCCTTATCTCAATCAATTAACATCCATCCCTATCATTATTCATATTTTTAAAAAGATGGTATGGACCAATTAGTTTCTGAAATGCTTCACTCTGGCATTATTTGTCATAATCTCAACTCTTTTTTTAGTATGATATTGTTTGTTCAAAAGCGAGATGGTACTTTGTGTTTTTTTGCATTAATTCTAGAGCCCTTAATACACACACCATTAAAGATAAATTTCATATTTCAATAGTACATGAATTTTAAATGAATTATATCAATTTTTTTTCCAAACTTCATTTTTGTTCTACCTTTCAGCAAGTTAGGGTACATTCAAAAAAAGTTCATAAAACTATTCATGACAGTCACTAAAAATTTCTCCTTACGCATTTTTCTCCTTCTAACTTTTTACAACTTAACAGCCAAGTTTTGTTACAATGAAAATTAAATTACCTATTCATTTTTTTTCTTCTCTCAACCTTGAGGACAATGTTGTTTTCCAATTTTCATTGTATGGGGTTGTTAGACATCAACAAATATTATGAGATCCTAAATAGTACAATCAAACTATGAAGCATGGGCCTCAAATATGGTAGACAAATCTAGAAGCATAAAAATCTACCAAAAAAAAAAAAAAAGAAACCAAAAATATATTCCACATAGACACTAAAACAAGCAAAGGACAACAATGTATCTTTGACCAAAGAAGGAACAAACTAAATGATCTGTCGATATATAATAAACACTAGTTTATTTCTTTTATTCTACTTTAAGTTTGTTTTAAATAGACCTGTTATATAATATAAACTTGATCTACCCAAATATTATAAATACACCTATTATAAAAAAAGGTTATGAAATGAATGATTTATGGTTTCTCCCTCTCTAGTCTCTCTTCTTCCCCTTCTTCTTTAGGAGTCCATACCTACTCAAAAGATGCATTCCCCTTCTTGATGGTAGATTAAAAAGCACAACACATGCCCTGCCTTTAGAAACAAAAACCATACACCTCTACAAAAGTTGCAAGACACCCTTATCATTTCCTTTTTTTTTTAATAAACTAAGGGAATGTATGACAAAACTTTCTTTTAAAGAATACTGCCAACCACAACAACAATCTGCATGACCTAGAAAAATATGACAATGATAAATTGGATTTTTGATACCCTAACCTAACGTGGTCCATCATAGCATATACCTAATAAACTACCTAAAGCTTGGAAATACCCTCCTCAACCATTACAGCCTTTCTCGGTCATCATGACAACATGACCTCAAATATAATAACAAACAACGAACAAATGAATAATAGAAACCAAATACTGAAAATAAATATATATACTACACGGAAACTAATGTTTGATGTGATATTTCTGACAAAAATAAATACAAAACTTTCATAAAAAATGCTCAACTTCAACAAATTTGATGTTCATTAATTTAGCATACGTATTCATCAAACAAATATAAATTGAAATTCTAAGCCTCATATGGTAACTCATGAACTAGCATAATCAGGTTCATCTTGTCAATGTACAAGTTATGTCTGAAATCTAAACTAGCATAATCAGGTTCATCTTGTCAATGTACAAGTTATGTCTGAAATCTAGCATCCATAATGGATACAATATCATCCATAATGGATATAAGTTATGCATAAGTATCTAACAGAGAATTGAATGTTGACTCGCAATGAAGAGGTGGAAAGAGTAGAATTTCACTAATTGACTATCGAGTCATTAAATAAGGTCTCATACAAATTAAAAAACTAAATGTTTAGTTTCATGAAATTTCTAATTTGCAGGCATTAGTTTCAATGTGTTGCACAAATTTTAAATGCAGTTGCCTTTTTTTTCTTATAACTTCTTAAAAAAGGTAGAAATATTTATGAAATTAAATGTATAATAACATTATCACCAAGCTTAAATTCTACGTAAATTTTGTTCGCATCAAGTCATCAACATAAAGGTTATAATTGTCTGGATCAATATTAATTATCTATGAATAGGGGAATTGATAAATGACTCGACACGAGATCATACTCGAATTATTCTAGTTCGAGTTGACTCAATCACTCTTCGGGTTGGGTTTTTGTAGAACCGAATAACACGAATCAACTCAAAATTGGCCAACTTTCCATTCTAGTTTTGGATTTGAAAAGCTAAAATACATTGTTAAAATATTCATGTATATTCTTAGGTTAAAAAGGACACATTTGACTTAGTTGGGTCATGTTGATACAAACAATATAGGATCCATAAAATAAACGAGTTAGTTAATTTCAGGTTAAACATTTTGACCCGAACAATAAACATGTCAGGTTCGGGTCAAGCATATTCGGATTAAGTCAACTTCAGGTCAATCATGAACCTAAACCATCAACCCAAATTGGCACCCCTATCAACGAATAACTTCAAATAATCCATGCAAATCAAGTAAATGACCAAAATGATATCCAGGCAAGTTATGAAAACACTACAAAAATAATATGATTCATTATATAAAATACTAATGATTCATTATTTGGAATACTAAAAATGGCCTATAACTAAATCCTCAAAAAAAAAAAAAGACAAATCACACAACTATGATATATATATAGACATACAGCCTCTTCTACAAAAATAGTCCAAATGATTTAAATATAAATTGCGAATGAATTGAACACTTTCTGTATTGATAAATATATAAAAAATTAAATTTTAGTTCATTTACCATAAATCATCTAAACAAATCAACAAAGAATTTGTCAAAAGATGTATTTTTAGACATCTCATTTGATTCATCATCAAGTAATACAAAGGTTAAGGATTCTGAGGTAGCTTGTGTCATTAATGCATTAGTAAAAAAGATGAGAGAAGTTTATTCATTAGCTGGCAATTTTCTATTTCATGGGTTATATTTATGACATTTGGGTAATGTTGATCGCCTTACATTATATAGTAGCTTTTCTTGAATTTTTAGGCAATGCTTCTATGTTACTCTACTACTGCTTTTTGTGAGTTTTTGAAAGTGATGCTTCTTGATGTGATACTTACAAATAATTTAAGTACTAATGCTTCTTCGTTTAATTTACATAAATCTATAACTTCTCCTGGGATGTATGAATTTTCCCTCTTTTTGTTGCAAATGTGAATTGTTAGTAAATTTAAAGCTAAAGTTGACAATATGGGAAAGTGAGTATTATATGAGAAACGAAAACGTGATGAAGACAAAGGAAGCGTGAGAAAGCTATTGCACAAGTGAGGTATCATGTGTATGTGAATGCGTAATGTGGGCAGAACACGCAACCATGAACATAAGCACAAGAACAAGCAACTGTTACAGGTGAAGAATACAGAATTAGTGAGTGCCGGATTTTGAGATCAAGATTTTTTTTTCTGGTAAACAATTATATAAACAAGAAGAGAAACCAATCTCCATCAAATTTTGCATTTTTTCAAACTTGTTGGCTCTGATTGATCCAATGCCTAAGCATTAAAGTAATCAAGAATAATCAGATGATCCAAGAGTATGGGAAGCAGCTGTGGCAGGGAAGTATGGCTGAGCTCAGAAGTTATTCACTCCCTTCCTTTCTTCTCCATGCGTAAATTTCATCTCAAAAAAGTTGTGGTTTGCTGTCCAGTAAGTTGAACACTTTTACGGACATATTTTAGACAATTGAATGCCTGTACAGATGCTTTATCCGACCTTTCTTAATTTTTTATTCTTTCCCAAAACAGAGAATGTAAAAGGAAAAGACACGGGAGTAACACAATAAGGGGGAGAGAGAGAGAGAGAGAGAGAGAGAGAGAGAGAGAGTGAGAATAAAGAGTTAGGAGAGACCCCGAATTTGATTTTCATTGCATCTGAAGGGACACATTTATATAATACAAAAGAGAAATTCAAGTCTTGACCAATAGAAAGAATCAAGAAGTAAAAATCTCATTAAAATTTTGGAGTTTAAACTAACTTTCTTAAATGAAGAAGATAACAACTTCTCAAATTTTGAAAATCAAAACTTCCTTGAATCAAGGAGGGAACATCTCCGAAAAATTCATTCTAACCAGCATCCATAGATTCTAACTATTTTTATTCTAAATACAATGACTAATTATATCTTTACCCTAAAAACTAGGAATGGATAAGAATGTTACCAATTTAATCCAATTCTTCTAAAAACCACTTTCATCCAAATCTCTTTAGGTTGCACATTTGATGCTGATTCCCTTACCAGACTCCACAATTTTTTTCTTCCCTAACTATAAATCTTATAAGAATGTAAAAAAGCTTTAAAATTCAAATAAAAAAGATTAAAAATAAAGCCAGAAAAGAGAATGGTATTATTTAGCAGAACAAGTTAGTAGGTTTAAAGAGAAATTCAACCTCACAGCTTGGACCTTTTACAATATTTGAGAAAAACTATAATAGGAAAAAATATTTAGGAGCATGAAACTTTTATAAAAACAAGCACGAAATTGAAACTTAATGAAAGCTTGTAGAAGAAATTGGAAAAAAAAAAGGTGTAATGGAAGTAGGGGTGTAAGCGAGTCAAGCTCTTGAGAGCCACACCTCATCCAGCTGCGAGCTCAAGCTCGAGTATTAAACGAGCTTGACGAGGCTCGGCTCGCAAGCCGGTTCGTCTAATATATTTATTCAATTTTTTTTCTTATTTTATTATTGTTTTTAAAATTATGTATTAATTAACTTACTGTAAAAAATTTTCTTGTGAAACTATAAAGCTGTAAACTAATAAAAACAAATATAAAAAATGCAACTTTTTAAAATAATTTAAAAAATTGCATCACCTATACAAAAAAAGTACATGCAGTCACATCAATTTTAATACCCGAAAGAAATTCTCTTCTTCTCTATGAGCTCAAGAATGCTCCGGACTTCTCATTTGCACCCACGTGCATCCTTCTCTAGCTACATCTCGCACCTTCTTCCTCTCCAACGATGGTCGAGACTCTACGGTCACGAGCTGGCTCGTGAGCCCACCTTTCGAACAACGAGCCAAGCTCAAGTTCACCCTTTGCGCTTGGCAAGAGCTCGAGTTCGAGCTTGGGATTTGGCCAGTGAGTCGAGCTCAAGTTAGGTATGACTCATGCTCAACTCAACTCATGTACACCTCCAAAATTGATGCAATATAGATTCTAAAATAAGTAGGAGAACACAAGGAATGCAATTGATAACGCTCCCTTTCAATATAACATAAAATACACAAATATTGGAAACTAAGTAGGAAACGAAACTTAGAAAATTGATAAGAAAGCACAAAAAATAACAAAACAACTAAATTAAAATACCCTCAGAATAACCTTGTAACGTCACCCTCACATGCAAATCACAAAAATAGAGAATGATGCTCAAAGGAAAAATCAAACCAGTGGTTCGCCACAAAAAATATGATCCAGCTCAAGTCGGCGTTCCTGTAAATACAAACAAATGGGGCACAACAACACCTTACACTCAACGTTTAAAATTGGGCAATGAAAAGGCGCGCCTCAGCGCAATTTCGTCCAATTAAGCCTCAAAGCCTACGCAATAAGTTTAGTTTATGAGGCTTACGCCTCAAGTTTACTGAGGCGCGCCATAGGCGCGCCTCGCCTCATTTATTTAAGGCGTCGCCTTTTTAAAACTTAACCTAAATTTTTTTTTTTTTTCAGTCTCAAACTATACCCAGTTGCCGACGTGGCGCGCCTAGTGAAATGTCGACGTGGCATCAACATTTAAACCCTTGTAAAGGTCGAATGGCGGAGTCGACGTTTCGATTTTCAAGTTACAGTAAACTTTCGAACTTTCAAGCATTCACACGGAGGAATTTCAAGCATTCTTCACTCAGTTTCTTCTAAGATGGCGTCACCCCCAAAGAAAAAGTAACTTAATGCTATGTTTTCTGTTTTGTAATGCGTATTTTATGGTTATGCTATGCGTTGGCGTTCAAGGCTCTCCGATTTTATGCTTATTCTATGCGTATGCATGGCTTCTCCAAACTTTTTAAATGTTTGATACTGTGATGCCATCGTGTTTTCTCTGTATTAAGGGTTTATGATAAATTTATGTTGAAATTTGAAACATAAAACCTAACCAAATTTTAAACATCGAGTAAATATGCGTAGGCTGTGCGTACGCAATGCGTCTTTTGTGCGTACTCTATGCGTGCACGTTGCTTACTCCATGCTTATATTGTGCGTACTTTATGCGTGCGTATAATTTGTTGTATGTTTCCTGTACTGTGCGTGTGATGTGCGTAATATATGCGTGTAGTATGCGTACACTGTGCGTGACCGTTGCTTATAGTCTGCGTATGTTGTGCGTACTTTATGCGTGCGTATAATTTGTTGTATGTTTCATATACTGTGCGTGTGATGTGGGTAATATATGCGTGTAGTATGCGTACACTGTGCGTGACCGTTGCTTATAGTCTGCGTATGTTGTGCGTTTTTTGTGCGTATCTCATTTACTTATTTTTAATCTATAATTTTTTACAATTTTCAGATATATGTTCGTCCAATTACCTATAGATGCTATGTTTCTTCGTTCCGAACAAACTGTGATAACTTTGCTCGGCAAATTACTCCTGAAGTCAAGGACAAATTGAAACATTTAAAGATGATACAGTTTTTGGAATTTTCTGGGTTTGAGCAAAATGTCCCTCTTATTTATGAGTTGATCTCAATGTGGGACATTTCAAAACAATGCTTTGTTATAAAAGGTCAACCCATTCCTTTCACTATTGATGAAGTGGCTCTTCTTACTGGTCTGCCAAATAAAGGAGAAGAAATATCCTGGCATTCCTTAGCACATACTTCAGTTACATCAACGGAAATAAAGAATGACATGACGGAGTTGAACAAGAAAACCCTCCCAGAGACTATGTTAAGAACGTTTATCATGTATTTATGTTCAAATTTACTTTTTCAACTTAACAACTTCAAAACCCCCCGGTTGATTCAAAGAATAGCAAATAATCCAGATGAATTTTTGTCAATAAACTGGGCTAGTTCAATTAGGGAGTTTTTAGTTGGAGAGTTTAATAAGGCATCCTCCAAGATTTCAAATAAGAAGCCAGCAGGTTACATCAACGATTTTGTACCTCTGCTAATTGTGAGTACTAAGTGCTAACTGCTAAATTCATTCAAAATTTTATTGGCTCAATGTGAGTGCTAAAATGTTCTTTCATCTTATGCAGATTTGGTTCATGGAGCATACTACTATTCATGCTCCTATGTATGCTGACAAAAGACCCCGTTTTCTTTGATGGGCCGATGATATTGTATATACTACAGAGGTGATAACTAACTTATTTGCTAATATAAGAAAAAGTCAGATTTGTAATGTCCTACAGGCAGTTTCCCAGGCTGAAATGGATATGATTAATGTTGAGAAATATCCACCAGACAGCCCTACATCCCCTTATTCCCCTCATGACATATCCACCCATCAAAACAACCCCCCCAATCTCCCCATCATACCCCACCTCCTCAGCAAGACCCCCACCAATCTCCCCATCATACCCTACCTCCTCAGCAAGACCCCCACCAATCTCCTCAGCAACCACATTTAAGTTTTTCTGCTGAAGCACTTCAGTCTCTACAAGAAACAATAATGAAATCCTGCCAAGAAACATGCACAAAACTTTTTCGAGAATTTGAAGACATACTGAGCACAAAGTTTGAAGATCTTACTGAGAGAGTTGGAGTTATTGAGGTCAAGCTCAATAATTACATTGATCAGAGCAAAAATGTTCCTCAAAAAAGATCTGTTAGCTACTCTTCATCTTCCAATAAGAGACAGAGATCAGATATCCCACCCCACAGCCTCAATGAATCAAATGAGTCAATCCCACCAAAAGATCCAATCCCAACAAATGAGTCAGTCCCAGCAGAAATGCAACTTGTTCAATATACAAATCCAAATGAACCAATACCTGTAGATAACATTCAAATAAAACCTGTAACTTATGTTCATGCAGTTGAAATAAAAAATTACAGAGGTCTTCTGTGTTTGACTTCTGAGAAGAGAAATTTTGTGCTAGAATGTTTGAAAAAGTTCTCTAAAAGGTAAAAAATTGCAACTTTATTTTTGTTTGCAGATCTGTATGCGTATGATATGCGTGTGGTATGCGTATTATATGCGTGTGTTATGCTTGTGATATGCGTGTGATATGCGTGTGTTATGCGTGTGATATGCGTACGAAATGCGTATTTAATATTTTTTTTTTCAGGGATGATAGTATCTTGTTTGTTATTAACATTCTTATTTCCAGATCTGAGATTGATGAGTTATTAAGCGACAGTTGGTTAGGCAATGAATATTTAGATATTTTTGCCTATCTCTTAGATAAGAAGTGTAACCTTATGCCAGACAAGTACCATAATTTTCTATACATCTCTTCAATCTATTGGGTTAGTAACTTAGTATTCAATTTATCAGTTTAACTATTGGATTAGTAACTTAGTATCCATTCTAAGTTTTTACATTTACTACTTGCACTTGCAGAATAACAAAGGGAAAAATTGTCCAAATTGCAAGTCAACCATATAACCGAGCTTTTTGTTACTTCAAACAACATTTTATTACAACCAATCATTGATTCCGATCACATTACCCTTCTGGTTGGTTTGCTGAAAGAACACAAGTGGAAATTTTATGACTCATTGGACCACCGCATCAAAGAGCATAGGCTTGTTGTTCCAAAAATCGTAAGTGTTAGTCTGTTAGATACTTAGATGAATATGAACTCTTAAATTTTTAAAAAAATTACTGAACTAATCCTTGCTCTACGTATATTTCAGTTTAAAGCCCTATATTCTGACACGAAAGGAGCGTTTGATAGTGATATCAGAAAATGGAAGCTTTCTACCATTAAAGGTATACCAAAACAGGAGAACTCTTTTGATTGTGGAATGTATGTCTGTAAATATATAGAAAGAATATGTAGTGAAGGCAACGCTGATTGGACTGATAGTACAAATTGACAAGAAGACATGCCAAAGTATAGGGCAGAACTTGCATATGAAATATTTTGTAAAACGTTGCCAAAATAACAGTTTTTCATTATGTGTATAAATGTTTCTGTGTATAAATGTTTCTGTGTATTAATATTTTTCATTCTGATTCTGTGTATAAATGTTTATCTGTGTATAAATGTTATTTACATTGCTTTGAGTAAAAAATTACATATTAAATGATAATACGCATACATTAAGCATAGTACGCACAACGAACTCATAAAATACGCATTACGAACGCACAAATGACGCACAACGAACGCATGGAGTACGCATAACGCACGCATGACACACGCATGCATAAGCAGTAAATTTTTTTTATAAAATTCTATTAAATATTTTATGAGCCTTTAGACAGATATGGTTGGAAGAATAAGAGGGTAGGTTGATTTTTTATGAGCCTTTATTACTTATTATTGCTCAACATTCATATTTCTACTATATAATGCGAGACCACTTGAAGAAAAGTGTAACTCATGATGTAACCACTAAAGAATATATCTTTCAATTCTGTGTATAAATGTTATTTACATTGGTTTGAGTAAAAAATTACATATTAAATGATAATACGCATACATTAAGCATAGTACGCACAACGAACTCATAAAATACGCATTACAAACGCACAAATGACGCACAACGAACGCATAGAGTACGCATAACGCACGCATGACACACGCACACATAAGCAGTAAATTTTATTTATAAAATTTTATTAAATATTTTAATTAATATATATCTTTGTTTGTAAGTTATTTTACATTAAAATGATGAAGAAATAAGGAATATGATGTTTATGGCTCTTGTTGGATTTTTATGATTTCATTTTCTAGTCTTGAATATGATACTTAAACAAGTACAAAGGGTTTATGGCTCTTGTTGGATTGTAATTAAGGAAGAGAAATAAGGAATATGATGTTTGAAAATTTGTGTTTAGCAATTGCGTTCAAATATTAGTGTTTAAATTTCTTATTTGTTTTAAAGCAAAAAAATAATAATTTTATAAATGATTTTGAAACATTTTTTAAATAATACGCACAACGAACGCACAAAATACGCATAACGTACGCATAAAACACGCACAAAAAAAGCACAAAGTACGCATAAAATACGCAGACATTCTATTAAAGGTTTTTGGTTACTCTCATTTAGTATGGAAGTATGGACTGAGGGGTCGTGACATGAATAATAATTTTAGTTACTTTCATTTAGTGTGGACTGACGGGTGGCAGATATGGTTGGGAGGGTGGGTTGAATTTTTATGAGCCATTATTTACAATTTATTACTTATTATTGCTCAACATTAAATTTTTCACTATAAAATGCGGGAACACTTGCCTTATGGTAACGCATGGTTTTTTCAAACAGAAGTAATGCAGGCTTGACAGAAGGTTTGATTTTATTACGCCTTACCTTCTGTTATGCCTGCATTACTTCTCTTGTAATTATTTTGGTTTAATATTTTTAATAGAATGATTGATGTATTGTCCAATATAAATCATCTTTGACAACCAAGCCTTCCATTCATTACTACGATACTTATCCTCCTCCCATGAAATTGATGTCAATAACTTGTAAACATAAACATCTCTATCGTGACCAGGTTTATGTTAACAAGTTATTGGCATCAGGAACATGGGAGGAGGATAAGTATCACAGTGATGAAGGGAAGGCTTGGTTGTCAAGATGATTTATATTGGACAATACATCAATCATAATTCCTGTAGGAAAGTTGATGTTGTTGTCTTGTTGAAGATGTATATTAGGTTCTCTTGTAAAATTGTATTTGTTATAAATGTTATTTTAATTTGTTCTTATATTTTTTACATTGTACATAGTCATTAAATGTGATTTTTTGTATTTTTTTATTTTTAAAAATACGCAATGTTGACGCAGAGAGCACGCACAGAACACGCATAGTGAACGCATATTATACCCATATATAACGCATAAGATACGCATAATGTATGCACAATAAAATAATTAACACTCCCAGTACTCAAAGTCTCAAACTATACCCAGAACGCATATTATACCCATATATAACGCACAATTTTCGCATAAATATGCATAGAGTACGCAGTGTTCTGCTTTATCGACGGCTCGACATTATATAATACTGAACACATCCATGACGCATATTAAACCCTAAACTTATTTGCTTGGAGGTTTCATCTACTGCGAGACTGCGAGTTGGGTTGTTGTCTTCTCCGTCCGACCAGCGTACGCTTCTGTCCGAGCCTCCGAGGCAGCTGTCTCCTCCGACCTGCATCAGGTCATATAAAAGATTTGTAAGAACTCGTTTGCTTCCTATTTCTCTCAGTCAGGATGGTCAAAAATAAGGATAAGGCTGCATCAGGTCATAGAATATCCAGCATGGAAATATAGCACTCAGGTGGATGTAGGAGGAAGTGACAAAACATATGTCTATCTGAAATGCAATTACTGTGATAAAGTTGTGAAAGATGGTGTGACTAGGATGAAGGAACACCTTTCAGGCTCTCACAAGAATGTTGCTCCATGCTCCAAAATTCCTGATGCTGTAAGGGATGAGATAAAGTCATACATGAATAAGTCTACCACATCAAAACATCTTGCACAGAAGCAATTTGAAGATAGAGTTGATGCTGGATCTTACTACGGAAGTGAGCGCAGCGTTAGAGATTCATCTTCTTCTATGAAGCCCATTTCATCTAGGGGTGCTAGAGGGCCTATGGATCATTACATGGTTGACACATCAGAGGATAGGCCTTCTACTACACAGAAGATGGCCCCAGAAAATGCAAGAGAGGCGCAGAGAAGAATGTGTAAGGATATAGGCAGATTTTTCTACGAAAATGCTATTCCATTTAATGTTGCAACATCACCTGCTTATTACAACATGATTCGTTCAGTTGGAGCATTTGGGAGAGGGTTCAAACCTCCAACCATGTAAGATTTAAGAACATGGATTTTGAAGGAGGAGTTGGAAAGCACTGATAAAAGCATTGAAGAAATTAAGAAGACTTGGGCCCAAACAGGAGTAACAATTATGTCAGATGGGTGGTCTGATATCAAATATAGAAGTCTGATCAACATCCTCATTAATAATCCTTATGGTACTGTGTTTTTAAGGTCAATTGAAGCATCTGACCAGGTCAAAGATGCTGAGTTCATATTTAGATTATTAGATAGCATTGTTGATGAGGTTGGAGAACATTTGGTTGTACAAATTGTGACAGATAATGCAAGTTCTTATAAGGCTGCAGGTAATAAACTTATGGAGAAGAGGAAACATTTGTATTGGACTCCATGTGCTGCACATTGCATAGATCTGATTCTTGAGAAGCTTGGGGATCTACCTCAACATAAAAATGCACTCACTAAAGCCAAAAAAATAACCAAGTTTATTTACAACCACTCTTGGGTTCTAGCTCTTATGAGAAAGTTTTCGAAGAAAGGAATTCTAAGGCCAGCCGCAACAAGATTTGCCACCGCATACTTGACCTTAGAGAGCATGCTGGATGCCAGACAACCTTTAGAGGCTATGTTCACATCTACACAGTGGTTGAGTTGTGCTTGGGCGAAGAAGGCTGAGGGAAAAGAGATTAGAAAGATTATTTTAAATGACAGATTTTGGCAAAGTGTCTTATATGCCATTACAACCACTAGACCATTGGTTCATGTTTTAAGGATGGTGGATGCTGAGAAGAAGCCTGCAATGGGTTTCATCTACAATGCTATGGATGAAGCCAAAGAGATGATTGTCTCCAACTTAGGAGGCAGTGAGGGAAGCTTTAGGAAAATTTGGAATATTATTGATGATAGGTGGGAACTACAGCTTCACCGACACTTGCATGCCGCTGGCTACTACCTAAACCCTCAGTATCAATATGCAGAGAACAAGTCTACAAACCCTGAAATAAAGTTGGGATTATATCATTGCATGGATCGTCTAATAAGTGATGCAACTGAAAGATCAAATGCTGACTTGCAATTGATACCTTTTAGGAACAAAGAAGATTTTTTTGGAATACAACAATCAAAAGATACAATTGCTAAACGATCTCCAGTTGAGTGGTGGATTCAATTTGGTGATGGGACTCCAGAATTACAGCGTTTTGCTGTGAAAGTTTTGGGCTTGACATGCTCTTCATCTGGCTGTGAAAGGAATTGGAGTACTTACAACCAAGTGCATACAAAGAGGAGAAATCGCTTGTCGACATTGAGGATGAACTCACTGGTGTACATTATGTACAATAGGAGACTCAGAGATAGAAATTTGAAGAAAAAAGGATTAATGGATGATGAAGATCCTTTGCTTTGCGATGATGTGGCATCTGATGATGAGTGGTTTGTACATGATGAAGTTGAAGTGATGTCGTCTGAATTACAAGATGAAGATTTAAATGTTGATTTCTTTTTGATGGTCTTAAAGCATCCACATCCACCACAACTCAAGAACAAATCAAAAAAGGTATATAAATAATATAGTTTTCTTTTCTTAAATTTTTATTAATGTATAACACAATTACTCATAATGATATTGTTCAAAAATATTTACTATTTAGAGAAGAGGAAGATAACTAATAATGAAGAAGAAGAAGCTGATTGGGAGATATTGGACTCTATAGGAGAGGGGGAAGAGGAGAGAGCAGCTCATCATAATGATGATTCAAATGAAGACCCCCTTAGTGATGAGTGATGATAATGCTGATGACTAGTGAGTTCTTAACTTCTTATGTGATATATTAATGTCATTGCTATTTATCTTGTGCATTTTTATGTTTTATATATTATTTACTCATTAGTATAAAAAAAAAAAATTATTATTTTATGTTTACGCAATTTTTTGATTTTGAGGCTTACGCCTCAAATCGCCTTGAGACTTACGCCTCGCCTCACGAACGAAAAACGCCTCAATACCCGAATACGCAATTTTAAACCTTGCTTACACTCACAATATTTGGAGAAGAAAGATACAAGTGGAAGGAAAACTATGGAGAGAAGAAATAGATAGAAGTGCGAGAAGAAGATATGGGTGTAGGAAGAAGAAAGCTCTCAAGCTAGGAAGAAACCCTCAGGTTTGGATTTGTTTTGCCCCACAACAACCTTTTCCAGTAGCAAATCAACCATATTATATAAAAGAAGAATGCCATAATTGTCCACTTAAATGTGCCACCCAAATAGCCAATAGAAGCCAATCAAGACAACCATTTAATGGGAAGATAAAACACAAGTCTAGGAATCAACAAGGAGGGGAGTTGAACGACTAGCAGCAGGGAAACCGAAGCCAGCATGGAAAACCAAAAGCAGAGAAACTAAAACCTGCATGGGGAACACCAAGCAAGCAACCAGCCAACATGGGAAGAAATGGGCCAAGCCCAATAAGGAAAAACAGCCCAAAATTAAATACCCATTTAGCCACCAAGGAGCAAGGAAGCAAATTCAACATAAGTGGAAAGCCAATCGAGTGGAATTACCTAAGAGCATCAAACCCAAGCATGATCATAGGTTGATTTCCATCATTGGGCAACATAAAACATAACATATAAAAAAATATAGTCCAAAATTACATAGCATCCAAATCTAGGAACATAAAATAAAAAATGATAATCCTTGATTGTATCATAAATAAAAGGCACAAGAACTTTGCCAATATAAGGATGTTATAATATACTGAAAAACATGCCTGAGGACTATTCTTAATAATAAGTGCAATAATCTAAGAACAGAAACATCTAGGATTAGGTTTAACAAGCTTGGATTCATAAACAACAAAAATCCTAGTTTTTTGTGCAGGAGCAGTAACACAAATTTGTTCACATCAAAATATTAAATATAAAATTAGAAGTTGATTACTATGATGTAGGGCTACCCACATACTTCTTACAAAAAGAGGAAAAATAGCTTTATATTAGGCCGTGATGATAGTGCTACTTGTATCACCCTAACAAAGCTAAGCGCTGTGAGTTGTTGCAAATCAATTCCTTAACCATATTTCATTGGAATACCAAACAAACGGTCATAAATTTGAGTAGAGGTAGCACCAAGAGTTAACTGATTTTAAACTATTGGATATGATAAGAAAACAGTTAGAATACAGGCCATAACATTTAAACTAAGAAATTTAATGAAGATAGATATGCAAAAGCTAAACAAATTTGTTCATCATATCAGTCTTCTCGGTAATTTACTCCAAAATAGATGCAAGATGCATATGATAAGACTTGAGTAGATCAAGAATATATAAAAGTATACCTGAAATATGAGAGGATAAATGGGACTTCCGAGCCCGTCCATGTCCACCGTCTTCATCTTCCTTAGAGCTCGTCTCACTCAAACTCTCCGTTTCAGTATCATTACCTGACACCCTTTAGCCAACAAAAACAAGTTTAAACTTCTTCAATGCAAGATTTGCAGAAAAAATAAGATCTATTAAATATTTCATATGCAAAACTCCATAAACATAAATAGGGTTGCCAAACCAGGTTGATGGTAAAGGCTCTATCAACCAATTCAAGTCTTAACCCATTTATTCTCAAACGAAAAGTAAATTTTATCAACCTATTCAAGCCTTAACCCAGAATTGACCAACTATTTACTTATGAGTAGCGTTACATGCAAAACATGTCAGATTCTCGAGTCATAATTTACTGTTGGTTCAGTGAATCGTTATCACATCCCCTGCTCACAAACCTTCATTTGCTCAGGTCTGTTGATTTTAATCAAGTCTCTTAACTGAAAATCTTCAACCTCAAGCCCCCTCCGGCAGAAAAAATAAATTATAACGTCAGTGATTCCCCTCTCATATTTGCAAAGGTCAAAGACAAGTAAACAACACAAACATATATTATCATTAAATTTATCATATATATATATCAAATTGTGAGGGAAATCTATCCGCTCCAAAACTTTGACCCACTCAAAATAGATAATAGTGCGAAGCTAGTAACATGTTCCCTATGATTCTAACTGACAGAGTCCATTCCTCAATATTACGTATAGATAAGAAACTGAGAAAAGTACTAGATAAATTATAACGTCAGTGATTCCCCTCTCATATTTGCAAAGGTCAAAGACAAGTAAACAACACAAACATATATTATCATTAAATTTATCATATATATATATATATATATATATATATATATGAATAGAAGAGCAAGAGGTCACCTCTAGCCGCAGGTTCACGAAAATCCTAACAAAGAATACTATTAGAGTAAAATATGAAAATGTCAAAACACTTGGAC
Organism: Dendrobium huoshanense; assembly: GCA_016618105.1. Taxonomy (NCBI): domain Eukaryota; kingdom Viridiplantae; phylum Streptophyta; class Magnoliopsida; order Asparagales; family Orchidaceae; genus Dendrobium; species Dendrobium huoshanense. The sequence goes on along the minus strand of CM028345.1, from coordinate 46,375,471 downwards.
CAACTGATCACTGTCAACAGCTTGCACCTCTAGGAATTCTACACAGCCAAACAAAAAGGAACTGCAAAGATAAAATACACCAAATCTAGAAAAATTTTAAACAACAAAGTTCATCAAATTACTTTAACGTAAAGGGTGTTCAAACAAGTAATTTTAGGATAATAACTTTTTGGATGGAAGAAATATAATTTCATCAAAGGAAAAACTATTAACAACATTCGCAACAAGTAAAAAGTTATAAAACAAAAATAGGGAAAATTATAAAAAAGCACAGCAACTAACCTTCTTGATTTGCGTCTTGATCTTTTGGCACGCCTTCTCCGTCTTTTCTCACGCTTCTTATCTCTTTTTCTTTTTGCACGCTTGTACTTGTCACGCCTTGAATATTTTTTCCTTCTCCTGTATCTCTCATCACTTGAACTACTAATATCACTTGAAGATGAGTAAGAATCTGTCTCACTATCAGTCTCTGAAGGTTCAGTGTCGGAATCAGATGAACTGTCAGATTCTGAAGAATAGTGTCGTCTTCTTTTCTTTTTTTTTCTCCCTTTGTTAGACTTCTTATGCTTCCTCTTCCGCTTTCCTTCATCAGAATCACAATCAGAAGACCCATCCTTGCCCGACTTGGACTTGCTCTTCTTTTTGTCTAAGTGTTGTATAAAGTAAAAAAGGATAATTCAAGGGAATAGATCACCAAACAATACAATTACAAGAATAATGAAAAAGTTCACATAAAAGAATCACTCATTATATCCGCGGGTGTCAAGCGTCATGATAAATAGCATATATAAGCCAAATAAAAGATTACACTAAGCGACTTTAAAAAAATCAGTAGCTATTCATGGTTAAAAATATTAACGAGATAAAAAAAGTCAATTAAACCAACGTGATAGATGAAAGATGAAATAATATTATTACTTACCATTTTCAGTCAGTGTTCCTTGAAGTTTTCCATCGTGCAAATCACCGCAATCAACTATCTTTACTGGAACACAAGGTCTACTATCATCAACTTCAACACGCTCCATCTTTTTCAAAACTTCTTGTCCCTTGATGAGCTTTCCAAAGACAACATGCTTCCTATAAAAAGGCAAGAAAAACAGGTTTAAAAAATCAATAACTCAAATGATTACAGAAGATATTACATTGGGGCTGTTTAAAACCAGGGTTTAAACAAAGATTTCAGTCAAACCTTGCAAAACAGTAAAAAATGAAGAACTTAAATCCTACATAATGTTAAATCCCATTCTCCCTCATTTTATCATAAAACCCAAATTTACTAAATCTGGGGACTTGACAAATTTAATTTAAATCCATGGTGTCTCTTCCAATCGGGTATAGAAAAGGAAGATATATGGGGCGGTCAACTTAAAGACATGAAATAAAGCAACGACATGATCAATGTGCTAGACAGAAGTAATGACGTGTGGAAAGATCAGATCTGAGAGATGAGAAAGAAGTACAAGACCAGTGATGATTTTGGCGTGGAGAAAAGTTGTGAATGCGGAAATCAAAAAAGGACTAGCAACTTGGGTAGGCAACCTCAAATGGAAAGGATTTGGAGAGGAGAAGCGAAACAGAATGTGTCAAGTCCGAGCCAGGGCATGCGAATGTTAGAGGAGGAGAAAAGCACAAGGAATAATAACTTCAATAATAATTAAGAAAAGGTAAAGTTTACATTGAATTCACAGCTTTTGTCAAACAATTTATCAAGAACAAGCCAAATTAATGCAATCCCTAAGTTAAGAGATGTAATGTGACCCATTAGGACACAAACCAGAATAATTTGAATTTTTAAAGGCGGGCTAATTACCGAGAAGTGCAGCAGGGAAGTTACTTTTTTTAAAGAATCCTAGGTTTTCCCATTCAAATGTCTGTGCACTTTTCTAACAACAGATTAATTTTCAATATTCCTTTCTAGCACAGGATTGAAAATTATTTTTCCATCTTAAGAAAATCTCTAAAACCTATCAATCATCTATGGTCAGAGGTATGTATTCTGCATAAAGTCAAAACTAAAGTTTTCAATCTTTCATTTGGTACCAAGCCAAGTAAAATCCAACTTAAATTAGATCGCAAATGAAAATTGAAATCAAATAGAAATCATTTTGACATGTAATTAATAGTACAAAAATGGTGCCATATATTATTATGGACCTCAACCTATTCCAGAGATTGCAGCATATTTCAGATGGAATATCTCATCATAAATTTTCTTGGATATTCATGTTGTGTAGGTTTTTTATGATTTTATCTAGTAAACTTATTATATCACGATATCATTTCAAATGGATCATATGATTGCTTTCCAAGAATTTTTTTGGTCAGCAGGGCCTTTCTCTAAATTTAAAACTGCCGTTGCAATTGGCTATTTTGCACGAGGATACATTAAGTAACTTTCATTTGAGATTTGAAGTACGTGTTATTAATACTTGCACAAATTTTTTACCATAGTTATCTAATCCAGTGAATTACATCTGCAATTTGACCAATTTTCAAGAAATGGATTTCGCATGGCTTTGAATCATAGTAATCTGTGAATGATGTTCATTAAATTATCTGTTTAATTTTTTGTGGTTGTGATATTTTTTAATTATGGGGATGCATTTCAGGATAAATAAATTAATGAAATTATGCATTTCCTACAACATCCGTTGTAATGGCAATTATTATAGAAGGCCTTTTTCATGATTAATTAACTATTATAAGGCATGCTTTCTTTTATTTTCCTTCTTAAAGGTAATTTAGTAACTAAGAGGTCAAGTGTTATTTGGCATAAAATATTCATATAAAGGCCTTCCTAAAGAGAGAAGAGGAAAATTCTTTGTGAGTTTGTTTTTCAGCTCATCCTAAAGTTCGGAAAGGATTTTCTTGTTTTAGAATGGACTCAGGTCTGGAGAGGTTAGGAGGAAAGGAGATCATACTGGAGTCCAAGGACCCCACAGTAATTAATCATCGAAACTTCAGGAAGCTTCTTTAACAAATGTCCAGGATGTTTTATGGTGAATTCTTGCAACTGACCAGACCGCAAAAACCACTAGAGGCCTAAAATCCCTTAAGTTTCTGTCAACGACCAGAAATAATGTTCCTGGACTTTAGGGCGTCAAAAGGTAAGAATATTGAAAGGATATGATGCGCCAACACTTCTCCTCAATGAGATATGCAGTGTTCTTGGACACGCCACGCCTCCAATACATATCGGACACATCTCTAATTAAAAAAATATTAAAAATAAATTGAACACACGTGTCTTAAATATTTTATAAAAAATTTTAATATAATTTCTTATATTTCAATTTTTTTATTAAAAAATAAAAAACTTGTTTTTTATTTCCTCTCAACAATCCAAATCAATTGTCCGCACTCAATGCCCCATTCCCCAAACATACCATTTTCATTTCTATCCGCAGATTGCAACTAGGATTTCACAACAATGCTTGATGTCATCGCAACATCGTCTTCCGACGTCGTCACAACATCGCCATCCGGCACACCATCAAAAATAAAACTCACCAAATTATGCCAAAAAAGTGGGTTTATCTATTTTGATGGAATAAATAGATTGGGAAAAGATGGAATTTAATAAAATACACTAAAAAGAAACTGAGTGGTTCCATTATCAAACTTCCATCAAGAATAAAATATAATTGCTTAATATATGCAGAATACACAACAACAAAATAGTATAGTGAAAATAAAAACATCAATAATGAAAATGGAAAAAAGTGATTAGTAACTCTAATTTTATTTTATCACTTTGAAGTGAAGCGCTAAAGACAACATATATATAGAGAACAGATTTCAATCAAAAGTCATTCCTATGACTTCTTTTAAGCAATGGAAAGTTGGAAACCGAATTTAAATCATTTAAGCGAGCTTTTGTTGAGGTGTAGGTTTATAAACCACACTTAAAAATTTTAAATTATAGTACAATTAGTGGTTATTTTATTGATTGTGCAATAACTTCAAAGAATATAAATTGTATTGTCCTAGTAACACACCTTGTATTGTTGAGGCTAAAATGCGATTTTTTTTTTAGAACTGTGAATAAAATAGAAATGGTTTTTCTTACATTTCTTGATTGTCAACAAAATGGGAGTGGCTTTCCTCCACAAGTTAAAATTCAAAAGATTGGATTCAAAATAAACAACCTAATAAATATAATTATAAATATTTAAAGAAAAATCAAATAAATAACTAAAACCACAAGAAGAACATGTTCACATTGAAACAGGTATGGAAAATATTTTAAATATAGATATAATCCTTAAGGCAAAAAATATCAGCGATTCCTATAGATTATATTGTCTATCTATAAGAGTAATTTTGATGTTAGACCTGAAAGAGGAAGTTCGATATCAATGTTGAACATCTCATATGCATCTGAAATGGGAAATATGATGCATGTTCAAGTTTGTGCAACACATGATATAGCAACTGCAATAAGAATGGTGGGTGATACCAAAATAACCCAAACATTGACCATTGGAGAGCTGCAAAGAAGGCTATATGGCATTTATAAGGAACTAGAGACTATAAAAACAGATCATTTGGAAGGAGTTGGGTATTCCGCACTTGAAATTTGATTTTGGTGGGCATGTATGGATGTAAGAAAATCCATCTCGGGATATATTTTCTTTTTTGCAAGAAGTGTTGTATCTTAGAGAAGCACAACACAAACTACAGTTGCATCTTCCACTATGGAAGCAAAGTTCATTGGTTATTATGAGGTCATGTCACACGCATTATGGTTAATGAATTTTAGTTCAAATTAGTGAGTTGTACATTCTATTGCAAGGCCATTAGATTTTTTGTGACAACTCGAGTGCAATTTTCTATTCTAAGACAAAAAATGACATTTATAGCAAACGCTTCAATTAAAATATTTTGCACAAAGCAAATATCCATCATAATGTTGGACTTCTGATTGCTGATCTCATAACTACGGGAATATTGATCAAGTAGTTTAAAGAACATGTGGATCATATGGGAATCACAGCTCAATTTATGTTTAATTTACTTCGTATGTAATGATTGCTTCATTCTTACAGTTAAAGGCATCTTCTCATTTAATTGTGTGAACATAAAGCACTTGTTAAGCATAAATTTAGGTTCTCAGTAACCTAAAAGAAATTATTCATAACGTGAATTATAAAGTGCTTAATTAAATATTGATAAAAGTTGCGATAAATGTAAGAAAATATTGAATTTACATAGTATAACCGCCCTAATTTATATGTAGAATCTTTATTTAGGTGCGGGCTTATGGATTAAATTTGCATCTATTGAGTATTTTGATGTAATGTGCATCCCTTATACATCCCTAAATTTAGGGATTCAATGTGATTTATTAAGACGCATTAGAAATAATTTGAATTTTAGTCTCCACTAGGCAACTATCAACTTGATGGTAAGAATGCAGAAAGTTATTTTAAAAGAGTCCAACAACAATCTGTTTGTTTTCCATCAAGCTATCAGGTTTTTGGATTCATATGGCAATATTTACGTTTCAAAAGGAAATTTTTAAATATTCTTTATCATCTATACCAAGAGATATGTTTTAACCTGAAAGTTCAATTCAAATTTTTCGATTTTTCATAAGTTCCTTATGATTAATGATTTTGTGTATCTTCATCCTCATGGAAAAAGTCACCGATTAATACAAAAAATGTTCACATTACTCAGGAAAAGCTTTCAAACATGATAATCTATGAAAACTTAAGACTGCTTAGAGCTCAAAAACAACTGAACAGAAGGGAAAACACATAAAATATTAGTAAATAATGTCATATTAAAGAAGAAATCTGAAAGACGACTACAATTCAGAAACCATGTTTTAATGCATCCCATAAAAAGGAGATAAGAGACTCCCAGTTTAAGTCAGTAAAAGTAGAATCGATTTTAAAAGCCATTGCAAACTGAAACTGATAATAAACCTGATATTCCATTTATGCAGCAAATCCAAACAGACACAGACATGATATTAGATATAAGAAAAAAAAGTAAGAACAGTAATCAGAAACAAACCCATCAAGGTGAGGAGTGGCCTTAAAAGTGATAAAAAACTGGGAACCATTTGTGTCACGTCCAGCATTTGCCATTGATAGAAGTCCTGGACCATCATGGCGCAGAACAAAATTTTCATCTGCAAATTAATCAAAATCATACAGATTAGAAGACGAAAAATTGAGACGCTACTTCAGCAATCATTTTTGCAGTCATCATACTGCAAAAAGAATGGAACAAAATTTGGAAATGAGGATATTCAAAAAATATTCATCTACTCATAATTACTTGCAGAACTACTGCTAAGATGTTCGACAAAGATATATGCATCGAAATACATAAACATGACTAAAATTCTCAGTGCATCCGGATTTTAAACCGCAATTTAAGAGCATTTCTTGATACTAAAGAATGAGCAGTACAAAAAAGGAGCTATTTTTAAGAAATATTTTAAGGAAAAACAATAACATACATTGACAATATTTTTAACCATTCTTTCAAGTTAATCCTCCAAAAAAGCGCTAGAGTTGCTAAATTTTCCATAAGATGCATGAATTGTGAGCTACAACTTGTACAAGTGATTTAATAAAGATAGAAACAGTTAAAACAGAAAGTAAAAACAACGTAATTCAGCACAATAAAATAGGGTGACGGAAAATGAAGTAAAAACTGGTTTGCAAACCATAGTCAGCTAGAGGAATACATCAACATATAGAAATGAACCAGGAATATGCAGCACCCATTAAGAAAATCAAGGTTCTAGAAACTGAAAGTATCAAGTTTTCTTCAACCATTTAAAATAAAATAGAAAAATTATAGACTTTCAAACAAGTCAAGTAAAACCTGATTCACTAATTCTACCAAGTGACAAATTGGATCAATGCAAGATCAGGTCAATAAAGAAGAATGTGAAATTATAGCTTATCATCATCAACACTATAGTGGTATGATAAGCCTCCAAAATCCCATTAAGAAAAAAAGCCTCCAAAATCCCATAATGGGTGCCAAGCAAGGGACATCAGTTCTTTTTTTCTAATTATCTCCAAAGGACATCAAGTTTCTGTAAATATTAAATAGATCGGGGAAATCGACGGAAAATATGCTGCAATTCTATCCATAGAACTTCAACTTTATGTTGATGTACCCATAACAAAGATTGTAAAGAGTAACAGAACATCTAAAACTAAAAGTGTTGTACATCTCAAACTTAAAAGAAATTTACCCAAACAACAAAAGTTTGAGGCCAGCAAATCTAAAAGGAGATCATTTTTTGGGATAAAATTATTCCAGGTAAAATAAAGGGAAGAATCATTAAAAAAATTATATTTTCCATTGTGTCCAAACAATTTTTAAACAAAAGTTTCAACACTGAAAACAAAACCCAAATGAATAATTAAAATAAAAATGAACCATAAAATGAAAGGTATTACACTTTTTCAAGAGCAAGATCCTTGAAAACACAAAAGCTAGAAGCCCTTTCCAAAGAAAGGTATATAAATAGTTGATTGCTACCTTAATCCCAATTTTAAGATTGACAACCTAGTAATACAGAAAATGGACCCGTAAACTAGAGCATAGAGCTCATTACTATCTTGAACTCCAAATTTAAGCTCTTTAATGTAAGAACTGAGATAGACCCTTAAACACACTAGCATCTAATATTGTCATGCATAGAAATGTACAGCAATAGTTATAGAAGATTACCATATTTTCAAAAGCCTGACTTTCAAAAGCCTTTGATTGGATCCAACAACAGAGGTAGGTTGATTCAGTAATAGTTGGTCATATAAAATTCAAGGCCTAAGTAAACCAAGTATCAAAGAAATAAATAATGTCAAATCAACTACCAAAGAAAGCAATCCCCACAAACCACAAAATTATTGAAGACTTTTATATCTTCCGGGTATTAAATGTCGCCTAAATTATGAATAAAGGTTTGAAATAAAAAAAAACATATGAGGAAGCTCATCAGGACTTGCTTTCAATAGGGAAAACATTGCATTTGAAACTCTCCCAGGCTATGTACTCAAAGAAAAAGAAAAATGTTTAATCAGAAGGGAATAAAATATTGTTTTGGAGAAATGAATCAATTTCCAGAACTAAAACCATACATTATCAAGCTCTACTAATGACAAACAAGACCCGGCACACAATAGCGGAAGCATCCATTTTTCACAAAGAAAGCAGAACACAATAAATCAATTCGCAAAAGTAAACCAAAACTGAATATTGAAACTAGCCCGCATCACAAATTGCATTAACAGAACACAATACTGAAAACTGAGTAGCCAATTTAACTTCACAATTACCTGCAAATTTTCCACCATAGATGCTCTCTCCACCAGTTCCTGAAAGCATGGAAAAGTTGTAAGCATAATAATAAATGATAGATGATATCATTCTAAAGATGTAAAATAATAACAGCAGAGAGAGCACAGAATAAAGATGACACGACGCAAGAACTTAAACTAAAACCACAACAGGACATGTAGAAATCACTAAACCCTCCCACAAGAAGGGCGGACAAACAAAAAAACCCTATATGCTTCAGGCTGAATAAAATGAGATGAAAAGCTTAGGAAACATGGTTGACGTGACAATCATCAACATCAAGATTAGCCAGATCACAACTATTTGTGAGTGGCTTCATTAATCCTTCTTCTCCATTCATTTATATAAAGTCTCATGTTCAAGTAATGTTTGTAATTATTTATTCACAACTAATAATAAAATTAAGTATGCACTTTTACATGCTCTAATTTTCCACACTAGTTCTACCAGCCCATCTTATTTATAAATTTTCAGCTCCCATGGAACATCCCAAACCAAGTTTATTTTCTACAACATTTTCTTTGATAACTGCTACTCTAGCAACCTCCCTAAGTACTCTTCTCTACCAAGATGTACATCATTCACATAAACAAAATCACAGCAGATATCTCTAAATTAAAAATTCCTTATAAAATGTGCTACCATGTACCATCATATTTCTAAATAGGTTCAAAACATGGATCAAAAAAAAATCATGATAAACCAGCCCTCTGAGGACTAAAATTAATAGGAATAAATGTGGTAACGATTAAATTTAGGTTCATTGGTATGTAAAATGACTAGCCATTAGGTTCATTGGTATGTAAAATGATTAACCATTAGGTTCATTGGTAGGTAAATAGGTTGAAGAATGTTTGCATGAGCATAACATTAATGACTGAAATTGAATCACCGGGAATTAAAATCTCAAAAGTTTAGAGGTTAAAATGAATACTCCCAACTGGAGTTGGAGTAATAGAAAACAGATTCAAGATTACCTGATGTTATTTGACTTTTGAAAAGAACATTTTGGCAAATCAAAGGCTAAAATTAGAATTTTTAAAAAAAAGTTTTGGAGGATTTAACTCACACTTTTGAGCGTAAAATGGTATGCAAACAGAAGTAACTTGGATTAAAAAACAATTTTTTACCCATATGATTCACATACTTTCACTGAGTTCCTTGAAAGGGCCAAAACTGTGGATTAGAAATTGATGCTGATGATGGAATACATTTTTTTACCTCCAAACGAATTGATTCGGACTAGATGATGTCCTTTTAGGAGAAATAGGATATTGAACTGGATTTATTCATGCATAAATAGGATTGTAAATGAGCATGTTTATTTATCTGAGTTCGAGATAAGTTTGAATGAGGATTCAGTTTTAAAATCTTGTCTATTAATTTTAAAATGGGGATCAGGCCAAAATCAAACTTTATTCAAGCCAAGATAATTCTATATTAGATCCTAATGATTTAAACATATAGCCCAAATGTTGGAAAGAATTAGAATTATAGATTTTACTTAAATCGGCATAATTCATTAAGTAATAATTAAATTGTTTAGTGAAGTTTAAATATTAAAGAGGAAATGTATAAATCTATATCTCTAGCCATTTATTAGATCCTTATATCATACCTATATTTCTAATAATTTACATAATTTTTTAAATTATTTTTTTTAAATAATTTACATAATTTGTTAAGAGTATAAGATATAAGAAAATTGATACAATAATATATAATAAATTCCAAATAAGTCACTAAATCAAAATTTTATTAAGTAGTTGTTAAACAACAAACAAGCATATTCACAAACATAAATGAACAAACAAAATAATATTAAATTTATTCGTTCATATGACCAACTTTTACAAATTATTCAAACTTGTTCACATAAATAAGAAATGAACATAAATAAGCCTTAAACAAAATATTATCGAGTTTCTTATCAAGTGCGCCGTATCACATACAAACTTATACACATATCTATTTATAGGTTGGTAACTTGCAAAGAAAGATGAAAAGGGTTTGAACAATTATTATTTCTTAAATTTTTAGTGATTACAAAATTGACAAGCACTATATACCTTTCATAGTCTATGTTCAATCACATTCATTAGCCTTGACTAACACGTGTTATCTTTATGTTGATGGAATATTTAATCAATTCTTTGGGCAATACTACAATAGGTTCGCAATTTTATGATAGTTTCTGAGTAGCATCTGATAATGAAATTAAAAAAAAACTCACAAAACAAAACAAACCATTATTTGACCTTCATTAGAATTCACAATAGCAGCCTATTTCCCTTCTACTTATATTTCTACCCAAATAGAAGGGCTGATGCCGGATATGGGATCTTTGTATACAATTCAAAGAGAAAAAAAAAACAAATTTAGATTATTTTCATGGCATAGCTTTATGATTGTGATATCAAGAGTAGAACAAAGAAAAAACAAGAAGTATTCACAGTAAATTGCTTCTTTTTCCTTCAAGATGCTCCATGGAAGAAATATCATAACTATGACTTCCCTGCTAAAAACTGAATTACTTCAACAAAAATGTGCCACAAAACAACGCAATCAATGCTCAAAGTACAAACAAATCAATAATGCCATCAAAATAAACATGATAATAGATAAAATGGCCCATACAGGTGAAGAGGTAGATCATCTTTGATACATTAAAAAAAGGTAAAACGCTCAACAATAAGGTGGAGGACAAAAAGAAGCAGATAGCATACCATCTCGTTTTGAAAAATCTCCTCCCTGCAAAATACAACAATATATCAGATAATTTTAAAGAAAGAACTCTAATGTAACCAAATATGTCTTGGCTAGTGATAACACAGTGAAATAACATAGATAATATAGCAAATCACAACCTTAATTACTAAAACCCAAGAAAAGAGGCCCTGACCATCATTCCTGTATCCTACATCATAAACATGACAAACTGACTAATATATAAAATGGTTGCATCTAATTCTAGGCAAGTGATGAGAATATGCCAACAATCACTCATTGTACTAAGAACTAATTAAAAAAGCACCAGAATAACATACCTGTGCCATGAATCCTCGAATAATACGATGAAAGATTGATCCTTTATAATGAAGCGGTTTCCCTGTTGTACGGCCCATACCCATTTCACCTATGATCAAACAAAATAAATGGATCACATATGACTATTATGTCAACAAGGGCATAATCAAATCACAGTTCATTGAATGTTACAGGAACATTAATACAGCTACAAATTACAAAATAAAGTAACATTCCGAGTTTACATAAAGCAAAGAATAAAATTTCAAAAAAAGGATTATATCCTGTATGAAAGCTTTCAATAGTTTAAAACGACACCACTTCACATCAATTCACTGTCAGTAACATACTTTAAATGGGATTTCAATTTTTATTAGCAGAATTCATCTCAGTCATGCACTTATAACAGCTTTTCAAGTCGCAGACGTTAAAAAACCATGCTTTAAATAACATTAAGGTACCTCAAATTATTTCATGGAATTATTGAGAATAATTAAAAACAATCATTTTAAAGTAATATTATGGCACAATTTATACATCAATAAACATTGTAAATACGTAAAAGTTTGGTGCCAGACGTATAGAGTATAATTTGGAGAAATTATTGAATCAAAATAACAAAATAGGATTACTAAAAAAATTACTTGAATGAATTCAATAAGAAAATGATTGAGACATAATTTATAGAAAAGAACAGAATAGAAATCCAAAAGAGTAAATCAGCCCACAACAAAGATCAAAATAGGGCAATTGGCAATAGATCTCAAAGTGATCAAGTAACCCGGCGTAAGATCAACTCTAAGTCATTCAATGTGATCTCGATCCCAGCCAAGCTTGAGAAAGGTTGGCTTGATATGCATGAACACGCATTAATTCAAATTAAAATAAATGCACATGCATATACATTTTAACTCAATTTTGAGCTAGCTAAATTTGATCAAGGCTCGGCCAAATTCAAGTTAGGTCTAACACAGGTTTAGCTCATCAACCAGCTCATAGACTTAGATCCTACCTCAACCTAAGCCAAAATTGATCCAATTAATAAAACTTTGAACAAAACTCACAACACTACCTCAAAAGATAGAATGGGATCATTTTCACAGTTGAACAACTTAGGAGAACAACCATTAACAATAAAGGTTCCAAAAAAAATCAAAACTAATATTTTTATCAAATTTAGGAAAAACAAAACTCTCACCCAATTTTGAATTGATAAAACAAGAACTTTATGTAAGGGTAACTTCCCCTGATAAAAAAGGAGAGAGCGAAGGAGGGATGACATTAAAAAAAAGGAATAAGAATTAGCTGAGGATGATTATAATGAGAACAAACACATATATAGATATAGTCAAGAACAAACAAACAAGCCTCAACTCAAAGAAAGAAAAAAATCCATTTGTTTACCCAAGCTGAGTTCAAATCTAATTAGAAATGATAGAATTCACCCACAATTCCAACCTTCGAGTTAAATCTATTAATTTTTCAAAAATATTTTAAATTATTAACTAGGATATATATATATATATATATATATATATATATATATATATATATATATATATATATATATATATATATATATATATATATATATATATATATATCCTATGAAATTATTAGCAAAAAGGTTTGCATTTGAATATGAAATATAATAAAAGTATATTTGTGTGAGTTTGCATGTAAATAAATCATATATTGATTTGGTTTCAAGTTGATCAAAATAACTTCGAGTGAGTCATGTGCAATTTTGGGCAAAACTATTTCAATTTTGGATTGATTAAAATTCCAGCAATTGTTAACGGGCTTCAAGTGTTTGAAATAATTATCAACCATAATAATTAAGAAAATGGCAACAACTAAACTTCCTTCTTTCCATGACTGAACCAATAAAGATTGCAATGCAAGATACTTTCAATAAAATGTTTGCTTAGTGTTTATGGAACTACATAAACACAAATTGCATCAACATTTCTAGTGAACTTTTGGCAACATAATAAAGAACCAAATCAAGTTTGAAAAACAAAAATTCACTAGTAAAAGGCTCATAATTAAAGTGGCATTAATATGTTAAGTAAAAGGATTAATCATTATTCAATATTGTAGTCATATACCACAAGAAAACCCCTAGTTACATGACTTGCATGACAAGAATGAAAAGAAGGTGTTAAGAAACAATTACCTGTGCAAAGAGCACGAAAGTTTTCGGACGTCTTGGGGGCAACATCATAGAAGAGCTACAAGCCATCAAATAGTTCAAGTAAGAATCTTTCAAAACACAATGTAGATGAATCTGATCAAGCAAAGAACATGTGCACTTTTGCCTTTTTCATAGTTTAAAATTTGATTTCAAGCCTTTGTCGTAGACTATATGAAGCCTTCTTACTTGTTAAACATAAAGCTACCAAGCAACCATAAGGCTAAGAGGAGCTCTATATGTACAGATGCCTATGCAATTAATCATCTTGAATAACTATTCATTTATTTGGAATTTAAGATTCAATGGTTAATCCTAAAAATATAGTGAAAATGTACCTCAAAGACCATTCTTCTGGGAGATCCGCCACCAAAAGATATGTCAAAGAAGACAAACTGATTTTTTGCCTTTGCCATTATCAAAGCCTAAACTCATGCAAACTCTTCAAACGACTTGCACCAAATGGAATTAGCCTGCAAAATTTTACAAGACTATATTTAACACAAATGCCTTCCAAAATAGTTCATGAATGATTGTACAAATCATAGATGGTCAAAAATAAAGAAATTGATAATTATTTTCATTTATAATTGAGGAATTAACTTTGCTATCAACCTTGTATGAAAGTTTACACAAGGATATAAACAATGATAGTTCGCAGCTAATTATCCACAAAAAGCAAGCTATAACCACAAACAAAAAACAAGCGTGGAAAAACCCACGTTACTTTATATTAATTTTGAATAAATAAAGCATCCCAACCAAGCAGAAAGGCAGAACAAAGTAATTTTGAAAATACATAACGAAAAACATATAGCATGCATATGAAACAACTAAAAATCACGCTAAAGAAGAGAGCAAGAGCTCACGGATCGGAAAAACACGTGTAAGGCCAACAAATAGAGTTAAGGTGGAAGAAAACGCTAAGCCCTATCAAAATGCCAAAAACCATACCGCGCAAGGGGATCATCATGGCTGTCCACAGAAACGCTAAACCTAACAACGAAGAACGCAATCAAGAAAGTAACGCTGGAACAGATAACTCAGGTAAAGAAAAAGATCCCTGTAACCAAATCCATTGCAGGAAATCCTAAGAGAGATCATTTGCAATTTATAAACAACGATTCAATTTGGTTGGGATGGACAGAGAATAACATGCGTCAGGAGGATCTGAAAAACCCTAGACTTACCGGGTTGGAGAAAGGAGATGCTAAGAGCAGCTACTGCCGCTCTCCGCCACAGAAACCGGAAGATGAAAACCTAAGAAGAACTCAGCGCGAGTCTGGCGTGACACTTTTATTCGTTCGTTCGAGTTCACAGAAATACCCCCACTCATCGAGCATATTCACCGAAATTCGCACCCGAGGGCACGTGCGGCACGTGCGATGGACGCAGATTGTACGCCAGTGCCTCTCATTTAGTGGGCCGGCCCAGCCCGTGGGCTGGCTATCTAGAGCAGGTTGATTAAGTGGGCTCCACTTGGTAAACAAGCCTCAATTTGATGAGTACATTCGAGCGAATTTTGACAATTTGTTCGGCAATTAGCGATTCATTTAAAAGTTGTTAGTATGCTATATTTAAAATATATTATAATTTAAATACTTTACTTCAAATATTTAAATTAAAATATTTACTCATCTTCTCTCTCTTCTCTATTCATCCTCGTAATCGACGGGCAAGAATTGTCGGAAGGATCATAGTTGGGCAATAGCGATCGATAGTGAAAGATGGTCAAAATGATTATAATCAGCGAACGACAATGGAAATAGGAAGCCTCAACATTTGCTACCAAATGGAGGTCCAACGACGATGGTTGGGTAGAGGTCCAGCAATCACTACCTACTGGCGTGAATTCATCGACAATGATGCTGAGGTCAAGCTCAGGATTCTTCAAGCCTCATAGCTTTTCTCTTATTCCCATCATATGAATAATGAGGGTTCATTTAAAATTTGTTAGGAGTGGCATGCTCAATAAAATATGGAAAAGATCAAAGATAAATTTGAAGTGTTCAAATTGATGGCTAATATAAATTCCCTCGATTAAGGAGATTTCTTTATACATTTATGTCTTAATGATGTTGGATTTCGGCAAACTTAGGCTCGTTGGAATTTTCTTGTCGAGCCACTCGATTCGACTGTAAGCATGCTATATTTATATATAATTTGGTGTCCAATTAATATTTTGAAGGTTTCAAGAACGTTTTGATCCTTTGATTTGGGATCATTTTGGCTAGAATTGGATTGAATTTGGTGTCATTGGGTTCGTTTCCCTGAGATGTTCAATTCAACTATAAGCTTGTTGGAATCGGAGTTTGAATGATCTCGAATTAAATTTTGAAAATTTTTATTCAAATTTGTCTCAAAATTCGTGTTGATCAAAACAATTTTTAGTGATGTATCAACTTTCAAGCTCATTCACCAACTTATGTGACCCACTAAACTATTTATTAATTGTATATAAAAAGTGAACTTGTACTATAAAAGACACTTTTAAAAACGGGTCTGAGATTTTTTTTTTTTTTTTTGGCATGCAACACAAGTGGCTATTATTTTTCATTTTCTTTCTATTATAATTGATACGTCATCTCAAAATTAGCTTGATCGGACACGAATCTCGAGGCAAAATCAAGTTGGAAACTTCAAAAATTAAATTCGGGAGTACCTGAACTCCGATTTCAGCGAGCTTCTAGTCAAACTGAGCGTCTCGGAAATGCGAATCCAACGACACCAAATTCGACCCAATCCGAGTCCAAATGGGTCCGAATCAAGGACCCGAAGCTCTTTTGGAAGGTTCAAACCCCAAATTGAGTTACCAAACGGTCTCCGATTTTAACGAGCTTATACTCGAATCGAACGGCTCGACGAGTCGAATCCAACGAGCCCAAGATCATTGAATTCCGACATCACTAAGGCATTCAAATGACCAACAAACGGTGCATGATCGTAGGATTCAATATCGACCGTCTATTCAACCACTCCCTATTCGCCCCTGATATCACGCCTATTTACGGGCCATGCCACTCCAGAAAATCTATAAATAGAGCCCTCATTTCTCATGAGAGGGGGACTCAAGCAAGAAGAGAAGGAGGAGGAGAAGGAGGAAGCTCCTCCTCGACGGCCGCCGGACCACCGCAGAAGCACCGCCGGATCTCCGCCGGACCACTGCAGGAACCTCGCCGGACCACCACCGAAGCCTCGCCGGACCACCGCCGGAGTTTCATTGCACCACTGCCTTAAGGTCCGACGTTCAGTCTCGACGTCCTGCTAAAGATCCGACGTCCTGCTGAAGACCTGACGTCCTGCTTAAGACCCGACGTCCTATTCAAGGCCAGACCATCAACATTCGATCTTCCAAGTGACACTGGGACTAACACCTGACTCCTTGTCTCCTACCGCCTACGATCCTTTTGACCTCTATCGCCTACTACAGTCCGTCCGACCTCCATCACTAGACAACGGTCTTTCAGACCCCTGTCTCCTACCGCCTACAAACATATATGTGCTTATATATATATATATATATATATATATATATATATATATATATATATATATATATATATATATATATATATATATATATATATATATATATATATATATATATATATATATATATATATATATATATATATATATATAGTAAAAAAGAAATGGATCAAGAAATGAATGTAAAAAATATCCTCAAGAATAAGTAGATGTTCTGCTTATAAAAAAATAAATGTCCTTTCTATTATGATTTTGCACATGGGGTAACGTAATTATACAAATACTTCTATTAAAATCAAATTGGAATAAAAAATAGTTGGTTGAGTTTCAAAATATTAATGAAGCGGTTGAAGGTTAGTTGCGCAAATGTTGCAAGCGCTCTTGACGAGCATTATCAATAGGGCTGCAAACGAATAAAGTCGAGCCGAGTATGTGAGTGTACGTTCATGTTTGTGTTCATTTAATATCAGCTTGTTCAAGTTTGGTTCATCTTTGTTCGAGCTTTAGCGTTTGTGTTCATATTTGGTTCATTTAAATTAAGGAGTGTTCATGTTCGGTTCATGTTCAGTTTATATTCGTTCGTTTAGTGTGTATCGAGCTTGTTCGCGAACATATTTAACGAATTTTTTTAACTATCAAACAAACACATTCATGAACATATCTATGAACAAACACATTTATAATAAAAGCAATTGTCTATGTAACAAAGGTAATGATTATTTATATTTATTATTTCTATAGTCAAATATTAATTATTTTTATCGAGCTTATTCACGAGTTCAAAATCGAACATGAATCGAGCTTCTTATCAAGCTTAATGTCGAGCTTGCTCACGAACTTCAAATTATGTTGTTCGCGAACATAAATGAGCTGAACGCATTAGTGTTCAAGTTTGTTTATTTAAGAATCGAGTATTTAAAATATTGTTCAAGTTTGTTTGTTTAGTTAATTAAACGACCGCAAACAAGCTTTAATCGAACCGAACAACGAGTAGCTCGCCGAACGTTTGGTTCGCTTGCAGCCCTAATTATCAATACTCACAAGAAATATGTAATAGAGTCGGGCATATATCAATTAAAGAGAGTTGATATTGTGATAAAAGGATTTATTCTTTAAAACATATATATATATATATATATATATATATATATATATATGATCCTCAAACTGAGGATTAACAATGGCATGAAAATTGTTATGAATTGATCTAGTTTTAGGTTATGTTGTTAATGCAGGTTACCACATTTATGTAAATCTGTATAAATAGATTTGGGAAAAAAATCTGAATAAAACTTAGTTTTATTTCTTTCAAATTTATATATGTTCCATCTCCTCTCTCTCCCTCTCAGTCTTGTAAGAAAAGCTCAAGATAACCTCTCAAGAATCTTCCTCCTAGTTATATCAAAAATGATATGAGATTGTACAAATAGGATATATCAATAGTGTTTGTAAACAATATTGTTCTACATTATTAAATGGAATGTATCAGTGGAGAATGTTGATGGAGATATCAATGAAGAGCGTCAAAGGAGAGAATTAATAAATAATATCAATAAAGGGCATCATCACATCAACCTATAATATTGGCAAAAAAGTGCAATAGAGAGTATATATAGTGAGCATCAGATATTGATATATGGTATGATATTTTAATAGAAAGAATTTATATAGGAGTACTAACAAAGAGCTTCCACAAGTAAGATAATTGGAGAGATTATGGACATATAGAGTCATGATGCAATAATCCACAAAGAAACAAACAAAATTTCATCAAATTTGTTTAATTAGAGATGTTGGAAATGCAGCCAAAATAAATGCAAAGAAGATTGTGGTGAACGGAGTCGGTAATAAAAACTGACAAATGACATGGTGCTCAATTAATAACAAAAAGGACGATTGACTGGTGATGATTATGCGAGGAACCCGCATTAGAGTGGAGAGAAGAAATAAAACTATAGAGAAATAGAGAATCTATAAAAATGCTAAAAAAATTATGAATCTCAAACTAGCATAACATCAACCATAATTAGTCAAAAAAGTCTCAAACTACTTATCATTGTCCCTTATGTATAGAGCTCTGAGGGCTAAATAAAAGACTATACCAAAGAAAACTAAAAAGTATAAAGCTACACAAAATACGAAAGGCACTTATTGCCTCCTGATTGGCTGAGAGAAAGTAGGGGTTGAAGAACTTTAATGTTTTATACCTAAGTGAGCTCAATCGTGCCGAGAATGCACCAAGCAAGATTTGTAGTATGGGCAAACTTAGTAGTGTTGAATGGGAATAGCGGGTGAGCCTACGATGAAGTTTTGAATAAGAGGTATTTGATGACTGAGGGGTGTTTGGGAGCCGTTGATTACTAAAATAAGCCTTTGATTGCCTCAAACACTATAGGAAAAAATGCCTATTACCGGCGGTTATAACTGGCGGTTTATAGACCGCCAGTGTCGCCGGCGGTTTGACCGCCGGTTTTTACCGGCGGCCTACCGATGGGTTTGGTACGTTAAGCCGTCGGTACTAGCGACGGTCCATAAACCGCCGGACATCAATATGAACCGGCGGTGTAACGGCGGCCAAGACCGCCGTTGATAAGTTATTTTGTACCGGCGGTCCGAACCGCTGAAAAACTGCCGGTAAATGCCCTAATACGAACAGACTCGAACCTCGCATTTCATTTTTACTCTTTCCTTCTCTCTCTTGTTTCGGTCGCTCTGTCGTCGCCTCCGCTCGGATCTACTTCCGTTTGTCGCCGCCGACGAAGCTTCTCCGACCGCCGACCCCAATCCGACCGCCGACGGTTAATCTCCGACCTCCGACCGTCGACCCAATCCGACCCCAAACCGACCGCCTGTCACACCCCAAGATCTAACTTGGAAAGAATTTCAATCAATTCATTAAAATCATTTACCAGAGCTATCTATAGACTTCAATCAATATCAAACAGTCTAACAAAATTCTATAATTTAAAATATCAAAACCTATAGATTTTCTTAAATAAAAATTATAAATTTTATCTTGAAATTATTAAAATTAAATAAATTTCAACATTCTTAAATTTATAATATAAAGTTAGAAACTGTAACCCTAAAAAATTGGCTTTTTATCTCCACGTAATCTGCACAGCTTATATTGTAATGGAACAAAACACGACACGTGTGAACGGCAGGCTGATCGAAACAACCATGTCAACATCGCATCATGTGTCAGCCATACATAGCTCATACGTATTATAATTTTTTTGTGGATGCGTAACTCTTTTGGCCGCATAAGATCATCTCCAACCGAGAACTCTATTTTTCACGTCAAAATACCGCAAAAAGCAAAAATGGCGTGTTGCTGCTCCAATCCAACGCCATTTTTTTGCTTCTCGCCAAGGTAACGACCCTTCTCCTTTCCCGCATTTTTCCGGTTGACAGAGAAAAATGGCGTGGGTGAACAGTGCAACGCCAATATTAGCGTTGCACTGTTCACCCGCAAGCAAATGGAGGATTTTTTGGTGTTTGGCTGGAGCGAAGGAATGACGCCAAACGCTCGTTTGGCGTTCGGTTGGAGATGCCCTAAAGGAGAATTTCCACTCTATTATAAAAAAATAAAATAAAAAATTCAATCATATTAATTTCTTATTTTTTTTTAAATGTCAGATCTTTTCATCATCACATGAAAAAAAAAGATATATTAGATTTAGACTATATTAAAAAGAGATAGATACTCCCGGCTTGAGGGGATATAGCTCATGAAGACAGGAACCTCCATAAGCAGGGTTTTATCGTAAATCTAATTGGTTACTTTCAATTATACATGATTATATAAGAAAGATCTTTTTTTTTGGCTCTCTCTTTAGCCCTATGTCTCTTATTTCTAGGTAGAGCTTGACTGTAGGAAGAGTCTAAAGTAGATATAAAAAGGCTTAGGTTTTGTTTGAGACTACTTTCTTACTGTTTTTTAAATCAAATTTTAAATAAAAAAATTAAATTTTTATACTAGAAAGATACTTTAAGAAGCAATAATAAAGCTGTCTCAAACAAAGCCTTATGTTTCATTTAAGATGGCTTTCTTATGCTTCTTAACCGATAAGTTAAGATCTGAACTCTGATTTCAGCGAACTTACAGTCAAACTGAGCGTCTCGGAAATACAAACTCAACGACACCAAATTCGAATCAATCCAATCCCAAATGAGTCCAAATAAAGCACCCGAAGCGCTATTGGAAAATTCAAACCATAATTTGAGTTACCAAACGATTTCTGAATATGACGTTCTTATAGTCGAATCGAGCGACTCGACGAGACAAATCCAATGAGCTCAAGATTGCCAAATTCCGACATCCTTAAGACCTTCAAATAAATGACAAACGATGCACGATCAAGGAATTAAATATCGGTCGTTCATCCGACCACTCCCTATTTACCCTGATCTCTCACCTATTTACAAGCCTTGCCACTCCAAAATATTTATAAATTGACACATCATTTCTCATGAGAGGGGATCCAGGCAAGAAGAAGAGAAGAGAATGAGAGGAGGGAATAACTCCTCGACCACCGCCGGAGTTCTGCCCGATGCCCGAGTGACGCTGGAATTCTGCCGGACGCCCGAACGACGTCGTAATTCTGCCCAAGTGACGCCGAAATTCTGTCTGATGCCAAAGTAACGCTAGAATTCTGCCCGACGCCCAAGTGACACCGGAACTCTTCCCGATTTCCAAGTGACGTCGTAATTCTAAGTGATTCTGAATTCGGCTCGAATACACACTTGTTTGTAATTGGATTTTCAATCCGGAAGTGAAGCATTGTAATCTGATCGTCCTAAATTTTAAGGACGAGTCAACCTCTTGTACCTCAAACAAACACTAGTGAAAATATTTCAACTAGGCGTATCCCCGTGGTTTTTTCCCTTTTCAGGGTTTTCCACGTAAAAATCATGGTGTTATTTCTCTCATGTTTGTGTGATAGATATTCGTACAACGCTGAGACAGAAATTTTCTAACTCTATCGCCACATATATTCTAGTCCGCAACAATTATAAATTTATAAATGAAAAATATGCTTTTAAAGATAAATTATGGATGTAAAATTATTTATTTTTATAGAGATTTATTTGTTATTCATTTATGAAGTAATATTAAATGCATATTAAAGAGTTCTCAAGGTCAAAAATAAATAAATAGTTATAATCAAGGCTTTTAAAACCGGACCGGACCGGCCGGTTCAACCGGTTGAACCGCGAACCGGTCGGCCGGCCGATTACGGTTCAAAATAAACCCTGTTTTGCTGAGAACCGGCGTCGAACCGTTCAAACTGGCGGTTAAACCGGCGAACCGGTTCCGATTACCTTTAACCGCTATCTTCGCTAAAAAAAAACTGAGCGTGATTTGCTCGCGGGAATCGGGATGCCAAGGCGCGTTAATTGGCCAGGCAGAACGGCATCCCATCCGCATTTAATGGCCACTGCATCGCCATGATGAAGCTTCCCTCGATTATGACGTTGGGGCTTGAGTTTGTTTCATTAAAATAATGTTTCATTAAAGTTAATTGGCCAGGCAAAACGACAAATCAAAGTAATTAATTTTTATTTTTGTTATTTATTTATAAATAATTATATCAAAGTAATTAATTATTATCAAGTCAAAGCAAATCAAAGTAATTAATTTTAATTTTTGTTATATAATTATAAATAATTATATCATTATTATAATATTTAAATATAATAAATATTTATTACGTCATCCGGTTCGACCCCGGTCGAACCATCAAACCCCTAACCTCTTCTTCTTCCGGTTCATTGACCGGTCCGGTTTTCAAAGCCTTGGTTATAATATATTTGAGGCAAAGTGTCACGTATATTTTAATAATCTTATAGATAATGATTTAACTTGACTTGGAAAACATACACAAAACAAAACATGTATGTTGACTTAATGGCTTTAATATATAAAATTTTCAACCATTAAAAAAATTATTTCATTACAAAAATGATGGAAACCCTTATAACAAAATAAATAAATAAATAAAGTGATACATATTATTTTCCCTAGCCAAAAATGTGGAAACTAACTGTAGTCAGATTCTCCAGCAGATGGACTGCTACCTGATAGCAGTCATTTAGTTTACAATAAAATATGCTAAGGTTCAAAATTAAGCAAAAATTGAATTTTACATAGGTGTGCATGATTTTAAGTAATAAAGATATGAATTGAGTCGATCACACGAGAAATTGAAATATCCTATAGTTACCCTAGTATTGTCTATGTGAACCATAAGATTTATTCTACCAATCCAAATGAAAAAGAGTTTTCTAAAATTCCTATGGCAAGTATTGTATTAAAAAGTTCCATAAATGAGAGTGTTCTAAATCTATGATGGTGAGAATGATGCATGTTTGCTTAAGTTTCACTCATCTAATGCGTGTTGTGAATTAGAGCAAAATCACTCTTAGATATTTGTCGAGCTTATAATAGTTTTAAGTAAAGTTTACACTCCACTATAATTATTCTATCTACTTAGACTCCAAAACACTAGTTATCATATGTCAATGCATAATAATATTTCATTTTAATTCTTCTATTTGTTCAATAATTCATACTAGGTTTTAAGTTAGAGCTTGACCGATGTAATAACCAAATTAAGATCGAGATAATTGAAAACATCATTGAACATTCCAAGCACTAGAGTCAACTTAAATAAATCATACTTTCTCACACATCACAAATCCATAACAAGTAAATTAACCAGCCATTGATTGAAAATACACAAAATAGTTTCCATTTAAACAATGTTAAGCAGATATAAAAGAGGAGTCAGTAAGATGTCACTCATAAGCACTTTTACAATTGATTACAAACACTTTTTGCTTTGCAAATGGTCTTCCCTTGAGCACTCTCACTCCTACACTCTTCGCTAAAACTTTCACGTACACTGTTTTGCACAAGAAAATAATGGTTAACCCTCACAAATTTGGCAAAAAACTATCCATAGTAAACATAATAAGTGACAATACCGTTGTAACAACGCTGCAAAGAGTGGCGCCGCGGCACCGATGTAGTGAACTACCATTATAGCACTGCTAAATCTCTCCACTGTGGTGTTGGATCTGAATTGACGCGTAGTTTCACCATGTAACAAATCCAACTGTTGCACCGCGGCGTTGGGGCAATTTGGCATTGCAGTGCCATCTCCAGCGCTATGAAATTTCTGTTTCCTTGGCGCTACGATGTTTTTCTTTTTGACTCTTTATGAAAAATTAGAGGTCAAGCGCCACGGTGCCCCGTGGGCCTATGTCGGGACGTTGAATTAAATCGTAATTTTTTAGAGAATTGAGCGCAACGGCGTTCTTTCCTAGAGCTTCGATGCAGAGTGTGCTGCAACACTCGATGATCTGGCGCTAGAGCGTTGAATTAAATTGCAAAAATCTAGAGAGAAAGGGGTCACATCATTCTTCCAGGGGCTTTGCTGCGCTTGAGCTGTGCTGTTATCTCACAATACTTCCCCACTAAGCCACCACTGCAGTTCGGCATGTACAAATTTCACCTCCATTAAACATCAGCAACTACCTGTAGCATCTTCACCATCAGATAAAGACTTCCCATTTGAAGAAATCATACTATGTTCTTCTTAAATGCAGGTGCATATCTCAACTGCTTTCAAAATTTATTGAAATTGATAGATTGTGCGGTAGATGTTGTGTAGCAGTGTAGGAAACAAATCCAAATGTGATTGATATCAGTGAACATATTGAAGTTATGAAGCAACCCAGAAGGCAAATTGAGAAGCATTTCTAGAAGGGTGAGCTTTCAACTTTTTCTTCTCGCACAGACGCTGAAAAGATAATTTTGTCAAGAAATTAGAGAGATGGGAGATGCAGTTGGTTCCAATGCAATTGATCGATGATGTGCATCAATATTTTTTATCACTTAAAAAACTGGGTTTTATCAGGCAAATTAAGGTCTTCGCATAGAAGAAATAATGAAACAGTTTGTAGCTTATGATAAGGCATAAGATTGCTACAGCTATAATTCAAAATTTATATAATTATTAATTCTTTAAAATTTGCAATGATTTTAAATATTATAATTGAAGTTGTTGTGATTTTATTTTCCTTGCGATATCAGAATTGTCAGCGGATTGCATTCGTGTCTGTTCTGCAGCATGTTACTGAACTCCTTTTTCTTTGGTAGTTATTGTGTCCAAAATTGTGTTTGATTATGTGATACTTTTTCCAATTCAGAAAGACAAAAAATCTGAATCATTGAAAATAACCATCTTAAAAATATAAAATATATATTTTTTCCATTAAACTCCAAAGTTTTTGTTATTGCAAACCTATCAATAAAAAAATTAAAATGGATAAAATTATTTATTTTTAGTGAAATTTATGAGTTAATAAGATTTTATAAAATCTTAAATACAAATATTTTCATAATTTTATTGAGGCATAGTGTCAAATATCCTCTTAATAAACTTTTTGATATTAATGATTTTGCTTGACTAACACAAAGGAAAGGTAAACATTGACCTTTATAATGGCTCAACTGATATGACCGGTACAAGTTTAGCAGAAATTTTCCTTCGAAAAATGAATTTATCATCTACCCTAATATATATAACAAGAAAATCAAATCATTTTTACTTTGAAGGAGATTAATGAACATAACTAAGAGCAACAAAGAGTTCATTAGCCAAAGCAAAATTGCAGAGCAGATAAAAGCTGATTCAGCATGACTGATGAGCTTGAGGAGAAGGATCTAAAATGTGAAAACAAGCTGCATGCAGCTTATTAGTCTGCAATTATCTTGTAGAAGGATATTAACGTACAATTCGCGTTCACAAGTAGAAGTATGTTGCAATCTCTCCCAACTCTCTTTCAGAACTATAATTATTATAGTTGACTTTGAGAACTTGGCTGTATAAAAACTATGAAAGAATACTTACGTAATGGATGACATCAATTCTAATTATGAAATAAGATAATAATAACTATTAATCGCTGAGAAAGATATTTCATTCGTGCAAGTAATTTTCCATAAAACGGCGATCCGGTTAGGAAAGTAGAGATATTAGATTTGATTTATGTTAAGAAAGATTAAGGTAAGCCTAAAAAAGCCTGATTAGAAAATATTAAACATAATTTTTCTTTATTAGATTTAAACCAAAATTTGACTTTCACAAGACACAATGAAGAAAAAAGATTTATGTAGCGTAGTGGGATAAAAGCTTGATGTTGTTGTTACTGTTGAGTGATTTTCCAAAGCTATTAAATGAAGAAACGTGCACTTCTCTCGGGTATGATCTGATCTGAATTTGTTTATATAATCTTTTGAAGGCAGGAGTGGCTGAACAACTCCTTTTCACTTTCTTAATTCTTTGGCATATCATCCTTATTCAATGGAGAAATTTTGTATCATTAGCATCAACCTCCTAATCATTATCTTCTTCCTTGTTTGTTTATCTCCCAAGCAATTGTCAGCAATTGGTGACAACAATACAGATTTTGAATCACTTATTTCCTTCAAGCATCAACTCTTGATGTACCAGAGTAGTATGGTTTCGCATGCCATTTTTATGAGCTCATGGAACGATACTAATAAGCCTTTTTGCTCATGGGAAGCTGTCTTATGCGGCCGCAAGCACTCGAATAGAGTCACAGCCTTGGATCTCAGTTCCAGTGGATTGGTTGGTCCTCTTCCTCCTTCCATAGTCAATCTCACCTTCCTCGAAAGGCTTGATCTTAGCAACAATAGTCTTTATGGAGAAATCCCTCCTAATCTGATCTCACATTTTAAGCGGTTGAAATATCTCAACCTAAGTTTTAATTCATTTCATGGAGACATTTCTATCATTCTCATCACTAATAGTTCTATCCTCCAAGTTTTGGAACTCAGCAATAACCAACTCACAGGTAAAATCCCTCCTCTTATTAGCTCCTTATCCAGGCTTAACTTCTTTGGTCTTAATAACAATGGCATCACTGGCAAAATCCCACCTTCAATTGGCAATCTCTCTTTCTTGGAAAATCTCTCTGTCCTCAATAATCATTTGGAAGGTAATATCCCACTAGAGATTGGTGGCCTTCGCAAGTTAAAAAATTTAAATATGGCTGAGAATAATCTTTTAGGTAACATTCCTTCTTCATTATACAATCTATCATCGTTGCTTAGAATTTCATTGACAAATAATCATCTATCTGGTGGTATTTCAGCTAACATTGCCCAAGCTTTTCCAGACTTGGAAATCTTTTTTATTGCTGAAAATCATTTCATTGGTTCGCTCGATCAAGTTCTTGATCAAAATGTTACTAGCCTTGTGCGTTTGGATGTCAGCCTTAATAATTTTAGTGGAGTGGTACCACCAGATCTTGGAAAAATGCATGAACTTATATACCTCAATATGCAATATAATGAGTTTAAAGCAAGTGATGCACAAGATTGGAGATTTCTTGATTCATTAACTAACTGCACCAGCTTAGAAATTTTAGCTCTTTATAGCAATAACCTTGGCGGAATGCTTCCAAAATCAATTACGAATCTCTCCACTGAGTTACAAGTATTAACATTAGGATTCAATCATATTTTAGGAAGTATCCCTTATGAACTTGATAGGTACAAAAATTTAATTGCTTTTGGGATGGAGGGAAATCTTTTGAAAGGTCCTATACCCGAGAGCATTGGAAAGCTTGGAAGGTTACAATCTTTATCTTTTAGCAATAATAGTCTTACAGGAATTATTCCTTACTCTTTAGGCAATCTCACAAATCTTAACTCATTGGACCTGGGACTTAATCAATTAACAGGCGTTATACCTACAAGCATACAAAATCTTCAGATTCTCACTAATTTGGACCTCCACCATAATAATCTAAGTGGCTTGGTTCCAAGAGAGCTTTTTCTCATCCCTTCCTTTTCAAATTATCTGAATTTATCTTATAACTCTTTCAACGGGTCTCTTCCACTTGAAGTTGGTCAGCTAGTAAATCTCATATCACTTGATTTTTCTAATAATGAGTTTACTGGGGAAATACCAAAATCACTTGGAAGGTGTCAAATGTTGCTTAAATTGTATATGAAATACAACTTCTTCCATGGCTCAATTCCTATTTCTCTAGGCAACATAAAAAGCCTTGAAAAACTAGATATTTCACATAATAATTTATCAGGGCCTATTCCTCAATTTCTACAAAATCGTGTCTCACTTAAGTATTTGAATCTATCATTTAACAATCTTGAAGGCGAGGTTCCAAATGAAGGTATCTTTGCAAATAATTCCTTAGAAATTTCTCTTATTGGAAATGAAAAATTATGTGGAGGAATTCCAAAACTTCATTTGCCAAAGTGTATTAATAGATCATCATCAATAAAAAATACACATCATTTAATCAAAATTATAGTCCCAATTTTTAGTGGGGTAGTTATGCTATTAGTCCTTTTGTTGTGTTATATTTTGCTTTATAGAAAACAAAAGCAAAGTAGTCGAAGAAAAAATTCATTAGTCTCATCCTTAAACACTCCATTTCCAAGAATTTCCTATGCAAAATTAGCCGAAGCTACAAATGGTTTCTCCAATTCATATCTAGTAGGATATGGAAGATATGGCTCTGTTTACAAAGCTACCTTAAGGGATTATCAAGCTATTGTGGCTATTAAAGTTTTCAAACTCGAGGTTCATGGGGCTTTTAAGAGTTTCACATCTGAATGTGATGCATTAAGGAGTATACGACATCGTAATCTTATCAAAGTCCTAACCTCATGCTCAAGCATTGATCATCAAGGCAGAGATTTCAAAGCATTGATTTTTGAATTCATGCCAAAAGGAAATTTGGACATGTGGCTCCACCAAGAATATGAAATTGATGAAGATGTTGTTCTTTCTCTAGAAAAGAGATTGAACATTATGATTGATATTGCAGATACTCTGGAGTATCTTCACCATAGTTGTGAGCCATCAATCATTCACTGTGATATAAAAACAAGCAACATCTTACTTGATGATAACATGATTGCACATGTAGGAGATTTTGGACTCTCAAGAATATTTTCTGAGGATGTTAGTATGTCTAGTCAAGATTATTCAAACAAACATGAGATTAAAGGAACTATTGGCTATTTAGCCCCAGGTGATACGATGACTTATCTTCTTTATGCTAAAATTATTCATGTCAATATTTACTTTCAATATAAGGTAGTCTTTTAACGTATTATTGCCTTAAAACGTATATTATCTTTCTATTTGTAGAATATGGTGGAGGAGTTCTCCCATCTTGCTCTGCAGATGTTTATAGTTTTGGAATAATACTACTGGAGATGCTTATTGGAAAAAGGCCTACTGATGATATCTTCAAGGATGGCCTAAACATACATAATTATGTTAAAATGGCATTTCCTCATAGAATCAATAACATCATAGATCTTAAAATGTTTACAGAAGAGCAAAGACATACTATCAGCAATGGTCAAAGCATCAACAAATCCTTGATTTCCTTGGCAGAAGTAGCTCTCTCATGCTCAGCTTCATTACCAGAGGAAAGGCCATCCATGAGAGATGTTGCTATGAAATTACATGCAACAAGAGTTTCATACCTTCAATGTAATGGAAATAGCGAGTTCTCTTAAAAAGATGGGGGTCAGCCAAATTTAATTAAAAAATCATGTTACTTGCACTTTATTAGTAAAGTTACTAGAGAAGTAGAACTAGCTAGGATAATTTATATGTGTCGATTGAGAGGTTTTTTTTTTTTTAATCATTGTGACACTTCACCATCAATTAATCAATGAAATGTTCATTTTTTTATAAAGTTTCAAATATATATTAACTAAAGTTGCAGAATTAAAAATATTTCTATGAAGTATATGGGAGTTTGACAAAAAATATTTTCTCCATTGAATTGAATTTTTTTTAGTTGATATATTCATATAAGTTTATTTTTAGAAGATCTTTTGAGGTAATGGTAATTAGAGCTGTCAAAATCGGGTCATTGGTCGGATTCAGGTCCAACCTGAAATTGTCCCAACACTGTTCAACCCGATCCATTTTTGTAAATGGGTCGGTTTTCCGAACCCGAACCCGACCCGCTTCGGGTCCGGGTCAACCCGAACCCTACCCGATTCTGGTATATTTTATTAATTTTTTTTATTTAATTCAATTTATTTCAATCTAAATCAAATTAATTAAGGTAAGATTTACTTCAATTAATTTAAAATAAATCAAGATTAATTTAATTTGGGCAATATTGTTTATAATTTTTTGAAATATCATTGACTTATTTCATAAAAATCCATTAAAATCATCCTAAATTAATTAATTACGGGTCAAATCGGGTTGATTTCGGGTTTCCGGGTCAACCCGAACCCGACCCGATTTTACAAATGGGTCGAAATCCCTAACCTGAACCGACCCGGTTCGGGTTTGGGTTGACTCGAACCCGATCCGAAACTCCAAACCCGAAATTTTCGTATTGGGTTTGGGTCGGGTCAAATATTGACACCCCTAATGATAATGTGATCTAAACTTTATAATTCTGCAGTTATAATCACTTGATTTCATAAAAGTTTATGGCCTTTTTATTTATTAAATATTAGATATATAATTAAAACTTATAAGATTTAAAATTAGTTATATATGTGTGGCCTATTGAGCTACATTTAGCTCACAGATATTTGCCTTATATTTTTAGTGTCTAGGAAATGGAGGGAGTAAGCTGAGTCGTAGTTTCAGAATCTGATCTGGGTCTAGATAGGTATTTTTATTTTTTTTTATACAGTCATAGCTAGTTATCATTATGTTCATTTTTGTATTGTAGTTAATTATTGTACGTAGGCTTTGATGATGAAATGAAAAGAATTTTGTGGATGAATTTATTTTCAGTATTATGAATATTATTAATAACTATATGCAGTCTGTTATTTGTTTAGAAGTTTGTATTAGAAGAGAAATATATATATATATATATATATATATATATATATATATATATATATATATATATATATATATATATATATATATATATATATATATATATATATTTTTTGAAAACTTTGATCTTAAGGTATGCCTATCGCAAGCCAATACAATAAGACTTGTCCAATGTATGGGTCTTATTGGGTTAGGTTGTGACATTATGATTAATAGATATAGTTTTCATAATAATTAAAAAAAAAATAAGCATCACATTAAAGTGAGAGATCCACCTAATTGTCCTTAGTACTTACTAAGGAATGCTCAATTCAATATTCAAAACAATAAATTCTATTAAGCTATTTTCTTTTCTTTATGTAATTAAATATATTTATATTGTTTTTAGTGATAATCTTTATTGTCTCCCTTTTAAAAGCTTACAACTAATATCATGTAAATTGTTGTATGTAATCAGACTATCGCTTCTCTCACTTTTTCAAACTTCGATGAGTTGATCCTCTGAATTACAAATGAAACCAAAACCTCCTATGGCATGCCTTACTTCATTATTGTTCATTAATCCATCTGCGCAACTTCACTCAAATCAAACTCACTCCCAATAGGTATCCATTATGGAGAGCTCAAATGCAATCCCTTCATCAAGGATATAATAATATTATTTTGATATCAACAAAGGTGCCACACAAGCCTCTCCCATCATAAATCAAGGATGGTTTAAAATCACCAATCCAAATCAGGATATCTGGGTTCAACTGAATCAACTCCTACTTTATGCCATGTTTGCGATCCATGCGATAAACACACTAGTTATGTATGCCAACCATTTCCAATTGCGTAACTATTCTTCATATAGAAAATTGCCCATAAAAAATAATAGCAAAAACTCTATCATAGAGTTTCTCCAAACACTCAAAAGTCTCATTGATTAACTACCCTTGTTGGAACCCCAATGGCCCAATGCAAGAGGATGATCTCATTTTCTATAAATATAGTTGGGCCATAATTAAAAAAAAAAAAAAAATCATTGTATCCATGAGAGTAAGAGAACAATTGATTTTATATGCAATTAATGAACCCATGAGATAGTAGTATTCCATAAATCACTACCAACAACTTCCAAAAGAAAAGTTTCAATAAAAAAATTGATGCCATAAAAAATATCCTTATCAAAACTGAATACGACAATATGAAGTTCCCACCACCAACCCAAACTAACCCCATAAACCTAATTTAGTGTGTCATTTCTGTGACAAGCTTGCGTGATCACACGATAAGAGAATACTACACATAGAAATGCATGATTAGGATACCCATCCCTTATGAGGCCAATCATACCACCACCAACGATCAGGCCTCGATCACAAACCAACATTGCTCTTTTATACTATAATTTCCTCACATCACGTTACCTAAGACATGGTTAAATCTGTCTCATTGAGTCATATAAAAGTCCTAATGATATTATCCTTGATGGTGTTCTAGGTGTTCAAATCACACATATTGACAAAACCTTCTTTTTCATTTCATTCATCTCATTTCTTCTTCATAATATCATATGTGCTTTCCATGTGCAACAAAATTTAATATCTACCTATCAAAATTTCACAAATAACTCACGTTAATGATAGTTAATAAGCATGAGTAATTTTGCGACAATAGAGATCTTAATTTATATGATAAATGGAGTACTAGTTAAAATTATTCAGGTCAAAATGAGGTATTTTGATGTGAAAATTTTAAAGGAGGAAGAAACATATAATAAAAAACTCATGTGATAATCGACTCCTCAAATATTAGTAGCACTACAGGAAAATCACTTATTACCGGCGGAATTTTCCGGCGGCTTTCCAGCGGTCATTTTTCCGGCGGCGTTCCGGCGGTTCTTGACGGATTATTTACCACAAAATTTTCCGGCGGCTTTGCGACGGATTACCGGCGGCTTTCCGACGGCTAATTTCCCGCAAAATTATCCCGCGGAATTTTCCGGCGGCTTTCCGACGGCTTTTTCATTTTTCCGGCGGCTTTTAAAATTCAATGAAAATGAATAAAATTTTTACTATTTAAATGATTTAAAAAAAATTATTAAAACTTTTATTAACAATTTAATTAATTTTCATTTTAAAATTAATTATTTAGTTAATTTTTATTTTATATTAAACATTATTTTTTATTTTAAATTAAATAGTTTCATTTTAAAAAAAATTAAAAATTAATTGATTTTTGGCAATGAATATAGTTTAAATATAAAGTTTTCACAAATAATTCGTATTTGCCTCTTCAGCAATTCGGTCGGTTGCTGGAAATTCCTGCCAACCGACCGGTGTTCGAAACTCGTCTCGCGCAGACGCGGGGGAGCGCAGGGGCTTAGCCGAGATCGCGGGGCTGGGGCTAAGCGCGGGAGCCGCACGGCGGACGCGGGAGCGGGGGTGTCTGAGTCGCGCGGGAGCGGGGGTGGCTGCCGGAGAGCGGGGAGCGGGGTGGCTGCCGGAGAGCGGGGAGCGGGGTGGCTGCCGGAGCGCGGGGGCCTGAGCCGGAATCGCGGAGCGCGGGAGCGGGTGGCTGCCGGAGCAGGGTTTTTTTTTTTTTTTTTTTTTTAAATTTGACCGGCGGTTTAAGACCGCCGGTAAGCCGCCGGACAAAATTGCCGCCGGAAAAAACCGTCGGAATTCATTTTCCTACGCCGTTTTTACCGGCGGTAATTTAACCGCCGGAAAACCGCCGGAAAAGGTTCAATTACCGCCGGAAAAGGCCGCCGGAAATGGGTGATTTTCCTGTAGTGTAGGAGGTGACGATGTCAATGAAGAAAAAGGGGCGTTGGCTGATGACATTAATGAAAACAAGTCAATTATTGGCATATAATAAAGGAAGGACATGAGGCGTGTGATGTAGGGCATCGATTGTGATGACTTTGAGTTTAAGTTTTTAAATGATAAAACATTATATAATCTGCATGGTAGTACCAATTTGTTCTGAGAAGAAAATGTCTTTGAGCTCACCATCAACATCGCTTTTATAGCTATAATTATTGCGCTCGAATTAGAAAAAAATGCTGAACAAAGTTATGAACGGATTGGGGATATAATTCCTAATAGGTAATGGATGACATCTAAATTTGATTTTGTTATGTGTGAAATCTGATTGTGAATTTGGGTGCAATGCCCTGGTGCTTTGTACCCCAGCATTCTAAATCAAGAGTTTTATTAGGTTCTAACATAGGGCGGTAGCTCGAACATTGAGAGGCCTATGATGTAATAACCACAGGAACTTGCACTTGTGGGAAACTGATACTCACATCAAATAAATCCCACTTGAACTGATATATTGGTGAGGGAAATCTCGTGACTATCGAGTTATGCATATTATTATCCATTGAGAAGTGTAGGTGAAAATTGCTATCCTTCAAGGATAATCATATGCATAATTCTATATGCTCTCCAATAGCTTGCTTGCGAAAAGTGTGAAGACCTACTATCATTTTGTCTTATGGGATAATGCGATTACAACTCAGAAAATCCATAAAGGCATACTATCATTTTTTTTTAAGTAACCCATGCGTTGTGACCTCCGCTTGCACATCCATTCGGAGACCCATAAGCGTTACTACTAATGAGAAATTGTCTCATGCCGTCAAAAGCTCCAGAATGAAATCACAACTCTGAAAATCAACTCTAATTGCTTGACAGATCCTCTTCCTCCTTGATAGCCAACCTCAGCTTCCTCAAAAAACTTAATCTCAGTAATAACAATCTCTATAATGAGATCCTCCTAATCTTTCTCACTTTCATTGAACACATTAACTCAACCTGAGTTTTAACTCGTTATTATAAGCAGACATCTTTTTTTAGGGACTCCTGAGCTAATTAAAGCAAACAAAAACATAGATAAGCTTCCAGACCTCTTGATTGGTAGTAAGAGCTCCCAACCAACAGATAAAAGTGAGCAATATACGAGAGACATTACTGTTAATCTATTGGCTAACCATGCATAGCTCTATTTTTTCAAATTCTTGACCTCAGCTGCAGCCAGCTTAGAGGCAAAATTCCTTCAGTTAACTACTCTATATATCAACTTCAATAATAATAAATATGACACAATCATATATCAAGAAACCTCCCATCTGAAATAGCCTTCAATTAATAATTCATTCATCATTCTCAGTGGAGACACTCCAAACAACATTAGGAAGTTTAACATGTTGAAGGAGTTACATATTTTGGCATGACTGGACTTACTGAAACTATTCCTTTGTCCTTGGCTAAACTCACCGGATTTGGCTATTTGAATTTGGGAAGTAATTAATAGGTCCCATTGCTTCAAATTTTAAAAATCTCCATGGTTAAACCTTTTTGAATCTTTAATATAACAATCAAATGGGTACTCTATTCCAATAAGAACTTTTTGGTAAATTTTTACTATCATATTATTCAGGTTTAGTTGCAAACTATTTTGTTGGGACACTTGCAGAAGTTGGAAAGCTACCGTGTCTCAATTTGCTAGATCATTCTAGTAATACATTCATAGGTAGAATGCCAGAAGCACTTGAAAGTTTTCAAATGTCAACCAAAATCTACCTATAGAATAACCTTTTTTATGCCCCCCATTCCTATTTCTATGGGACAGCTTCAAGCTTAAAATATTACTAATCTCACAAAATAACAAAAACGTAGGATGATTTTGATCTCAAACATAATCACTCTCCTTGTAATACTTGTTATTTTGCTATCCTTAACTACTATTCTGTAAAGTAGATAATACAACAACAAAGAAGTAGAAAAGCTCAAAATTGCAGTGTTAAAAAAAATTGTTAGGACCGGCTGGTTCAACTGTTCCAATCATGAATCAGTCAGATGGTTAATTTGATTCATCATAAAAAACTTGCATCAAACCGGACTAAACCAACAAAAAATGCCAGTTCATTTGGTCTTATTTTTTAAAACTGCTCGATTCAATTGTTTTTATTTAAATGATTAAATAAATAAAGTATTAAATATTATATTAAGTTTATAAGTTAATATATATTTATAATTTAATGTTCGAATCCAACACCTCTTGGTTGGTAGCCTAAGCTCCCAACCTACAGATCAAAATGAGCTGTGTACTATTTCAAAAGCTATAAACATATTATCATAGCTATATATTGATAAAAAAAAATCATGCAATTACTGAAAATTCTACTCTAAATTTGTCGAGTATGTGTTGCTCAAGACCTGGTTTCAACATGTTGAAAACAAATCCAATGCTAGCTTATACTCGGAGTATGTGTTTCAGGATCGACAAATTTCTAGATTGTTAAGATTTATTGATTTGAGCAACGTATCTAGATCAATTGAGAATGATTGCCCACCATTGCAGAAATACTATGTCAATTCATCAAAAATGAAAATGCAGGGTGAATGACATGTGATCTTCTTTTGCCAAATTGTTCTTTTTTGGGGGAGACATTAAGCTCAATTAAGTCAAATTTATATACACATTACATATGAAAATTCGAACCCAAAATCTCTTGATTGTTGTTTCTTTTTCAAATGAGAAGAAGAGAGATTATATATATGATTTTGTGTCTTATGGAACATGACCAAAATGGTCCACAAAAAGCTTTTCTGCTCAATTATTTAATATTAATAGGAGTAATTTAAAAGCTTGCATTACTTAATTTCAACCCACATTAAATAAATTATATATATAATTGAATAGAAATTATGTGCTGCCCAACATAGGAAAAGTGATTTTCTAGCAAATAATTTAATATAGGAAACCTGATTTTCTAATAAATTAAAATGAGATTTGTATTTGGCAAATATAAAACAATGATTTTCTTTAAAAAAATTATATATAATGCCCTAACAATCTCTCACTTGGGCTACATATTATTCTAGAAATAATTATGGGACAAATTTCTTTGGAGCATATATATAAGCTAAATAATCCAAAATTATTTAAATAGCGAAAGAAATTCCAAAATTCATTTTCCAAAAGAATCAGACACCCAAATTAGCATAAGTTGAATCTATACATCAATATATAAAAAATTGGATTACTAAATACCTTATTGGTGGAGCCTCTAAATTGATCTACTTCTATTGACCGCTTGTCAATTGGACTCTTTCATTTTCCTAAAATATTATAAGACAACATATTCAGCTACATGCTTAATAGGCAACCCCATATCTTATTGCAAAAATCAATATAAATATTTGTAATTCATGAATAAAACATCTAAATATTAAACTTGAATAAACATAAAATAATTGTTACCTTTCAAAAACATGCTAGAATTTATTTTTTCAGAACTTATAGCTTAAACTTGAATATTACAAACATATAATGTACTTTTCTTATATTTTCTTAGGGATCTCAGAATATACGGGCTAATAGAATAGAAAATATACTTCTACTCAGGGGCGGAGCCAGGATTTTGTTCATGTGGGGGCACAAAATATTGAAGTTAAAAAAAAAACCCTCAACCTTTTTCATCCGGGCTTGGGACCGGCATTGGCGGTTTTAAAATTTTTTTTTTTAAAATATTAGATTCATTATAAAAACATAAAATATATAGTAAAGCAAAAAACTTACAATTGAGAACATAGTCTTGATATTCTTCTTCTATGTTATCTATAATTTCTCCCGCCGAGTCTTCATTTTTTGAAATCGTTGTACAATCAAGTCATTAAGTCATTGTCAATACAACTAAAAATATCTTTTTCAATATAAGTAAGTAAACAGTCATTCATCCAGGAGTCTCCCATGCGATTGCGTAAACGATTCTTTATAATTTTCATTGCAGAAAAAGCTCGTTCAACTGTTGCTGTAGCAATTGGCAAAATCAGAGCAAGCTTTATAAGTGAGAACACCAAAGGAAATATATCATGCTTTCTTGTCTCAACTAATTTCTGAGCAAGTTCTCCAAGTCCTTTTAAATTCATAAATGCATCATTTGATCTCATATCAACAATAAAATTTTCTATTTGATTGTCTAGTATGATGAGATCCATTTCAGAGAAATCTGACGGATAAAATTTTGCAAGACGAAGCAATCGTTCTTTATCAAAATCTGAAAATGACTGATATGGATTCAAACATGCCACACACATAAGTAATTCTGTGTTAATTTCATCAAATCTATTGTTGAGCTCTTGAAGTTGCAAATCTATAACAGTGTAAAATAACTCGATTTGATAATGATGTCTATTTGTTATACTTTCAGTACGGCGTCTTGATCTTCCTCGCATCACAAATGTATCAGTCATGTTTGGAATATTTATGTTATTCTTCTCACAAAACAATCCAATCTCTTTAAACAAATTTTCCCACCCATCATTTCTCATGTTTTGAAGTCTTTGTTTGGAAACTTTCACCAAAGTCATGGCATTTATAATATCCTGATCCTTTCTTTGCAGTACTTGTGATAACTCATTAGTAACTCCTAAAATAGTCTTCATCATATGCAAATTAAAAATAAAATCAAAACTTTGTATAGATTCAAGTAGAGAATATGCTTCACCTTTCTGATCACTACTAATTCCCTCATGAGTCACTATGTCAAGAACCTCTACAATAGACTCAAACAAAAGAATTATACTGATGAGTGAATTATAGTGGGAACCCCAACGAGTGTCTCCCGGTCGTTGAAGAGTGATTTCTTGATTTAAACCTCGACCTTTAGTAATCTCTCCACTTTCCAATTGCTCAACAATTTTTTCATAATGTTTTCCTCTTAATATATCTCTTCTTTTGCATGAAGTGCCAATAACATTTGAGATCTCCAGTTTGAGATCTATACAAATAACAAAACAAACAATACGCTGCATCCTTTGATATACTATACTCCAACCAAGCTTTGTGATCATCAAACCATGCAGGATTAAATTTGCGAAATCTATCACCAAATTGAGTACGCGGGAATTCATGATCACGCGGTTGATACGGTCCTTTTAACAAATAATGTCTCCTGATACTATCCCTCTCGTTAGGATGATAATCTAAAATATTTTTCCTCAATCCTGGATCGGCAGGGATATCCGAAAAATTAATTTCTACACGGGTATGTTTGCTTTGTGTATTGTCTTCTTCACATAATGTTTTGTAGTCATCTTCAACAACTTTTCTTTTGAAATACCTATCCATGCTAAATTAAATGAAAAAAAAAATTATCAATTATAAAAAAAAAGATAAAAAACAACTTCAACCTGCTTGCATGGCAACCAAACTTCACATAATGTTTTGTAGTATATTATAAAGAAAAAAACAATGGACAAAATTACATGAATAAAATTTCATGCAATAAAAAAATAATATGTGAAGTTGCAAGAGATCAGCATACTGCATACCTGCTTCTGCTTGGCTGCTTGCACGGCGGTTTTGATACCAAACTTCAACCTTGGCAAGAGCGATCTTCTGTTTTCAAAGCTTGGCAAATTCAAGTTTTTGTTTCTTAAGCCATACACAGCAAAAAAAATATTTCAGATGAGATAGAAATCTAACCGGGTTGAGGCAAGTAGGCAACGGGTGCTGTGCGACGTTGAACGGGTGGTCGGCGGCGGGATTCGACTTCCTCCGGCGCCGAGAAAAACAAGGGTGCTGTGCGACGTTGAACGGGTGGCCGGCGGCGGGATTTGAATTCCTCCGGGCTCCGGCGCCGAGAAAAACAGCCAAACAAGGTGCTGTACTGCTGTGCGACGTTGAACGGGTGGCCGGCGGCGGGATTCAAATTCCTCCGGCGCCGAGAAAAGGAGTGCTGTGCGACGTTGAACGGGTGGCCGGCGGCGGGATTCGAATTCCTCCGGCGCCGAGAAAAACAGGTCCGCCGTCCGCGAATTTCTGCGGAGTGGGAATAGGGAAAGTCGGAATATGAATAGGGAAAGGCGGAAGCATGCGTTGAGAACCAGAGGAAATAATATTAACGTGTTACTACTTACTATAACAGTTTAATATTTATTCATTTAATGTTTTAGAAAAATTTTTAATGCCATGTTATTCCCAAAGTCAGTGGGGGCCACTGCCCCCATGGCCCCCACACTGCATCCGCCCATGCTTCTACTTATATTTTCATAGAAACATCAATATATACTTATAAAGGAATAGCGTAATATACTTATCAACATAGCATTTTGCACTAAAACTTATTTTATTTAATATAATATTCTTTATATTCAATTAATTTCATTAAATAGAATATGCAATCTATGAATTGTGACATTCATATCTTAATGTTTGATTATAACTCCACTTTCATTTATGCCTCCAACAATCAACCTTGATTAGGTGAAGGGGACAATCTCAAATCCGCTTATAATTTCATTTCCACTTATGATTCCCCTTAACATCTCACTCCCGCATAAAGTAGATAGAGCTAGCAATAACCTTCCACATCTATATATAATAGATGTGACCATAATTAGAAGCATACCATAATAGGAAGTTGGGTTTGTGTAACATAACTTCTTGTGCACTTTATCTACTTTACGTATCAGAACTTTTGCCATATGAATATGAATGCATATGCAAAGATAAATATAATTAATAGATATTTAGGATGTGAACATAACATGAACACATGTATGCTATATTATAAAGGATAATGCATGTGTAATTTGCTCATATTTTTATCATTCACCATTTAGAAAACTATTTATAAATGATATTTAAAACATCATTTTAGGACCTTTAATGAACTATATCCAATGCCAGAAATATCAATTTTTAGCAGAAATACTAAATAAATCATAGAGATAAAATCAACTAGTGAAATGTTAAAATGACCAAAATAATGCATTCTACAACATATCAGAAGTTACGTTCTGAAAAGTTTGTTATACTCATTTAAATAAAATTTACTTCATAACTTTTCATAGAAAAGTCAGAATTGAAATAAGAAATATTGTATTTGGAGCTTACCTCGAGTACAACAATTCCCCTCACTAGTCAGATGGACGAATCTCATACCATAGCCTTTGAATCATTCTCATCTTCTCTTCTTTCTTCTATGACAAGCTTTTGGAGTGAGGAATTATGAAAAATGGATTTATATTTTTTTATATAAAAATAAGTATTAGTAGTCAGCACCGCAATGCTCAATCAACATATTCTAGATTCCCTTAGGCCCTTTACAAATAGAGAATTCATCACCGTGACATTTACTCTGAGCATTGTAGCACTCTCTTAAATTTACTCCAAGACATAGAGAACAGCGTTACACCACAAGATAGAGCGGACAGTGCCGAGTGTCGCTGTATTTTGCTAGTTCTGCCTCTCAAAAAGTGAGGGAAACATCACAGCACTTACAATGCCAGGGCCACAATGCTCCCAGAGAAACTTTCCCTAGTTTCATTTCAACTTTTCTAGTTTATTCTATGCTTTTAAATTTATAAAATTAAAACATTTATAGTTATAGAGAAGGCTCTTGCCAAGTTTTGTAACCATTGGCATTGCAAGAGTAATCCAAAATCCTAAATGCAAAATGAAATGCAAACATCGCACATAGAAAATATAAGCACGCTAAGAAATGAAATCATAAACCATCAAACTTCATTCTATAATTGATATATTTCATCCAAAATTTATCTTGATCGGACACAAATTGTGAGACATCGTTCCCTTACTGTTCCTCTCTGACTTGGATTTTCCTCCCAGGATCGTCCGGAACGATATTGAGATCGTCCAGGCCGATCTGTACTGTTCAAAATATCGTCCTGAAAATAGTTCTGGGAACCGTCCAGGCCGATGATTTTGGTCTGATCGTCTCAGGACGATCTGGCGATCGGCCGGGCCGATCAGCTTTATGATTTAAGCAAATCAGCTCGATTCGAGGAGAGAGAAAATCATTTTAAAAACAAAAT
Organism: Dendrobium huoshanense; assembly: GCA_016618105.1. Classification (NCBI taxonomy): domain Eukaryota; kingdom Viridiplantae; phylum Streptophyta; class Magnoliopsida; order Asparagales; family Orchidaceae; genus Dendrobium; species Dendrobium huoshanense. The sequence goes on along the minus strand of CM028345.1, from coordinate 46,333,685 downwards.
ATCTGATTTGAGGAGAGAGAAAGAGAAAGGGAAAAGAGGAAAATCTTGGGTTTCGGAGGCCGCGGAGCGCTTTTCGTCTGACGCCGCTGTTGGGAAAAGTGTAGATCTCGTGGTAAGGACTCCGAATCCTATTTCTGTTTTCAGAGATATTGAGTTTTGACCGAGTTGTGCACTGTTTTGTGTTTTCGTAGTCGAATTTTGGACCTGATTTGGTATTGACACCACTTCCACCGCACAACTTTTGGTATGTTATAGATATGACTATTGTACACGATTTGAGTATTTTCTGCGACGATTTTACTTGTCGGAATTGATTCTACGCGATTTTAATTGAATAGAAAAATATCAGGACGTGATTTGATTTGGATTCTATAGAATAATAGTCTTGTATTGATGTCGTGAATATTCTACTGTAATTTGGTGTAATTTGGAAATTAGTGGTTTTTGCAGGATTTTTGTGTAAATTTGATAGACTGTCGTTACTCTGCCCGATTTTCGTATGATTTCTGATTTGTCTGAAATTGATAGATTGAATTGATATGCATATGACTATTGATATGATTGTTCTAGATTGATTTAATATTGACTATTGAATTGATTATTGATACTGAATCACGTATAATCTGGTTGAACGTTGGTTGGAGATTGATTTGACCTGTACAGGATGGTGGGCTGACGGGCTTTCCTTTAAACATTGATTATTGATATTGATTGGGAGTTATAAGGAGTTTATTGATATGCCGACGGGCGAAAAGAGTGACGACTCTTATTGATAGAACCAATGTATGGATATCTACAACAGCAATATGGATTCTACAACAGCAACATAGCCAGTTGATTGTACTTGTTCAGTATTATCGTATTGAATGCATGTTTACTGTATTGACATACGGATTTATTGATATATCGATTTCTGCTTTATTGATTTGATCGGATTTACTGTTTCGTACGGACTTATAGATTTCAATGATTGATCTTTGAGCATGGATAATATTGATTATTGATTATTGACATTAATATGGATAGAATGTATATAGATTTTGCATTGACTCATTGATACTATCGATTCTGCATTGTATTGATTGTTACATTTGAGTTATTGATAAGATATCGTATTGCTTTTTCGATTGATTTTATCGACTTGATAGTATAGAATAAAATTGATTTGACGGACGGATTGACTGATTTGACGGATCGATTGATTTTCTACTGTGTACGGATTTCTTCAAGATTGACGTGTATCGATTGAGTTGATTTATCGATTTGCCTGCCGCTGCATTGACTGGTTTTATTGACTATGGATTTCCGGATTGCATAGACTCATTGACCATTGAATGTACGGATTTGATTGATTGACATGCATATTGATAGCATTGCCGTGCTTTGATTTCAGTTATAGGTATTAGGTGACCTGCTGGGCTTTGTAAAGCTCATTATATGTGGTTGACATTTTCAGGTCAGGGCAAGGGAGCAGAAGATAGAAATTGATCCGGATCTACATGTTTTTAGTTCTTTTGATGATTTTGATTCTTTTGTACTCAGGACATGATAGATTTCTGTACTTGTGATTGTAGTGTAGTTCCTGAGTATTGTACATGACCTTTTGAGATATAAATCGACTGGTATATTGATGTTTTAAATTTTATAGATGTTGTTAGATTGTTAATTGAAGGTTTTAGATAGCTCTGGTAAATTGTTGAGAAATTGATTGACATTCTTTCCAAGTTTGATCTTGGGGCATCACAGATTGGTATCAGAACAGTGTTATTAGAAGAATGAATTGTTACCAGAGTTGTAGGTTTGGATTGAGAGTGGGTAGAATGGGTAGCTGTAAGAACTTCATTGGCATACATCATTGCATGTGTGTATTATTGTTCTAAATTATGCAGGTGAAAAGATATGGATCCTCCGACAGAATCCAGTATACCGAATGAGCAACACAGCGCAGCTCCAGTACCGTCAGAGAGTATGATGCAGTTGGCTACTGCGATAGCACATGTTATGGGTGATGCGCAGAGCAAGATGAGTGGGAGAAAAGAAGAAGAGGCAGACAGACACTTGCAGATGTTTCACAAGCTAAAGCCTCCGTTGTTTAAAGGAGCTGTGGGACCCCAGGCTGCTGAGGATTGGATCATGAGGGTGGAAAAGATTTTTGACAGCATGCAGTGTCCGGGGAGTAGAAATATACCATTAGCTGTGTTCTTGTTTGAGGGCGAGGCGGAGAGATGGTGAATCGGATAGTAGAGAGAGAAATTCCAGGGGAAGACTAATGCTGAGATCACCTGGGATGAGTTCACTGTAGTGTTCAGGATGTGGTTTGTACCACCGTCAGCTCAGCGACAGATGCAGAAAGCTTTCATGAGATTGGAGCAAGACCGCAAGTCAGTGATGCAGTACGAGGCCGAGTTTACTGCACTTGCGAGGTACGCTGCTCATTTGATTCCTACTGCCGAGGAGAAGTGTTATAGATTTCTGCACGGATTGAACAGAGAGCTAAGGCATCCACTAGTACCTTTTCGGATACATAAGTTTTCTGAGCTGGTGGAGCGGGCCCGATTGATAGAGATTGACTTGGCGACACCGGTATCGAGGTACGATGATACCAGGAGGAGGAGAGATGAGGTACGACGAGATAATTCTGGTAGAGACAGAGATAGAGAGAAGAAAAGCAGGTACGATGATTTGAAGGGATCTGCATCGGGATCTGCAGCGCGATCTGCATCGGTAGTATCGTCTTGTGGTTCTGGCGAGTGCATTCACTGTGGTAGACGACATGCAGGTCGGTGCTACCTGTTGACGGGGCAGTGTTTTCATTGTGGACAGCAAGGGCACAGAGCAGCAGATTGTCCTCAGAAAGGACTGGGTGGAAGGACTGATTCTGGCACGGGTACAGGACAGCAGAGGACTGTTGGCTCGAGGGCTTACAGTGAGAGATCAGGGAATCAGATGATTGATAAAGCTGTCAGAGATCAGAGAGAGACAGTTGCACCACGACCTCCTGCACTTCCTCCAGTGGTGCCACGCATTTACAGTCTACAGAGTTTACAGCATCATGAGGAACAGCAACGACCGGAAGGTTCTACTGGTAAGATTGATTTGACTAACCGATTGATATTGACATTTGATCATGCATATTGACATGTGATTGATTGCATTGTGTGTTTTGTATGGATTTCGACGAGTTTTGATTTTGATTTGGATTTGGTTCGATTTGTTTTGCGTTGTTTTTGCTTCGTACCTGTAGGGGAATGTCGGGACGACATTTTTCTAAGGTGGGGAGATTGTGAGACCTCGTTCCCTTATTGTTCCTCTATGACTTGGATTTTCCTCCCAGGATCGTCCGAGACGATATTGAGATCGTCCAGGCCGATCTGTACTGTTCAAAATATCGTCCTGAAAATAGTTCTGGGAACCGTCCAGGCCGATGATTTTGGTCTGATCGTCCCAGGACGATCTGACGATAAGCCGAGCCGATCAGCTTTATGATTTAAGAAAATCATCTCGATTCGAAGAGAGAGAAAATCATTTTAAAAACAAAATATCTGATTTGAGGAGAGAGAAAGAGAAAGGGAAAAGAGAAAAATCTTGGGTTTCGGAGACCGCAGAGCGCTTTTCGTCTGACGCCGCTGTTGGGAAAAGTGTAGATCTCGTGGTAAGGATTCCGAATCCTATTTCTGTTTTCAGAGATATTGAGTTTTGACCGAGTTGTGCACTGTTTTGTGTTTTCGTAGTCGAATTTTGGACCTGATTTGGTATTGACACCACTTCCACCGCACAACATTTGGTATGTTATAGATATGACTATTGTACACGATTTGAGTATTTTCTGCGACGATTTTACCGGTCGGAATTGATTCAACGCGATTTTAATTGAATAGAAAAATATCAGGACGTGATTTGATTTGGATTCTATAGAATAATAGTCTTGTATTGATGTCGTAAATATTCTACTGTAATTTGGAAATTAGTGGTTTTTGCAGGATTTTTGTGTAAATTTGATAGACTGCCGTTACTCTGCCTGATTTTCGTATGATTTCTGATTTGTCTAAAATTGATAGATTGAATTGATATGCATATGACTATTGATATGATTGTTCTAGATATCTTTAATATTGACTATTGAATTGATTATTGATTGATTATTGATACTGAATCACGTATAATCTGGTTGAACGTTGGTTGGAGATTGATTTGACCTGTACAGGATGGTGGGCCGACGGGCTTTCCTTTAAACATTGATTATTGATATTGATTGGGAGTTATAAGGAGTTTATTGATATGCCGACGGGCGAAAAGAGTGACGACTCTTATTGATAGAACCAATGTATGGATATCTACAACAGCAATATGGATTCTACAACAGCAACATAGCCAGTTGATTGTACTTGTTCAGTATTATCGTATTGAATGCATGTTTACTGTATTGACATACGGATTTATTGATATATCGATTTCTGCTTTATTGATTTGATCGGATTTACTGTTTCGTATGGATTTATAGATTTCATTGATTGATCTTTGAGCATGGATAATATTGATTATTGATTATTGACATTAATATGGATAGAATGTATATAGATTTTGCATTGACTCATTGATACTATCGATTCTGCATTGTATTGATTGTTACATTTGAGTTATTGATAAGATATCGTATTGCTTTTCCGATTGATTTTATCGACTTGATAGTATAGAATAAAATTGATTTGGCGGATTGATTTGACGGACGGATTGACTTATTTGACGGATCGATTGATTTTCTACTGTGTACGGATTTCTTCGAGATTGACGTGTATCGATTGAGTTGATTTATCGATTTGCCTGCCGCTGCATTGACTGGTTTTATTGACTATGGATTTCCGGATTGCATAGACTCATTGACCATTGACTGTACGGATTTGATTGATTGACATGCATATTGATAGCATTGCCGTGCATGCTTTGATTTCAGTTATAGGTATTAGGTGACCTGCTAGGCTTTGTAAAGCTCATTATATGTGGTTGACATTTTCAGGTCAGGGCAAGGGAGCAGAAGATAGAAATTAATCCGGATCTACAGGTTTTTAGTTCTTTTGATGATTTTGATTCTTTTGTACTCAGGACAGGATAGATTTCTGTACTTGTGATTGTAGTGTAGTTCCTGAGTATTGTACATGACCTTTTGAGATATAAATTGACTGGTATATTGATGTTTTAAATTTTATAGATGTTGTTAGATTGTTAATTGAAGGTTTTAGATAGCTCTGGTAAATTGTTGAGAAATTGATTGACATTCTTTCAAAGTTTGATCTTGGGGCATCACACAAATCTTGAGGCAAAATCAAGTTGAAAGCTTCTGAAATTAAATATGAAACCATATGAACTCCAATTTCAGCAAATTTATAGTTGATCTGAATGTCTCGAAAAGACAAACCCAACAAAACCAAGTTCAACTCAATTCGAGCCTAAATGGGTCCAAATCAAAGACCCGAAGCTCATTTGGAAGGTTTAAACTATATATTAGACTACCAAACGGTTTCCAAACATGACATGCTTATATTCGAATATAGCGGCTCGACAAGACGAATCCAACGAGCCTAAGATCGTCAAATACTAAAATCATTAAGATATTTAAATGCCCAATAAATATTCTACGATCAAGGGAATCAATATCGGTCGTCCATTTAAACCACTTCCAACTTACCCCTTGATCTCCCTCCTATTTACTAGCCAATACACTATCGAAAAACTATAAATAAACCGACTCATTCCTCATGGAAGGGGGGAGGGAAGCAAGGAAGAGAAGGAAGAGAGAGAAACTATAGTTCTCTTGCCACAAGTCTCCTCGTCGACCACCGTCGAACCATCGATCGTTGCTGAACTATCGTCGGGCTTCTGCCCGACCACCGACTGATGTCGTGTGAAACCCCTTAAATAAAAAATGCTAAACTCTTAAACATCGATGGGTTTTTTGGTTTAGGTGGAATTCTTTAAGAAACTCCACATTTTAGCGTGCTCATCCTAGAGTAATTCTTTTATGGATGACCTACTAAGAATTTATACCAACAGGAAAAAACTGTGAGGCTCTTAGACCAACGAAGGAAATATCTTGATAGTTAAAAATTTGGGCTATTACATGTCATACTTCCGCCCGGCCACCAATTGACGCGGGACTTTTGGCTGGCCATCGACTTACGCCAAACTTCCATCCGACCATCGACTATGGTATTTTTAACCTCTGTCCCAAGACAACGGTCTTTCCGATTATAATCTGGACATTTGTCTCCAGACTATGGTCTTTTCGACCTCCGTCACCATACAACAGTTCTAATCTTAGTCACCCGCTAACTACAACGTACTTCTGACCTCCGTCATTAGACTATGGTCTTTCTGACCTCTATCGCCCATCAACTACGGTTCTTCAGACCTCCGTTGCCAGACAACAATCTTTCTGGCCATTTTTGCCTGACGACTACAGTCCTTGTGACCTCCGTCGTGAGACTATGGTCCTTTTGACCTCTGCCATTAGACAATGATCTTTCTGACCACTATTGCTCGCCGTCTACAATCTTTCCTACCTCCGTCGCCAGATTACGATCCTTCTGTCCTTTGTCACGAGAAAACAATCTTTCGAACCACTATTGTCTGATGACTATGATCTTTCTGATCACAATCGCTCGCCGATTGCGGTCCTTCCGGCCTCTGACGTCATATTGTTGTCCTTCCAACATCCATCACTAGACAATGATCTTTTCGACCTCCGTCAACTGCTGACCATGGTCTTTCCTAACTCCGTCAATTGCCGACTATGATCCTTCTGCAAGAATGTTGGATTTTTGTTTAAAGTTAAGACTTTAAACACTCTTTCTCCTATGTAACAAATATTTTGATGAAACATATATGAATCAAATTATCCATACATCTTCATCAATGGCTTTTACTGGTGCATTATTATCAATCATATCTTCACAAAAATAATGATTTTATTAACAAGTAATCCTTACTCTACAATATAAATTCATAGCTTGGTCATATGAAAAAAATGAGAACTTAAAAAACAAAAAAAACATAATAAATATTTCATAAATTAGGATAGAAAACTAAGATTTTCCTCATATAAAAAATTTTAAAACCGTAATATTAATGTTAGGGTTTTTCTTAAGGGGTTGTTTTGTTTGTTGAAAAAAGAATGAAGAGTTAAAAGGATGCAATGTAAAAGGAATGTAGTATATTTGAAAATTTGAAGTTGTTTGGATGAGTGTAAAGTGAATGTATGAGATCTTTTATTTGACTTGAAGTAAAATAAATGATACATAAAGTAATATGATGGTGGTAGTTGGCAACGATGGTTTATGGCCACGTTGAAAAAGGAATTTGATCAAAATTGGGCTTGTTTACAATACAATAAAAATGAACTAGCGAGTGAAAAATGAATTCATGTGAATTTTTTATAGCGTTCCCTTTTCATCTAACTAAACACATAAAATTTATTTCATACTATTTTTTACTCTACATTTCTTTTCTAGCAAACAAAACAACTCATTCAACTAAATAATACTTGTAAGAATTCAACTTAAATGTGGCATATCACATATTAGATTTTATAACAAAATTTAGTACTACTAGTAGAATTTTCAAAAACTCTAGGATAAGGTCTTGCTAGTTCTTGTTATTTGTACTACAATGACAATATGAAGCCTTTTTCCTACTAAGTGGGGTTGTCTACATGAATCATTTTTCTCCATTGTGTCATCTTAAGATTCAAATTCTCATTTAAATATAATAAAAAAATCTAATACTTTATAACCAAGTCTTTTTAAGTCAACCTACACTTTTCTTAACGTAGATCATTTCTAATACATTTACTCTCCTAATCTAGTCATTGAAAGGCCACATTTTATGTGACCAAAACATCTAAGGTGACACTCTTTAATCTTATCTTCCACTTGAGCAACTCCAACTTTTTTCACGTTTATAATTATTTCACATCTATCTCTAAGTGTAAAGCCATGCATCCACTTGAGCATCCGCATCTTTGCAACACTAAGCTTAATTAACTTCATGTTTCTCTTTTAATGGCTAACATTCTAAGCCATAAAGCATTGCAGATCTCACCACCAACTTATAAATTTTTCCCTTAAGTTTGAGTGGTGCTTTTCTATCACACCAAAGGCCCGATGCATTTCTCCACTTCAACCTTCCAACTTGAATTCTACTAATAATATTTCATTCCATTTCACCATTACTTTGAATAATAGATCAGAGATATCTAAAACATGCACTCTTTTTTATGACTTGATCACCCAATATCATAATCCCACCACCAGTTATATTACTACTAAAATTGTACTCATGTATTTAGTTTTAGAACTACTAAAATGAAAACCCTTGGGCTCTAAGGTTGGCCTCCATAATTTAAGTTTATTTCAACTCCCTCTCTAGTCCTATCAATATGAAGAATATATCAGAAAAAAGCATACATCAAGGTATATCCTCTTGCAAATGCCTAGTAAGAACATCCATGACTAAAGCAAAAAAATGTGGGCTTAGAGCTAATCCTTGATGTAATAAATTGAAATAGGAAAATAATTGGTCAAATCATGTTGCGTTTAAATACAAGTAATAGCTCATATATACAAATTCTTAATGACTTGTATATATTATTAGCTCCTTTTTCTCTAGCAATCTCTAGAGCACTTTTCTTAGAACCTTATCATATACTTTCTCAAAATCAATAAATATCATATATAGGTCATCCTTACTCTCTCTCTATGCTTCTCCATCAAACCTCTCAGCAAAGGTATAGCTTCTTCAAGCAAGAAATCAACCTAAGCTTAATTACTATTCCTATAATTTTAATCTATGACAAATTAGCTTAATTCTTCTATGACTTGCACACTCTTATACATCATTTTTAATCGTAAAAATAGGAACCAACACAGTACTCCTTCACTCACGTGACATCTTTTTAGTTTTCAAAATAATATTAAAATTTTTATTAAGCCAGTAAATCCTTTGATCTTGTAAGCATTTTATATATACCTCTATTTAGAATATCATTAAGTCTTACGATTTTTTTTCTATTTTACTAATATGATGAAATTTTTTTTTCCATCATCATTTAGGATGTTAAGCTTACTAAAGTAATCTTATTTTCACAATCTTTATTTAAAAGCTAGTTATACTTGTTTGCTAAATTATAAAAGCATTCATTTTATTAAATATTGAATTTTTAATATTAAATAATAAAAAATATTTTACAAATAATTATTTTTATATATGATAAGCTTTTCTGCTTTAAGGAGAACATATTCTTCAAATACAATATCAAGACTATCTTTTCAACATATTTAAAATTAATGATATGCATAACTTCATACTTTCATAAATATTTTTTAATATATAACTCTAATTGCATTAGAAAAACAATTTTAATTTCAAAATATAAATACTTATGTAGTGATTAAATTATTAAAAAATAAAAATTGAGTTTATAAATATTGTAAAAAAATAAATAAAAAAACATAGTTTACGAACAGATAAGAGTTCAAATATTTTTTAATTTATCTTCTTCCTCTTTTTATAATAAATAATTTATCACGTGGGTCTCTGATCCAAGCCAACTCATCAGGCAATTTAAAAAATTCGTTCTCTCCCGTCCCTTGCTAATAGGAAATACCTCGATCCCCTTCTCTGGTGTCTCTCCTTCTCGCTCTCCTCTCTCTCTCTCAGCCAACAAGCAATGTCTTTCACAGCTTACAGAAGTCACCAACAACTTCTTTTCGCGTTCTGCGCTCTACTTATATTTCTTTGCTTTATCGAATCGGCCACTGTCGTTAGTCATCTTCCGGGCTTTGAAGGCAAGCTTCCTTTTTACTTGGAAACCGGGTGAGCCCTTTTACCTGTTCTAAAGATCTCATACTTCAGTACTGTAATTTCATTCACTGCTATATTGAAGCACCGATTAATAAGCTATATTTATAAAGGTATGTAACAATCGATGAGGTTAGCGGGGCACAAATGTTCTACTATTTCATAGAGTCCGAGAAGACCCCGAAAGAAGATCCATTGTTGCTATGGCTCACTGGTGGCCCTGGTTGCTCCAGCTTAACGGCGTTAACTACAGAAGTTGGTAAGCTCTTTAAGATTTGGATAAATTCTGTATATATATATATATTTTTGTCATTTTCTAGCTACAGTTAATATTAAAATTATGACTATTATTTAAGTGGCTATTCATTAGAGATAACTGATTGCTTTATATTTTCTCTCTCTTGGCTGTTGTTTGGTTACACGCATTATTCAATATTTAACCTGAAGTTAATTAAGCTAAATCTTGCCAAATAGCTTTTTGAGCCTTGCAAATCGTATAATTTTCTTTAATCATAATTTTCTCTTATTTTAGGCTAAATCCTTTATTTAGTAAATTTAGAAGAAATAGGGGTTGCAAGATTTATGCCACTTATATTTATTCTCTTCTCCTTTATTCAAATTCTAAATCATCAAAATATTTATCAAATAATCTATTCGGATTTAATCAGATTAAACATCTATCATTCTAAATAATTTTCTGGAATTAATCAGAAATACGTAGTCAATCTTTAAGTTTCAATTCATTCTAAACTTGCTCATTAAGCTGCATGCATCACTTTTATGTCTTTTATCCGTGCTTCATGAATTAGGTCAACAATCATTGGCTAATAGTCATGCGGTAAATAACATGATTGCTACCCGAAGGTACTATTTCAAATTGAAGTTGCTCCATGTCATGTACTAATTGTGCTCCTGTGCGGTCATCGTTGTTGATAATATGAAGACTTTTTGTTTAAGGCATACCACAGTTAACTTTGTTTGGGTGTGTTAAACTGAAATTTGTAGTTTTTCATTAACTCAAGCCATCACCCATTGTCTCAAGCTCAACTCCTAAATAAAGATATATTTCAAGCTCTTATGATGAGTGAAAACCTCATGGAGAACACCATAAAAATAATGCTCCCAAATCTTTAGTGTAAAAATGACTGCAGCTAGCTCTAAGTTGTATGTTGGATAATTCTTCTCATACACTTTGAGCTATTTGAACGAGTAAACTAACACTTTACCCTGTTATATGATCACATAGCCCAAGCTTTGATGTGAAGCATTAGTGTAAATTTGAAATCCATCAGTACTAATATATCAACTCAGTTTATAACACATTACATCTCAGTATATTGTATCATCAATAACAATATCAGTAACAGTGATCAATACCAATAACAATAATCAGTTTCAGTACTGTCAGTAACCATAGATTGCACTATTAGTCTATTACTGATGCTGATACTGGTACTGGCATTGTACTGATGCTATTTATTGTCGTTGAGATTGTTCGTTGTTACTGATATTATGATTGACACTAACACTAATTACTGTTACTGGTATGGATCACTGTTACTGATGATATAATAGACTGAGATGTGATATGTTATAAATTGAGTTGGCACAAATAACCAACATAGATATTTATGCATAGGTTTTTTTATGTAATTTACAGAATACTATTTCTCTTTTTATTACATTAATTTTAATTGTAAGATTTTGTTCCTGCTAGTATTTTATGCTCATTACGTGGTTTTACATATTTTTAGGATAGGGTAAGGACCTTGTGATGTGAGACTTCAGACAATATGTTTATTTTTCTTTTAGGCACTTGTAGTTCATTTTGTAGTCTTGATATATTTATAGTGATGTCGCTAGTCTTTTGTAATAATATATGGCGTCTTTTAGTTTGTAATAATTGTGAATATTGATGAATATAAATGCAATAATATTTATTATACTGTTTATCTGAAATGTAGATCTTTGGATTATAGAAAAGAAAATACGATAGATCCAATTTTTCCAGTATAGATTATGAGGCGTGACAACTAGAATAAATGATGAGAATATAACCTGACATTAAGCAATTTTAAGCTTCTAAAAACTCTGCTTATAGGTATTAGACTATATGACTTAACAAACTTCTAAGTTAATATAGTCAGAGGTGCAGTAATACTCGAAAAGACTTCGACGAATCATCTGTAATGATCAAATAGATCAAGAAAACTATGAATCCTAATACGGTGCTTGACGTTGGCCAATTCATTACTTAACCTTAGCAGTTGCTATAGAAATTCTAACTTCACTAATAATGACTTTAAGAAATGCCACCTCTTGAAGCTAAAATTTATACTTCGTGAATTTTGTATAAAGTTTATTCTCCTAAAGACTATTTAATACTATTTCGAGATGTTGGGTAGGTATGTTTTTCATCATATTGGAGTAAATTAATATTTTGTCAATGAATACCATCACAAATCAATCTAAAAAATATTTAAAAATTCTTTTTAATTAAATCTATAAAAGAAGTATAGGCATTAGTCAAATAGAAAGGCAAAAATTCATAATGGCTATATTGAGATTGAAAAGCTATTTTCGACATATCGTCATTCCTTATCTCCAACTGATGACTCCAACTGATGGTTTATGGAATGAATGTCAATTTTTTGAAAACACAGAAGAACCTTATAATTGGCCAAACAAATTATCTATACGAGATAGAGGATATTTATTCGTCATGGTTATCCTATTAGAGTGTTTTAAACATTGGACTGTTTTAAACATTGGACTGGGTTGGCTGATTCAACAGGTTGAATTGGGAATCGGTCGGATAATCAATCCATTTAAAACCAAGAATCGCTTTAGCACTAAACTAATCAAAATCATAGTGAATTGTTGGGTCGATCAGGTAATAAGCAAACTAGTCCCAATTTCTAAAAATTGAACAGTTCAATTGAACTATTTAAATAATCTTAATTAATTTAATAAATATATAAAATATTAAATAAATTATTAAACTTAAAATTTTAATTTAAATTATATATATATATATATATATATATATATATATATATATATATATATATATATATATATATATATATATATATATATATATATATATATATATATATATATATATATATATATATATATATATATAAACATTAAATTTAAAAAATAAACATTTGCGGAAGAAATACTAATAAAGCATTTTCATATGACCTCACCACTCTTTATGAGTTCTATTGATTTATTCAACATATCAACATTTCTCATATTTTTCTAAAAAGTGGTAAAAAGGTCCAAAATATGTTTGAAGAATAACTTTTAATTATATCTTCAAAGAAAGTTTGACACTTTGTAAATCTGTGATCACGCTTGTAAAGGGTGTTTCCCACAACTCGAATGCTTGCAGTTAAAACATAATATTAAATAAAAAGACATTTTCTTTAAATTTTGATTTTTATTTGTATTTTCCTTGGCTTTCCATTCCTTCAATTTTTGCTAAACCAAACGTGAACAGAAAGAAAAGTGAGTACTTTTTTGTTGCATATAAATGATTCTATCTTCTGATCATTTATGTACAGGACCATTACTCTTTGAGAGTACTCCTTATAATGCAAGTGAACAAACCTTACCCACATTTGTCTCTAATCCTTACTCTTGGACAAAGGTGAGGATTTTAATTTCCCTTCAGCAATTACAGTGATTTTCCAAAGTCAAGGGCTGCTTTTGCTATGTCATTAATTGTCTTTTTTAACATTCCTGAAAATTCTCAGCTTAGCAGCATCATTTTCGTGGATTGTCCTGTTGGTACTGGATTCTCATTCTCACCAAACTCTGAAAATTATTTCAGTGATGACTTGCTTTTTTCAGATGAAGTTTACAGATTCATAAGAAAGGTAGGACCTACAAAGTTTACAGATTTGTAAGATGTATATTTCAAATCTCCTTGATATACATTCTTCAACTAATGCATGATAGAGAAAAGCTTTGCATTCTTTGAATTTTAACCTCTTATGTTAGCCAAAAAACTATTGCAGATTATGCGTGATAGTAATACTTGTTACAATAGATGACAAAACCTTTGTGCGACTGCATGAATTTTGTATTCCTAAATGATGTTTTTCTTTGGTTCTTCATCTGATTTCACTAGAAACGTAATTATTCATGTAATTAATCTCCCCAATTAAATCTCACCTCATTTCTTCTTCAAAAACTTACAGTGGTTTATGGATCATCCTCATTTCTTGTCGAATCCTTTCTATGTTGCTGGTGACTCCTATGGTGGGAAGATTATACCAGTTGTTGCTGAAAAAATTGCAGATGGTTGACTTTTTTTTCGAAATAACAAGATTAGGCACTTGTTATTATTATTATTATTATTATTATTATACTCATTTTCTCATAGCAATTTCAACCCACAGGAAATGATGCAGGACAGCAGCCGATACTCAATCTCAAGGCATGTGGCAGTTTTGTGCCTGAATCCCAATCAACTTAATATACTGGCCAAATTTTCAATATAAATAAACTTGAAGGCAGAATCTATGTATCATTTATATTTCATTGGTTTGCCATGGTGAATTATTTCAGGGTTATATAGCAGGCAACCCCGTCACAGACGACGAAGATGAGTACAGGATGGCTGTTGCTTATGGATTTGGAGTAGGAATGATTTCATTTGACCTCCTTTTGGTAATTTTTTCCACTTTAAGAGGGTATCTGATGCAACACAATAAGATTAATTTAAGAAAATTCTAGTACTTTTGAATGTTTTTATATTTCATTTCAGTTTTTTATTTTATTTAAGACCGGATTATCTTTATGTTGAATTGAATAATAGGATTTCATTTGAATTTGGATTAGCTGTAAGATTTTAGGAGTTTACTTGATTTGATTTCAAATTAATTTATTCTTATCTTGTCATCCTTTTTCTATAAATAGGATTTTATTAGTTTGGATATTTAATCATTGATTGAAGGAATGAAATTAAAGGTTTTTTTCTACCCTTTATTTATCCCTCTCTCCTTTGTCTTGCATAATCGGTGGATTCCTTTCTCTCTCCTCTGTATATCTTCTATCCACTTGACTGCTATAATACTGCTACATCAGCACTGCAGTTCCCAATAACTATGATGATGCTATAACAATGCTACAGTAATTTATCCCTTCCCTTTCCTTTCTTCCCTCAAAGTTTTCCTTTCGTCAGCTTCATAATATCCAAGGAAAAGTCAAACAAGTCAAATGCATATGAAGGATCAATGAAGAAAAGATCAACTGGACGTTCATCATCAAGGGCCAATCATCAAATTGGCATGAATTCAATTCCTTCTACTTTATATGGTTTCTGAGCCGAATTTCATGATGGTTATACGTAAACCCTAGCTTGAAGCTTTATATATTTCTACCTATAATCTTGAAGTGGATAGAGCCAATAAAGATTGCATGTTTAAAATGAGTAGGTATGGTTGGAAGATACATTATACATACGAAAATTATTCCGTGGAGTTATAAAGTTATCATTACATTTTAAAATTAATTTTGTTTCTTTATTAACGTGTTTCATCGAACTTATTGGCATCTAAGCACACATTATTATCATGGGCATAGTTCAGATATGGGTGAAAGCTTTTGACATTATTTATTTAGTGCTATCAATATAATAACGTCCTATGGTAAAATTTTAAAATATTTCCTAAGAGTAGCAATGAAAGCCTTTAAAGAGTCATATTACAATGGCAATCATTGCTAATCTTATAGATAATATAAATCTTCGACAGTAAATACCAGTATGCACATGATCATTAGCAGCATTCAAATGTGATTGAGTTGCTCAGGAATAACATGAACACCATTTGTATAGTTATTTTAATGAATATAATTATCTTCTCCATTTCACTTTGCTATAGGTTATCATGAAATATTTTGTCATTTACTCCATTTTCTTGAATTCTAAAGACTTGGAATCTTCTATCAATTCCACTAGTTTAAGCATCTATTGCATTTCCACCCATTCAAAAATTTGATTGTTCTAAGTTAATCTATTTGATCTTATTGTGATGGTTCAGGTTCTACGGATGAATATGATGATGATCAGTGTTAGTAATAATGAATCCTTTTGATGAGCTTAATCCTAATATTGCGCTTAAGATTATTCTTAAGCTTAAATATAAATTATGCCCATGCCCATTGTTGTATATGTTATCTTCTATTATTTTTTATATGAAGAAATTGATTGATTCAAAGATTTTGATATTCTTGCAAGATTCTTCTCTATATAAGTTAAATCACATGTTACGAAAGTATTACATGCTTCCTCACCGGAAATACAAATTGAGTTTGTGTTATCACTTTTTTAACAATCATATGTCTATCTAATATTTTATGATATTGATCAAATAAAGATATAATGTGGCATCATCTTAACCTAAGCCTATAAATTATATTTTCTATGTTTAGACAACACAAGTCGAAACTCATGCGATGTTCATGATGCAAGTCCTCTACCTCCACTATGCAAATCATTCTTCTAGTAAAGGGCTTCTATAAAATTTTTAGGATAAGAGTTCAATAGGCCTTAATGAAATGGATGTAGCATAAGAAGATTAATTTGAGAAAATTCTAGTTCTTTAGATTAGTTTTATATTTTATACTGACATTTATTTAATTAACATTAGGGTTGTCTTAGTTTGAATTAAATGATACCTTTGATTTGAATTTGGATTAGGTAATAGTATTGTAGTAGTTATGTATCTCTGAATATAATTTGATTTTAAATTAGTTTGTGTTGGGAACACAAAAGATTGATGGAATTTTTCTAATTCAATAAATTATTTGATACAATGTAATATGTAGGTTGATTCAAGAATGAAATAAGAAAATATTTACAATCATATAAGCATATTCAGATTTTAAAAAGAGATTCCTGATTTTTGCAAGAATTAATTGATCCCAATTTTTTTCTTTGCCATGATTTTGTAGCACAAGGGCTGCTTCCAGAGCTTCTCCTCAAGCTATTGAATAAATATATTCCATTCCCAGCTTGCTAATGATCTCTCTAAATTATTTGTTGTTGAATTATCCAAATATTATTTAAGAAACCCCCGCAATAATTTTCATTAGTTTTTGGATTAATAGTAAATATATATGAATTATCCAAGGCTTACAAAATTTATAAAAGAAAAATAAGAGATTGGAAATTTTTAAAATTATTTCTATTAAGTAGGATTCATTTTTTGAAATTAACTTCATAATTTTTTTATGTTTTGTGCAATTAGTTGTGAATTTTGGAAGATTCTAATATTATTTAAATTTTATTTTAATTTGATTTCCACAATCATCATGCTCTTATTACATGGCGCATGGTTGGAGCCGCAATTTGGAGATTGGGCCTACTAGCCACATTGGATAACTGAGGCTATTCGTTCTCAAATTGAATGGGCGTAGATTAATCAAGCAACTAAGGGCTTAGGATCTGTCACATCCCATTTTAACCCCCTTCAGTCAATTTGGAGTATAACAGATAGGGAGAATCCGAATAAACATATCTCCTACTAACACTCATCCTCAATTACTTCTATTAGAATCTGGTGAGGAGGAAATAATCTATTTAGACTATCCCAACACAATACATTTTTTTAGCCTTAGGAGTCTATATCAATATTTCATAATTGTAAGCATATTGACAACACATTAAATAAAATACAAAGCTTACTAAACTTTCAAATAAAATTTACATACTCGAAATTCTGATCGTACAGCTTCCTACTCAGGCTTCTATGCACAACCAAAATGTATATACACAAAATAAGAGGTCTAATATAAAGTTTAAATTGAACCAGTTGAGGCTTCAATATATCTGTTGTAATGCACATATGAAAACATTTTGAGCAGTTAATATACTTTAATAATGATTATCTGGGTAGAAGTTCATTTTTTTTATTAGTAGTCATTATGGCAACTTATGTGACTTATAAAACATTAATAGTGCAATGAGCAAAACTATATAGAAGTCATTTAGTGCAACTAATTTTTTTTCCCCTCAATAAGTATACCAACCTTCAAACTAATCCATCAGATTAAGCAGAAGTGTGTTATAAGAAAGGGCAAATCTGACATCATATGGCATTTTTTTTGTAAGATATTGCAAAATTTATGGTAAATATGCATCATATTTTAGGCGTCTTTGGCATTAATATAAACTAGTTCTTGAGATTTTAGGGAGGATTCTCTATTCAGTCCTAATCATTCAAGTTTTACAGTTCTCAGTTTTACTCATTGTTATTCAAATTTGCCTTGTTGCGATGCACATTTCTTAAAAGATAGATTGAAGGATTAATTTGACAGCATCTTTCAGGCAGTAAAGACAAGTTGTGTTGGAGAAAAAAGCTATGTGCATAGAACGAAACCTGATTGTGCTGCAAATCTTGATATCTTTGATGGGGTAATAAATCGGCCGAACTTACCACTTCATTGAATTTTTATAATTTTTTGGCTAAGCATTAAAACTGCCCCCCCAAAAAAAACAGGGAATCCTCTAGCTTTGTAGCTTTCATCATTTTCAGTAAATGAGTTTATGAAGTGAGCTTTAGTGATGTCTACTTCTTTGCAAGAACTAATTTCTTTCATCTTAATTTTTGTGCCTGTGTGACCTTCATCAATATTCTCTATGATTTTTACGAAATTAATAATAATAATAATAAAATAATAGTAATAATAATAGTATTATTATTATTCTGTAATGAGATTACATACTTTTACAAAATGCAGAGCTCTCATAAGCTTTAAATTAAGTCCTTGCCAACAATGATGCATGCTTTACCTTCAATGACTTGAAAGAAAATGCATGTACTTATTTTGTTAAATTTTACAATATGATATATCCATAATATCATTGTATGTGATGACATTGTGTAGATCAACACATATTCTATCTTGATTTGTGTTGCGTCTTGGAGTTTTCGCGGCGGTAGAGAAATATATAGTTTAATGTCTTAGTATTGTATGAAGATCCAGCACACAATCAGATAAGAGAGAGGGTGAAGCGTTCATAAGAGACACCAGAGTTTTTACGTGGAAGCCCTTGAAAAGAGGGAAAAAACCACGGGGCCTGGCCCAGTTTGAATGAATCCACTAGTATTTGTAGTCGATTACAAATGAGTTCCTTCCTTGGGAGAATGCCTTGGCTTGATGATACAAATGTACATCATATAGAGCGCATTACATGGTGGGAGTTACAATATAGACATGTTTGTTTGGTCGGCACGACCATAGTCGATAGGATGGAGATCGGAAAAACCGTTGTTTGGTGATGGAGGTCGGAAGGACCATTGTAGGTGATACAGGTCGGAAGGAACGTAGTTGGCAGGAGACCGGGGTCAGAAAGATTGTTGTCTGTTGATGTAGGTTGGAAGGACCGTAGTAGATGACAGATGTCGGAAGGACCATAGTCGGTAGTAGACAGGGGTCCAAAAGACCGTAGTTGGTAGAGATTGGGGTCAGAAAGACCGTTGTCTGTTGATGTAGGTCGGAAGGACTGTAGTAGGTGACAGAGGTCCGAAGGACCATAGTCGGTAGTAGACAAGGGTCCAAAAGACCGTAGTTGGTGGTGGTCCGGCAGAAGTCCGGACGTCAGGCGGTGGTCCGATGGAAGTTCGGGCTTCAGGCGGTGGTTCAGTGGAAATCCGTTCCTCAGGTGGTGGTCCGACAAAAGTTCGGAGCCTTAAGTGGTGGTCCGGCAGAGCAATGACGTCAGAAGGTGGTCTGGCGGAGCTCAGGGCCTCAAGTGGTGGTCCGGTGGAGCTCAGGGTCTCAAGTGGTGGTCCGGCGGAGCAACGACGTCAGGTGGTGGTCTGGTGACGTCGTTGCTCCACCGGAGGTGAGGGCCTCCAGTGGTGGTCCGGCAAAGGTGAGGGCCTCAAGTGGTGGTCCGACGGAGCTCATGGCCTCAAGCAGTGATCCGACGGAGCAACGACGTCAGGCGGTGGTCCGGCGGAGATGAGGGCCTCAAGTGGTGGTTCGGCGGAGCTCAGGGCCTCAAATGGTGGTCCAGCGGAGCAACGACATCAGGCGGTGGTCCGACGGAGGTGGGGCGGTGTTCAAGGATGAGCTTCTTCCTTCTCTCCTCTTCTTCTCTTCTTGCTTGGAGCTCCCATTCAAGAGAAATGAGGGGTCTATTTATAGATTTCTAGAGTGGCATGGCTCGTAAATAGGTGAGAGATTAAGGGTAAATGGGGAGTGGTTGGATGGACGGCCGATGTTGAATCCCTTGATCATGGACCATTTGAGGGACATTTGAGTGTCTTAGTGATGTCGGAATTCAGTTATCTTGAGCTCGTTGGATTCGTCTCGTCGAGCCGCTCGATTTGACTATAAGCATGTCATGTTTGGAAATCATTTAGTAATCTAAATTGTGTTTCAAACCCTCCAACAGTGCTTCAGACCCTTGATTTGGACCCATTTGGGCTCAGATTGAGTCGAATTTGGTGTCGTTGGGTTCGTATTTCCGAGACGTTCAGTTCGACTGTAAGTTTGCTGAAATCGAAATTCAGATGGTCCCAATTTTAATTTCGGAAGTTTCCAACTTGAGT
The DNA here is from genome assembly GCA_016618105.1 of Dendrobium huoshanense. Lineage (NCBI taxonomy): Eukaryota > Viridiplantae > Streptophyta > Magnoliopsida > Asparagales > Orchidaceae > Dendrobium > Dendrobium huoshanense. Next base: position 46,313,253 of record CM028345.1, on the reverse strand, counting down.
TTGCATCGAGATTTGTGCCCAATCAAGATAAGTTTTTGAGGACATATCAATTTGTAATTTAATTTGCTTTAATGAATCAAAATAAGTATTAGAAACAGTTAATAATTAAATTTATATGTAATTGCTTCAGCCAATTTTACAGTTTATATAGATTTTGTAATTTTTATTAACTCAATCAGTGCCTTCGCCAGTTCTTGAAAGAAATTTCGATGGATAATATATTGTATCCCGCATGCCCTATGGATTTCGACCCATGGAAGAAGAGATTATTCAAACCATTCAGGAGGTCATACCTTCTTGAAGGCAAGTATGATGGACTATACAACCCACCACCTGCTCTAACTCCTAATTGCCCAGTTAAGTAACTAATTAATTTGATTATGTATTTCCAAACTCTCTAACGTTATTCAGAACTAAGTTTATCAATTTTGCTAATGTTTGTAGAACTATGCTAATTACCTGGTTTACTACTGGGCAAATAACCCCGCAGTTAGAGAAGCTCTTCATATCAAGGAGGTATGTGCTGTATAAATTTCAAAATAATTGATGGCATATATTAAAGGTGTTCGATGATGAGGCTCTGCCGTTGCTTAATGTTCACGTTTTTTCTTAATAAAATATATTTGTTTTATATTCCCCTCCTCCCCCCCTCCCCTCGAATGCGCATATATATATATATATATATATATATATATATATATATATATATATATATATATATATATATATATATGATTTGAAGAACAAAGATGCATAAAAATTTGGAATGGCTTTCTTACTGCTTCTTAAAGCAGTTTTTTACTATAAAAATTTTAATTTTTAAATTAGAAAGCTGATTCAAGAAGCAATAAAAAAGCCGTCCCAAATGAAGCCTAACATTATGTTTTAATTGAGTTTTTGCGAGACAACTTATTTTTGTGTGTTGTTGATATTCAGGGAACTGTGCAAGAATGGGTAAGATGCAACTTTGATATGGCTTACAATATGAGCATTAAGAGCAGTGCCCAGTACCACCTAAACTTTTTACGCAGGGAGTATCGTGCGCTTGTTTACAGGTGACTATCCTATTATTTAGTTTAGCATTTCTTTAAATGCAAAGCTATGATCATGATATTTTTAACTGTCCGTAAGGGGTTACAACCTCGAATAGATTTTACTTGTTGCGGTTTATAGTTTTGTTCTAAGCAAAATTCCATAGTGAAGTCTCCTATAGTCTCTTTCATTAACACTTTCGTTGAAAGAAATTTTTAAATCTAAGGTTTTAGAAGTGCTTTAATTAGACAACTTTTTTAGCAAAATGTCTTAGTATACAAAAATGTTAGAAGATGTTTTTTTAGAAATAAAACATCTTAATCAATTACAGCTTTGTAGAAAAGGTGTACAACTATATATACACCCTTTAACATATGAGTTAGAAAGCTAACTGTATTTGATTCACTAAATATTTTTCTATGAATCTTGACACGATTGAATCAAGAATCGGCTCAGTCATGAAGCAACTCAGTTAGCGATCGCATGGATCACTAAAGCAATCTGACTGTGTTATTTATTTGCAAAATAATATTTCTTGAGAAGGAAGGTTTTTCTTTTGTGTTTATGATATTTTCTTCATATTATGCTTTCATGCTAAGAAAGATGGAAGATTATCCACCATTAGCATCAATTATTGTTGTTGATTCTATTTCATCATCACCGCCCTTGAAGGGAATCCAAATATTTTAATTTTTTGTTGACCTCAACACGAACTTGTTGACCTCAACTCAAATCCAAAAAATAAAAAATAAAAAATAAAAAAATAAAAAAGAAATAAAAACCTGTGCCCTGTCAAAATCCTTACGCATATCCCGGGGAAATTCTGTTGTCTGCTACAGTCCTATCCCGCAGTCCTGCAAACGACGTCGAATCTAGTCTCCCATCTCTCGCATGCGTGACTTCCTCTCCATTTCGCGCTCCTATTGCATCGTTAAAATAAGGACGAGCCTCACTTCATTCGCTTCTTCCTCCACGCTCAAAATCACGAATATGTTCTTTCCAGCACATATGTTCCTTCGGTTCCCTGCTTAAATTGACCGAACTCCACAACCATTCGAGCTGTTCGATCCTGCTCCATAACCACATCCTCCTCTGTGTTCACGAATAGAGCCCGAGCATACAACCTAGTCGTAGCTCCTATTTGCCGACCTTCACTGTGCCGATCGAAGACCTGTACCGAACTACTGTGCCGATCCTCCCCATTCGACGAAACCTGCAGCCGATCCCTCTTCCCTGGGCCGAGCATCCAACCTAGTCGTAGCTCATGTCATATGCTTTTATGCACGTGGGGAAAAAATTGTGCATTTCAAATAGGTACCTCGAAGGCTCACGCACGTTTTTCTTAATGTGGTGGGATTGAAGATTATAACCGTAGTGTTTCCCGACACCTGCCATACGCTTTTCTTAACGTGGTGGGAAGGCCTAGCTCCCCAAAGATCCTCTTAACAGGGGAGACGTCTGGAGTCTGTCGAAATTTCTTGTAAGTAGGGGACTTGATTTGAACAAAAGCATAGTAGACTTAAATGAATTGCAGGGAATAAAACTCAAGATAATAAATAGAAAACCAAACTATAAACTAATAAACACACAATGAAATTAAAAATGCAAATACTAAATAACGGTTCAAAGCACTCAAACGATCATAAATAAACAAACAGGGAGCTAAATACGGATGAAATTCTAAAACTCCATTTGTTCGCAAGATCAAATCAAACAATGACACTGAACTTGTAGTGAATGCAAATATCAATAAGCGACATTAAGTCGGTGCGCAAAATGCACAATATCAATATATGCACACACATACAAATATAACACATATATCCATTATATTGCATAAATACCATTGCTATGCAAATACATCATTCAAATGCTTTATTCAAAATGCATGCAAATACCTACACTTGCATGGGTCCGACGAGCGTGTTATAAGTACACACGTGACGTCTGAGGATGATGTGCGGGTCAAAGTAATGAATCAAAGTTCGAGCACAATCCTTCTATATGAATAGATAGGAGTCGACACAACTCGAACTATCAAACAAATATACGATTCCGATGTCCACAATGATATTTATTTTATACATTTATATTAGGCCTTCAAGGTCTATAACAAATGTAATTCACTAATAAAGACATAAAACCGACAATGAACCCGATCCTTTATCAGCAAGTAGACAGAGTCGACAAGGTTCGACCAACAAAATGAGAATGCCATAAAAATCCTGATGATGACCGTATTGATAGAAAATTTCAATCGAATGGACCACAAATATTTAAAATGCCTCTAAATTCTCATGAAAATACAAAACTTGAAAATCACCAAGACCGAAAATATTTAAAATTGAAATAAATCACCAAAATACTTTAAAAACAAAAATACCCATCCACCCTATGCAATAGTTTGTCAAGGTGGGCAAATCCAAAAATCACTTTAGTTTACAAAAAGTGAATGTTTGGTCGAGAATATTACTAGGATTCATTTTCAATCTGTCTCTTGTCAGTAAAGACGTAGCACGTGTCCTCTAGCCGCTGGCATTGCCCCAAATGATACCATTAAATTACGATCATGGTCAAAATCGGTATGTTCCCCAACGATATTAAATCATTGAGTAATAAATCAACAAGATTTGATTGATAGGGTACAAAACTCTCTATTAGCTAATGTGGATTCAAATTTATCTCATTTGACCAATATTCACCCTAAGTCTACAAGGTACCCTTGGACGAAGCAACCCATGGCTGTCCATAAGGATCCTTCTATCAGGTTTGGTCGACTACCTCCTTTGACTAAGTAGAATAGGGACCATGATAGGGGATGACAGAATCATGAGATCTTGATCGGGTCTATCATTGCTCTCCCCACTATCTAGTTTAAGTGCAAAGTGGTAAATTTTCAATTTTAAATGTTAAGTTCCAAATACCTAAAAACATGCTGCTACTATACGCCATATATTATGTATATATTTGACGACTAGCCTTAATCGAACGTTCTCTCTTGTTATCAGGAGGGATAATTAACTATAGGGGCTTGCACTTATAGGAAACCTGAACTTAGATTATAAAGTTCTCACAAAATTAGGGTGAAATCTCTACGTGTGTCTTATTCACAATCCAATCTTCCTTCTGAACATTTATCCTATAACTTAATCTGTTTAAACTTCCCCGAAAGTAGGCGAAGCTGGGGCGCAAATTTTCGGAGCCCACAACAATATTACAATATGAAGATCTCTTGTAAGTGTTTAGTTCAGGTGTTGGGGCCTAAGATTGCGTAGTGCTAATTCTTTTGGGGCTTTAGAAACTCAATATGTTTGTCTTAAAGAGGAGATGTAGATGGATTATAATTTTTCTACCATATCTAGTCAAGGAGAAGAATTATTAATTAAATAAATACTTATTAAAGCATATTCCTAAAGTACTCCTCCATGCAGGAAATAGAATTTTGCCTGAATATGGTTTTTCTATTGAGCTTGCATGTGATTAAGCAAATATAATCGGGATTTGAATACTTGATCAGGATCAGAATTTTGTGTGCATATGGACAATGTATTAGTTTCAATTCAATCCGCACGTTGTACTCGAGAGTCGTGTCTTTAACATCTTGATCTTTGTGAATTGGTAATATTGTGAAAGGCTTTGGTTGTGCACTTTCCTTCTTGGGTTTCTTGAAAAGGGACCAACAACTATGAGAGGAGGTAGTCATCTTGTGTTTGAGTCAATCCCTTTTGTTTGTTAGGGTTTAGGAGAATTATTATTTTCGATGATGCGGTTACGAAGGAAGAATTGTGTAATGTAATATTTATATTATGAGATTCTTAGTTTTCTCATCCATCCTCGGGTATAATTGAAAATTGGAGTTGCTCTTGATTTGTACATCACAATTTTGACGTCTATATTGTTAGTGAACCAAAATCTCTCTCATATCTGTGTACATTTGTTTGTATGAAACCAGCCACAAAAATTTTGCTTTTTTTTTGTTAGTAATTGTCTCTTTCTTTCTACTATTTTTTGCAGTACATGAATCTCGATTCTAGTGATGCTTCTACATTTGTGTTTATTGACACCTTTGTTTTAGAACATTTGATTGCATCCAACATCTAATGAAGTTTCATTATAAGTGGGTGTGAAATAAATGGGCATCAAAATTGGGTTAAATACTAAATCAATTTTTAACCTAAAAGCATAAGTTTATGGATGTTATACAATCACTTGGTGTTTCTATATTAACATATTTTTTAAGTATATATAGGTTTGTGCTTTATAATATCCCTTCATAGTAGAGCACTCTATATGAAGCTCACTTAACCAATGCACAATTCACCAAGTCAATGGGATCCATAGACTGCATGTACTACTTAGGCTTCATTTGGGATGGCTTTTTTACTGCTTCTTAAAGCAACTTTATAGTAATTTTTATACTAAAAAGCTGCTTTAAGAAGTAGTAAAAAAGCCGTCCCAAACGAAGCCTTAATCTCAATTGAACAAGGCATCAATTGTGATATTACTTATTAGGGAGTAAATCAAAAGGCGGATACACCATTGGCCAAAATTTATAATCAATATTTTTTTATAAATCACTTCGTATTTCAATACCAATATTTCTATTAACAATTAATTTTAGATTGATGGTTATTTTTCATTGATTCTTGAACTGGAAAAAGTTTGAATTTCATAGTTAAAAATTTGCTTAGTTGGCATGATTTAATTTGATCTTTTTTTTATCAAGATACTTTATGAAAACATTTTACTATAATCACTGACAACTGCACTGTTTAGTGAAAAGGGAAGGTTATTCTTGTACTTCATATGCACTAATAGTAATGTAAATTCCTAAATATAATTAAACTCTGATGTCTCTATCTTTAAATTAACCTTAGTAATTCATATGACTGCCCTCAAATTTACAGTGGCGACCATGATATGCTGGTTCCATTTTTAAGCACCACAAAATGGATAAGATCCTTAAACCTTCCAATTAGGGATAAGTGGAGATCTTGGCATGTAGATGACCAAGTTGCTGGGTGAGTTCTTATTTACTAATTATTTATTCAACGTTAATTAATCAGTCTGCTAGCTGTTGCATATTCTTGTAGTTATGATTAAATGAATATTTAATGATTTTAATGGTTTTCCTAATGACTGTAGATATACAGAACTGTACTCAGTGAATCTAACTTATGCCACTGTTAAGGTAAGATTCTTTCTCTGCTTTCCTTTAGGATTTCAGTTGATGGGATTATTGCATTATATAAATGGATTGAGAAAAATAATCATCACAATCTCCATAATTTTGTTGAAAATTGAATTTGAAATAATTATTTTCTTAATTTTGTTAATAATTGTTATTTGCGTATAGGGTGGGAGCCATACGGCGCCGAGTAACAAGCCGAAAGAGTGCTTCGCCTTGTTTGAGAGGTGGCTTTCCGGCAAACCTCTATAATTTTGTCCGAGAAAATATTTTCTTTTTAAGTTAGTTTTTTTTTTTTTGGTGGGCTTAACCGTTGCTCTTATTAGCTAATTGTGAAATAAAAATGCTTATTGGAAAAATGTATCTGTCTGGATGGGACAAGTTTCTCATGTTTTGATTTTTTCAAACTGTTTTATCAATTCTGTGAGTTTGTAATTTTTATTATGTTTTACCTGTTGGAAATAAAGGTTAATTATAGCAAGTTATTTTGGGTTTTTTTTTGGGACATTTAGGTCAATTAACACAAACACACACATATGTACGGAAGACTCGAACCCAAGATCTCTTGGTTGATAGCCAAAGCTCCCAACTAATAGATCAAGGTGAGCTACATTAGTTATTCTAATTCAAGTTGTAGATTGTTTAGTTGATTATTTTCAGACATGATTATTGGCTATGTTTGGTGATTATTCAAATAATAATAATAATAAAATAGGTGATTCTCTTTCAGTACCAATAAGATATGACATATTACGTGTCGAATAATTTATCAAAATTTAGGGTTTTTTTTAATATGTTGAATTTATTAAATTCTTATAAAAAAAAGTTCAGCATTAATGCTCTTTGCTGTTGATGATGCCTATTACTTGGCTTCATGATGAAGAAGCTAAAATTATTAATTATTATGCAGCTTCATACTTGAGACAATTGGCATTTATATTTAATTTTCCATCATGTGGCAGGCTGCCAGCTATATACATGTATTGCAAATCTTATTTTACATTTTTATGTCATTTTGTATGTTTATGCTTATACAATGCAAAATGTTGTAACACTTTTATAATTCATTCTGATTGAAGCACAATGGTTGGAATATCTCCCTTTTCTGGTGTTAATCAAAATTTTTATAATATAATTACGTTAATGTGATCAAAGCATTTATGCGGGTCAAATATATATTAGAATATCTGACCCAAATATTTTTCTTAATAGCCCGATATATGTACATGGCATGGCCACCTGTACTTGAGCAATGGCTTGGTTACCAAAACCTTCATTGTTACATACTGACACAAAACCAAATATATATTCAATTTCAAATTTTCAATGCAACTTCTTAGCCATTTCCATTTCCTCTTTCCCAATTCCTTCTAACCAAACAAAATCTGACAGTATATATCTTACAAGAATAAGCAACATCAGTTTGGTAATTGTAATAAAGGAGATGAAAAGGAAATAGGAAATGATGATGGAAATAATAAGATATATACCCCAATTTCTCCATATAACCCATACATTATTATCTTTCTAATTTCATTATAGTTGCATGAAAACATACATTTATTCAGATTTCTTACTTAGTTGTATACACAAGAACTATTCACCCAATATGGCAATACAACAACAATAACAACATCAAGCCTTTGTCCCACTATATGGGGTCGGCTACATGAATCCTTTTTCGCCATTGCGTCCTATTAAAAGTCAAATTTTCATTAAGACCTAATAAAGAAAGATCATTTTTAATATTTTCTAACCAAGTCTTTTTAAGTCTACCTCTACATTTCTTAACATAAGTCAAATCTAATACCTCAACTTTCCTAACTAGGTCATCGGAAGACCTCCATTTAATGTGACCAAACCATCTAAGGCAACTCTCTATAATCTCATCTTCCACTGTAGCTACTCCTTGTATCCTATCTCTAAGGGTAAAGCCACTCATTCACCTAAGCATCATCATCTCTACAACACTAAACTTAGTATTATGCTTCTCTTTTAATGGCCAACATTCAGCACCATAAAACATTGCAGGTCTCACATTCATCTTATAGAATATGACAATGTAAAAAGTAAAATGCATTTACATTCTGCCAATTACTTCAACCAAACATAGGCAGAGCCTTAAGGAATCATAAGAATAGTGTTAATTTTAGTCACATGGTTGTCCATATATTTCTGTCAAGAGAAATTATATTTTAATTTTAGGCCAGGAGCTGGACAGGAGCTGGACTTGGATCTATGTGTTCTAAAAGAAAACTGAAATCTCAATGCAATAAATTTTGGATAAGACAAAGGATAATATTTGCAGGAAAATGGTTGGTTCTGAAAATCGATGCGAGGTTTGAATCTTTATAATATACTTGTGGGTCAGCATATTCAGCACTGCTTAGTTGTCAAAGCAAACCGACAAGGCCGGGATGCAGAGTTTGCCTGCATCAGATTTCTTAGATCCACCTAACATATATATATTACACAAACAAAAAACAAAACAATCTTATGCATTGCTGAGTTGCCCCCAGCAACTGGATTATGAATACAAATAGAACAAATAAAGTCAACATCATCCCCCTTAAGCCTCCGTGAACTTTCCAGAGAAACAGCACAAGCTAACTAAATAAGCTAGTTTATTCTCCAGAGGCAAAGAAAAGAAGCAAACTTACAAGAGAAACCATTCCTTGTGATTCATTCCATCAGTAAGCTTCTGTACTACAACTTAAAAAAGAGCAAATGTTCTAACTAATAGATTACAATAAATCTTCAACCAAATCTTCGAAATTACTGATTATGAGATAATTAAAGCTGCATCAAGACTTCAGTTGATTGCTGCTACCCTTGGAACTATGACTGGGAAGTTTTCAATTTCATCCATCCATGGGTTCTTCTCCTTTTCAGGTTTAACAGTCTTCAAAGCCTTCCAAACGGCACTATTGCATTTGAAACCAGAACCAAATGCAATCTGCCAAATCCTATCCTTCTTTCTAATCCTTCCCTTAGCTTCAGTGTAAGCCAGTTCATACCACAGGGAGCTGCTTGAAGTATTCCCGAATCGGTATAAAGTCATCCTCGATGGCTCCATGTGCCATTCAGAGAGCTGCAAATTCTTCTCCAGCTCATCCAACACAGCCCTTCCACCAGCATGAATGCAGAAATGTTCAAATGCCAACTTGAAATCTGGGATGTATGGTTTAATCTTCATCTTCAGAAGCTTCCTACCAACCAAAGTAGCGAAGAAAAGCAGTTGCTCCGACATGGGGAGGACTAGAGGACCCAATGTAGTGATGTTGGTCTTCAGAGCATCACCAGCAACAGCCATAAGATCCTTTGAGAGAGAGACTCCAATCTTCCCAGTAGCATCTTCTTCCTGAGTCACACAAGTATAGCACTTATCATCAGCTCCTTTGTGCGTTCGAACGGCATGAATCAACTGGTACTTGGATCGCCTTCGATCCGATCTCTTGTTTGATAATAGGATTGCAGCTCCACCCATACGAAAAAGACAATTGGAGACGAGCATGGAACGGTTATTGCCAAAATACCAATTCAAGGTGATGTTCTCCATGCTCACAACCAAAGCGTAAGAATTGGGATGGGATTGAAGCAGCTGCTTGGCAAGATCAATGGAGATCAAGCCTGCACTGCAACCCATCCCACCGAGATTATAGCTAACAATATTTCCCCTAAGCTTGTAGTGGTTAACAATCATCGCAGAGAGGGAAGGGGTTGGATTGAACAGGCTACAATTCACAATTAAAATTCCTACATCCTTTGGTTTCAGATTGGTCTTTGCAAAGAGCTCGTCGAGAGCTCCAAACATGACAGTCTCAGCCTCCTTCCTGGCCTCAGCCATTGAAGGATTGGGTGGAACATTCATAACCGCCTCAGGAAGATAAGTGGTTTCACCAAGGCCGGATCTTTCAAGGATTTTCTTTTGGAACTCAAGGTTTTCATCAGTGAATGAACCCGTCAACCGAGACCTATCTACGAAAATTTGGCGAGGGCATTTTCGAGCTTCATCTGGCTTATAACAGGCGAAATTGACAAGGTACACAGGCTTTGGGCGGCTGAGGAAGTAAAGGGTGGAGAGGAAGACAAGGAGCGTGGAGCAAAGAATGACTGATATTAGATTGAAGCGGAGATGATCCCATAGGTCATACAAGTCTTGGAGAGAAAAGGTGGAGACTTGGGCGGCGATGATACCAGCTAATGGAGTGAGGAAGAGGTACATGCCATGGGTGATTAGGTAGTGGTAGCCAAGCTTTACATATTTCAGCTTAACGGATTGCTTGAAATCTGGGAGCCTCCTTGAAGGGGATTTGGGTAATGCGTCATCTGGTTTCGGTTCCGCCATTGTTGGAGCTGCAATAAAGGGGCAAACGTTTTTAAGAACGTGAAAATATGAGAAGAACCATATGAATGGAAAGGGGAAAAAACCGCAATTGTTTAATGGTAAAAAAGAAAAACAAACAAAGCGGAAAGACGAGATCTTACCGAAAGAAAAAGGTAAGAAATTTCAGGTAAAAAACACAAAACGAGGTCAAGATCCTCATCAAAAAGAAAAAGAAAACAAAAGAACCTTTTTTCTCCCAGAAAACTGAATTGGAAGATGAAATGAAAACAATGGCAATCCTTGCGCGGTTACTCACCGCAGCAGATATGCACCCCTACAAATCGAATCGACGATGAGGAAAGGGGACTCTTTGCAGAGTAAAGAAAAAGCAGAGAAGAGGGTTGTAAAAGGGGCAAGTTTTAAATTTGCAACCCCCTTCTCTGCCTTCGATCTTTGGCATCTCCAATTCGCCCTGGTCGGAGGGTTTTAAAGGGATGGGAGGGGCGATGGACCGCGTCGAAGAAGTTTCCATCAAAAGAGAAAAAGAAAAAATAAATAAATACAAATCTACACTGTTTATTATTATTATTATTATTATTGCTGATATTTTCGTTTGTTGTTTTTTTTTTTTTTTTTTTTTTTGAAATATTTATTTTCGCTTGTTGTTGATTGAATTGATATTCTTATTTGAAACTTATGACATTTTCATTAATAAAAAGGCTTGTCAAATAGTTTTTTGTATTTAGAAAAAAAAATATATAAAATATTATATATTTTAGGTGTGTTTGATTTATTATTCATATATATTTGATATATAGACATAAGAAATGTATATAAAATATGCTTGTCATATCTAATCAGATGCTTTTTTTCAAACTTAAAATAAACATTTGTATTATGCATAAAAAAATAAAACTTATAGTGTTCTTATGTAAATTTTAATTTATATCATGCTCAAAATTGAATATCATCACTTAAAAATTTATTTATTTAACTTCATAATGTCTGAATTTGAATTTAGACACTTATGTAATTATATAAGAGTATGGTATATTAATTGTATTAGCCAATATATAGTCATATAACACTCATTCACTTGAAACTATCAGGAACACATACTGTGCATACTGTGATTGTATTATTTTTTGTTAGTGACAGTTGCAATAAATCATTACAGTGCAGATGGTTATTAAAATTAAAGGCCAAAAAATACAGTAGGTGTTGCACAGTGTTACAATATTAATTAGGTCAGGTGACCTGTGACACTTTTACAACTTGGATCAGCTGGCATTCGCCTATAAATTATATATATATATATATATCTTTATATTTATCCTATCCTCCCAAGTATTAGGATTAGTAGGTGACCTACTGTACTTTGTGTTCACGAACTCCAAAGCCTTTTTCTTCTTCTGAGTGACAAAATTAAATATATGATAATTATTTAATTTTCGTAGAATTTAAAATAGATGATCGAGAGCCATTGCTAAGCCTTCCCTTTATTATTCATGAATTATGTCAATGACTTGAATGATTATTTCTTCTACATGGAGCTCTGCTGGCTCTCCAAGCTAAGGCATTTTGGTAGGTAGCCAGAAAACATCTACCTGTTAATCAGGAAATAGTTTCAGATCATAAGCCTTTTCTGAAGCAGGAAAAATTATTCTATGTTGATCTCGGATAGCATTCGGAGACCAATTAGAATGCACCACATCACTTTCTTTGCTTGGTACTGGTGCTCAGTACGCTGTGTACCAAGTGATGTGGTGCGTACTGACTAGTCTCCAGACCATTTGGTATCCGTGCAGAATAATTTCTCATGTATAATGGAGTTTATTATTTAAAATAATCAATTACTTGAGCTGATAATGTATTATGAATGATTTACAGCGAAAGGGGCACCACCCCATATGAATATGATAATTCACACTAAACTAAAGTTGATTATGATCCAAGTTATTGGATATATGACTCAGTTTGTCTATTAAGAGAGAGATGCCAGTTGTTATAATTAAGTCTAGTTTTATGGCATTTCTCTTCGATTTTTACAGATAGTTCATTAGAATAGGTTGCTAATTGAGAGAAGAAATAGAAGCTTTGGAGTGTGGGAATCAATTTATTTATATATATTTTTTCTTTAAAGGAGGATTGATTGGTTGGGTCCATTTGGAAAGGCAGAGGCTTTGGAAGAAGAAATATGATTTGGTTTTGGCTGGTTAGTTGGCTTGCTCTTTGATTTATTAGCTCTAATATTGGTTGATTTGAATTCCTGGCCTTTCCTTGACTAATTCTTGGCTGGCTTGAAAGTGATGCGAATATTGAACCAATTTTTCACTGTTTTTTTTTTCTTTCATGAAAAAAGTTTTGGTTTTGGCCCGGTCTAACGAGGACGGATGGGACCAGTCCACAGAGGGTTGAAGTCCGGCGGTGGCCGAGGAGGAGTCTAGTGGCAAGAGAACCTCTGCATTCTCTTCCTTGTCTCCCCCCTCCCACTCTTATGAGGAATGAGAAGTCTAATTATAATTTTCTAAGAGTTGCATGACCAGTAAATAGGAGAGAGATCAAAGGTAATTTGAAAGTAGTTTGAATGGACGGTCGATGTGGATTCCCTCAATCATGAATCATTCATTTGGAATATGAATGTTTTAATGATATCAGAATTCGACAATCTTAGGCTTGTTGGATTTGTCTCGTCGAGCGGCTCGATTCGACTATAAGTATGGCATGTTTGGAAACTGTTTGGTAATTCAAATTATGGTTTAACCCTTCCAAATATGTCTCAGATCTATGATTGGGTCAGGATTGAGTCGAATTTGGTGTCGTTGAGTTTGTATTTCTAAGACGTTTAGTTCGATTGTAAGTTTGCTGAAATTGAAATTCTTATGGTCCCAAATTTGATTTTGCCTTAAGATTCGTGCTTGGTCAAGATAATATATATATATATATATATATATATATATATATATATGAGAGTATTATTAGTTTTGTAGCTATGTTTGTGGACGTCATCCACATATAATATTCATTTTGAATGTGCCTCATCTTTATCCAGAAAGAACTTTGTGGCCAACGATTACTTGTATATATAAAGTGATGGATTCTTTTAAGTTTCTCACAAGAGAATTTTTAGGGGTATTCAATGTCGGGCCTATTGAATATTTGAATGGTCGAGTCGAGACTCTTCTTCAGTGTAGTAGGCAATTTAAGGGCACTGTTTAAAGGCTTGAAATTTCATTCAAAACAGACAAATACGACAAGCTTTCACCACATATTCTTCTCGTGCACATTGTTTGTTTTATATATTTTTTAAAAATTTTAGATTATTTTTAATTGGTGAAGTTAAATACAAGAGAAATCGATTTCTTGACTTTCAAAATTATTTTATTTATTTTATACCACATTTAAAACTTAAAAGTCTTCTGATTTTGAAATACTTACGACCAAAAAACTCCTTAAAATAACTAAAATTTATCACTATAAGAATCATATTAATTTATCACCATCATTAAGACAAACTGAGGGCTTATCACAAATATTAATATTCTACGAGCCTGAAGTGTACATTATAGTAGATCAATTTGAACTTGAAATATTTGATAAATATGTTTTAGCATGATTTTATTAACCACCTCTTCTTTGATGAAGACTTCTCGAAACTTTGATGCTCCAATGACTTGGAGGAGATCTCAAGGAAGAAGAGCGCTAGCCTCTTTTTTCTCTCTTTATCGTCTGTATTTAATTTATGCTATGTGACATACTTCTATAGTAGTTATGAGTACTAAGAGCTTACAATCCACCATAATCATTAATGTGGTTGTCAATATAGAAAAAGGCAAAATTAAGCCGTTGTGTCAGATGACTACTTGGTTGAGTGAGGGTTAGCTATAAGTCCAAAGTGTAGTTGTCTGTCTACATATAAGGAATGATTCAAAAAATCTCTACAAATTTGAACATGATTGCTCTCACACTTCCTGTATGGTCATGGCTTAGGTCCATGCACCGCGTCATATTTGTCCTTATCATGGTCCCACGGGCCGGGCTCGGTAGGCATGGTGTGGGCCCTAAAGCTACTTTATTGCCTCGCTTCCCCAATTTATTTATGAATCTTGCAAAAATGAACTGGCCTTATCTCATTGGGATTTATTAGAGTCCCTGTGGCGACCATCTAATATGGCCTTCAATGTGGCAGTTGATATGGCAGCCTGTCTCTTAATTAAATAATAAATTTTAATAAATTAAAATTTATTTTTATCGACCACGTTCTGGCCTTATCTCATTAGGATTTTATTGCTGTCGTCAGCCAAAATAATTATATAGTCAATTTTGAAAATTTAATTTTTCCCATAATTATTTTATAGTTATTTTAATACAAAATTAATTTTAAATTTGTGCTTACTTGCTCTTTATTTATTAAAATAGTGATGCCGAATGGTCGTAGCTCCACCATTGTCTTTAAACCATCATCATGTGATCATCATTACCCAAATGTTATTTCTTAACCATCGTCATCATCATCCTTTAATGCTTCACAACTGCTATTGCCCAAAAAATTGATTCACATGTGGATGCTCAGTTTAACTCTTCATGTTTGTTAGACTTCTTAGTCTCTAATCTCCCCTCCTCACAGAAGAACAACAAAATAAACACTAAACGATATATTAAAAGTAACTTTTACGTCATATAGCTCTTTTAATATCCACCATGAATTACATTATATGCATTATCTATCTATTATATTATATAGACAACTTCTCCAATCATGAAGGAAGACATCATTTCAATTGTCTTAGATTTCATGATTTTTTTTCTTTTTTTGATTTTTACACTAAATTTTTTTAGTGCCTCTTGCAAATCTCTTTTATGCTTTTATGAGCTAATTTTTCATTCATTCATAAGATATTAAATAATTTAATACCATGTGATAAACATCAATTGAAAGAGGAGGCACATGCCCCACGTATATGTCTCTACCATATAGATAGAAAAGATAATTAAATACTACTTTCCAATTTGTGGAATCATTTCCCTTTTTAAGTTTTAACTTTTGGGATTAACTTTAATATCTTTGATTATTTATTACTGAATTCATTAATGTAGATATCGACATTTCAATTATATTGATAATCATATAGAACTTATCATTAATGCTTTTGATTCGTTGAAACCAAACAGAGCCTGAATGGATGGCATCGATCATTTCTTTGGGCCTTGGCTGTGGAGAGTGGATCTCCTGTTTTGGGCTTGAAGAAGAATTGCGTGATGGAAGCAACCAGGCCTGTTTAAAGTTTTTGTTGCCCCGCTAAGTAAGGCCCATGACATAGCTTCAGTTTTCTATTTTCTGTATCGGGAGGTCGGGTGAAAAGAAGAAAAAGCACATATGATATGAGATTATTAGAGCTACGTAGTAGTTATGATGGTTTCTCCCTTTCATCGTAGGCAAGCACATATGCTTTTGATACTGAGAAGCTTTAATTCCTAATTAAATATGAGCTAATATGACGAATTATATATATATATATATATAGAATGGTTTTTATTTTTCTTCACACGATATATCGACAAAGATGAGTTGATAAAATAATACAATTCCCACGAAAACAAACACAGACGGCCTTTTTCATCCGTGTAAATGGATGAGAGAATTCTAATGGAGTTATGGTCTTCATAGAGGCTAATTAAGCGACTTGAGTTATGGTCTTCATAGGGGCTAATTAAGCGACTTAAGTGTTAGGGAGATAAAACACACAACGAACACAAATAAAAAAGATTAAATACACTTGAAAGAAAAAACATCAAATTTAACGTGGAAAATTTTGAAATCAGGAAAAAAAATCACAAAGCCACACTGCACCAAAAAATCCACTATGAAAATTGGGAGAAATAGTATAATTCTCTCTCTCTCTCTCTCTCTCTCTCTCTCTCTCTCTCTCTCTCTCTCTCTCTCTCTCTCTCTCTCTCTCTCTCTCTCTCTCTCTCTCTCCTTGTCTCTCTACAACCTTGCACAATTCACAAACAAGAACAAACAAAAAGAAACTCAATTAACCACCTAGGGATGCATCATTTAATGAAAAATGAGAAAAAAATCTTTCAACCCATCTTGCAGTGTTGCGGCGTCAAGTTTGGAGCGTCATGACGCTTAACTCTTTGATTCTAGTATGTCTGACAGCACCATAGTGCTCTGGGCAGTGCTGAAACGTCTGTCAACTTTCAAGCAAATTATATTGCACAATAGCGCTCAGGTGCATAACACCACAGTGCTGCACGTTGCAACTGAACCTGAGCAGGGGAGGACCCCCTAAAAGCCCCTGGTGAGCTCAACCGATGAAATTGAGTTCCAAGACAGCAATATATCCTGATTAAACGACACAATCAGATTCCACACATAGCTAAAATAAACTTCAAAATCTTTTGAAATAATTCTAGTCATATTGATGATTCACAATCATACATTTAATTTAAAAATAGATTCGAAGTACTTGATGGGACATGTGATCTCTTATGAAGCTGTACCGCGTATTAGTAAAATCATAAGGTTTAGCTAAGACATGTCAAAATAGCTAATACCTCACATAATGTAGATATGTTGAAAATTAAAGATACACTAATGCATGATACATGCGGTAATTACGTATAAACAAAAAAGATTGGTTTAACACTATAAATAATATGAGTTGGCTCTTAAAAGGATAATATCTTATACGTGAGGGTGGGCAGACGGGGTTTCCTTTAAAAATAATTTGTGGCATTATCCCGATTGTAGCATGTAAATAATGATCAATTACATCGACAGGTAGAGAGTGATGATTCTTTAAGATTATTGAAAACCACATGTTATGATAATAGTGATGAGTAATGATATAAAATTTTAATGGTAAGATTAATAAATGATTGATGAAAGGATGCAAAATACCACATTTGAAGCTGATGGTCTAGTCTTGCAAAGTTATACATTGATGCATATATACACTAATAGTATTATTACAACATATGAGGTGTGTGCATTAATATTATATGATGCTTATATATTTATGGGTAGGATTGATAAGGCTAACAACTAATAATTGACATGATATGATAGAGGAGAAAGATAACAAATGATAGATAAGATTGACTGGCAATTGTTGACTAGCAGTTGATAACAATGATTGTAACTAATTGAATGATTAGGAACATGAATGATAAGTTGTCATACTGAAATGACAATGTTACACTATTGATACGATAAAATATGATGAATGATATGTAATTGACTATAAATGACTATTTTATCTGATATGATATGACTGTTTTATATTGTGTATTGATTTCAACTGTAGATATTGGTGTTTGTTAGACTTTTATGCTTATATATAATTTTTATATATTTTTAGATAAGGGTGGTAAGAAATTTTGAGGATGGTCTAAGTTGTTGACACCTATTAGCCTTTATTTTTTATAGTGATGCATTCATTGAGACAAGCTAGTTCATTGTACGCCATGAATATTATATATATGTTATTTTTGGTTTGTGTCGAATTATAAATATTGATGAACATAAATGTAATTATGCTTTATGCAACTTCTATGAATTTTGTAAGCTTGTTGAATGGTTAAATAATGGACATATAAAATTTTTTTTTGAATTTAGATTATGGGGCATGGCACGGTAATTAGTGGTGGTGGGCGGCAGTGGTATACAACGACAAGTGGCAATGGTGGTCGGTCATAGCTGGTAGTAGCGGATGGTGGTTAGCAACGGCCGGGGGTTTAGGCGGTGGCAAGCGGTGGCCTACAACATGCAAGGAGTCGGTGAGCAACAACAATTATAATGAATTTTCGATGTATTTGGAACTCGACCAAATCGGAGCATATCTAAATACACAAAAATAATCTAGATTGCAAATTTCAAATGCATCAAAAATTTAAATTATATTTATTTACTTTAAACCAACAACTAATATTCTCAAAGCCTTAAAAATTTAACAGTGACATACATAAATAAAAATATTTTAATTTTTTATTTTTTTTAAGAATCGTAAATGCCTAATGCTCCGAAAATTGAAGGTTGAGGGGATAAAGCCATAAAGGAGATTGGAGAAGAGAGTCAAGAAATTGAGGGGAGACGATGGCAATCTCATCCCTAGTATACCCGTTCCCAAAGCCCGTCATAGGCTTCCGGGCGAAACCTCACGCTCGTTTCAGGGCTTCTTCTACTTCTCCAACTCCTGATTTCTTCTCTTCTGAATGGTATTCCACGCGATGGTTTTCCATGTTCAATCGTCTTTTAAGTTTTTGATATTTTCCTCCATTAATTCTCTTCGCCATCAACTTTTTGGTATATTTGAAGAACATTTCTTTTACTAGCATATTCAGCACAATAGCCGAATTCTTATTTTTATATTACTGAAAACTGTGAAAAAAATTCTGCGTTTCTATTTTTTGAGCCAAGATAACCTAATTACCTTTTCTTCAGCACAACATTTGTTCAAGTTGTGATTTTGATGCCTATTTATTTTTTGGTAAGGTTTATCTGTTGTGCAGGGGGTTTGCACCAACGAAATTTATTTTGAAGGTTTGGAAATATTTTAACATCTTTTAATATTGGCAATATAACTCAGCTGCCTTGTTTTTACAGGCTTGAATCTCGCAAGAAAAGACCTTTTGGCCCTAAGCTGGATGTAATTCTCTGAAGAATAAGTTCCTACTTACATTGTTAATTTTTAGTGTAGTAATTGGTTTTGTTCATTATTTTCAGTTGAGCGCTGAAGAAGCAGTTCAGTGTCAGCTAGATGCATTGAAATACAATGATCAACCTTGTCAAGACTATGGGATAGAAGTCATGTACAGGGTACTGTTTTCTACTGAAAGCTCGGCATGGTTCAGTCATCAAAATCTAACTAGTTTTTATCCTCAGTTTGCTGGATTTGATCCCTTTGAAAGATCAACCTATTTTGGGCCATTTTTTGATCTTGGGCAGGTTAGTAAGTATCTCATTGTTTGGTTGAAAAGAACCTTGATATACAATGAGGCTGTTTCGCTACAAGCATGATTAGTAAATCTTTACTTAAGCTAGATTTAGTAAATCTTGAGAGATCAAAACCTGAAAGTTATTTGACACGACAATTGTTATATCTTATTAAATCATGAGAAATTGTTTCTTATTTGGCTTTGGATTTAAGATTTATGAATGGTGGCACTCAGCAAATCCTGAATTTAATTAATAACAGTAGGGTTGACATGAGATTTATCAAAATAGTAAACTTTGAGTCACCAAATTTCTATTTCTCCTTAAATCTTGCATAAAATAGGATACCAAACACCTCAATGGCTATGATAGCCTGATAGGCCAGTTTATTAATTCTGCTCTTTTGTATTTTTTTGTGATCCGATACAGTTTTCTTGCAGTTTGAGCGATTCAGAAGATTATTTCACCATTCCACTTACCGAGTTCTTCTTTGCCACAAGGAACACAAGATTCTAAGCAGTTTGTGGGTGAAAGAGGTATTGCAATGAGCCGTAGTTTATGCTTGCTCAATATGTTTTTATAGTGTAATATAATTCACTTATTTTGCATAACAGAATTTTTCTTTTGCTGATGATCCTGTTATAGGATCAGTTTAAACAGAGAGTTTTGGTGCAAGGCTCACGGCCCGAGGAAGAAGAAACCTTCCAGTTTACAATGATTCAGGTTTGCCTTTCTACTCTGATCCATTGCTATTTACCTCCAAACCACATTGAATGAACTAAAAGGCTACTTATTAACAGAGGATTGGTGGATGTTGGGATGGTTACTGGCTAACTGAGAGCCTACTTCATGATAGGGATGTGTTTCTTGGTGGTGTTGCCTATTGATGCTCTAATTACCATCAGGATAATTCACTCATTTAGATAAAATGATGCTAGATTCTTCCAAGGTCGATAGTTGTTTATATTGCTTTGTGTATAGTCTCATATTTGAAAATAGTGTTCAGGCCTGTGAAAATTTTTTCAATAGGATTAAAAATGTCATTTTGTTCATTTAAAAATGTATGTTCAATGAATATTATGGTTCCCTTTCAATATATGTTTAAGGCAAAGATCACCCAGCAGGTATCATATGTCACTTCTTTATCTAATAAAATCTAAACTATAGTTTTGGCATGTGATATTTATTGTTTGTGCATCTAATGTGGGAGTGTGGAACTTATCCTTATTCCAATCAACATTCTATCTCCAGTTATTAGCAATCTTACAGTGAAAGCTTCGTTTGTGACGGCTTTTTTATTATTTTTTAAAACAAATTTGTAGTTTTAAAATTAAATTTTTTATACTACAAAGATGCTTTAAAGAATAAGTAATAAAGCTGCCCCAAACAAAGCCAAAGTCGAGTTATAGAAAGCAAGAATATATATCAAGGTATCGATTGCATGTATATATGGTCGATCAAACCTTGACCAAGGATAATTTTTAGATAGGATTGACTAATCATCATATAATTAAGCTATATCACTTATATCATAAGTTGAGCACATTTTCTTCATTATTTTAATCAGGATATTTATGGCTCTAAATAGGGGTTTCTTTGTAATGAATTTTCATTATTAATAAAGTATTTATCTGTCTCAAAATTCTCATCTGCGCCCTTTATCCATAACTGACTTAACATCACGATCAGAAGTGAGGCTACAGGAATTTCATTGAGGCGAACAATCCCATTGAAAAATATACATGCAATGTTAAGTGCGTCAAATGTCTTCTTACATGCAATGAAGTGAGCCATTTTGGAGAACCAATCAACCACAACCATGACGGAATTGTTCCCGTGTTTAGTGCGAGGTAGGCCCAGTATAAAATCTAAACTCAAATCCTCCCAGATGGTGTCCGGCACCGACAGGGGGAGGAATAACCTAGTATTTTGTCTGCCGCCCCTGTAAGCTTAGCACACTGGCAGCGTTCCACGAATCACATGACATCCCTTCTTAAATATGGCCAAAAAAGTATGGATTGCAGTTGTGCATAGGTGTTATTTCTGCCACTGCGTGCGGACAATCTGCCACAATGAGCTTCCTTGATCAATTGTGGCCACCATGAGGAGTCTGGGATATACAATAAATTGTGTTTAAATAGATACCCATGTCTTATGGCGAATTTCGGAGCAAAAGAGTTCTAATGGCAAGCCTCCCAAATGGGTCTGAAGTAGGCATCTGTTGCATAAAGCTCCCTTAAGCACTCCAATCCGGTT
>CM028345.1:46098560-46291006 GCA_016618105.1 Dendrobium huoshanense | reverse complement strand
AATAGATCGGGGAAATCGACTGAAAATATGCTGCAATTCTATCCATAGAACTTCAACTTTATGTTGATGTACCCATAACAAAGATTGTAAAGAGTAACAGAACATCTAAAACTAAAAGTGTTGTACATCTCAAACTTAAAAGAAATTTACCCAAACAACAAAAGTTTGAGGCCAGCAAATCTAAAAGGAGATCATTTTTTGGGATAAAATTATTCCAGGTAAAATAAAGGGAAGAATCATTAAAAAAATTATATTTTCCATTGTGTCCAAACAATTTTTAACAAAAGTTTCAACACTGAAAACAAAACCCAAATGAATAATTAAAATAAAATGAACCATAAAATGAAAGGTATTACACTTTTTCAAGAGCAAGATCCTTGAAAACACAAAAGCTAGAAGCCCTTTCCAAAGAAAGGTATATAAATAGTTGATTGCTACCTTAATCCCAATTTTAAGATTGACAACCTAGTAATACAGAAAATGGACCCGTAAACTAGAGCATAGAGCTCATTACTATCTTGAACTCCAAATTTAAGCTCTTTAATGTAAGAACTGAGATAGACCCTTAAACACACTAGCATCTAATATTGTCATGCATAGAAATGTACAGCAATAGTTATAGAAGATTACCATATTTTCAAAAGCCTGACTTTCAAAAGCCTTTGATTGGATCCAACAACAGAGGTAGGTTGATTCAGTAATAGTTGGTCATATAAAATTCAAGGCCTAAGTAAACCAAGTATCAAAGAAATAAATAATGTCAAATCAACTACCAAAGAAAGCAATCCCCACAAACCACAAAATTATTGAAGACTTTTATATCTTCCGGGTATTAAATGTCGCCTAAATTATGAATAAAGGTTTGAAATAAAAAAAAACATATGAGGAAGCTCATCAGGACTTGCTTTCAATAGGGAAAACATTGCATTTGAAACTCTCCCAGGCTATGTACTCAAAGAAAAAGAAAAATGTTTAATCAGAAGGGAATAAAATATTGTTTTGGAGAAATGAATCAATTTCCAGAACTAAAACCATACATTATCAAGCTCTACTAATGACAAACAAGACCCGGCACACAATAGCGGAAGCATCCATTTTTCACAAAGAAAGCAGAACACAATAAATCAATACGCAAAAGTAAACCAAAACTGAATATTGAAACTAGCCCGCATCACAAATTGCATTAACAGAACACAATACTGAAAACTGAGTAGCCAATTTAACTTCACAATTACCTGCAAATTTTCCACCATAGATGCTCTCTCCACCAGTTCCTGAAAGCATGGAAAAGTTGTAAGCATAATAATAAATGATAGATGATATCATTCTAAAGATGTAAAATAATAACAGCAGAGAGAGCACAGAATAAAGATGACACGACGCAAGAACTTAAACTAAAACCACAGCAGGACATGTAGAAATCACTAAACCCTCCCACAAGAAGGGCGGACAAACAAAAAAACCCTATATGCTTCAGGCTGAATAAAATGAGATGAAAAGCTTAGGAAACATGGTTGACGTGACAATCATCAACATCAAGATTAGCCAGATCCCAACTATTTGGGAGTGGCTTCATTAATCCTTCTTCTCCATTCATTTATATAAAGTCTCATGTTCAAGTAATGTTTGTAATTATTTATTCACAACTAATAATAAAATTAAGTATGCACTTTTACATGCTCTAATTTTCCACACTAGTTCTACCAGCCCATCTTATTTATAAATTTTCAGCTCCCATGGAACATCCCAAACCAAGTTTATTTTCTACAACATTTTCTTTGATAACTGCTACTCTAGCAACCTCCCTAAGTACTCTTCTCTACCAAGATGTACATCATTCACATAAACAAAATCACAGCAGATATCTCTAAATTAAAAATTCCTTAGAAAATGTGCTACCATGTACCATCATATTTCTAAATAGGTTCAAAACATGGATCAAAAAAAAATCATGATAAACCAGCCCTCTGAGGACTAAAATTAATAGGAATAAATGTGGTAACGATTAAATTTAGGTTCATTGGTATGTAAAATGACTAGCCATTAGGTTCATTGGTATGTAAAATGATTAACCATTAGGTTCATTGGTAGGTAAATAGGTTGAAGAATGTTTGCATGAGCATAACATTAATGACTGAAATTGAATCACCGGGAATTAAAATCTCAAAAGTTTAGAGGTTAAAATGAATACTCCCAACTGGAGTTGGAGTAATAGAAAACAGATTCAAGATTACCTGATGTTATTTGACTTTTGAAAAGAACATTTTGGCAAATCAAAGGCTAAAATTAGAATTTTTAAAAAAAAGTTTTGAGGATTTAACTCACACTTTTGAGCGTAAAATGGTATGCAAACAGAAGTAACTTGGATTAAAAAACAATTTTTTACCCATATGATTCACATACTTTCACTGAGTTCCTTGAAAGGGCCAAAACTGTGGATTAGAAATTGATGCTGATGATGGAATACATTTTTTTTACCTCCAAACGAATTGATTCGGACTAGATGATGTCCTTTTAGGAGAAATAGGATATTGAACTGGATTTATTCATGCATAAATAGGATTGTAAATGAGCATGTTTATTTATCTGAGTTCGAGATAAGTTTGAATGAGGATTCAGTTTTAAAATCTTGTCTATTAATTTTAAAATGGGGATCAGGCCAAAATCAAACTTTATTCAAGCCAAGATAATTCTATATTAGATCCTAATGATTTAAACATATAGCCCAAATGTTGGAAAGAATTAGAATTATAGATTTTACTTAAATCGGCATAATTCATTAAGTAATAATTAAATTGTTTAGTGAAGTTTAAATATTAAAGAGGAAATGTATAAATCTATATCTCTAGCCATTTATTAGATCCTTATATCATACCTATATTTCTAATAATTTACATAATTTTTTAAATTATTTTTTTTAATAATTTACATAATTTGTTAAGAGTATAAGATATAAGAAAATTGATACAATAATATATAATAAATTCCAAATAAGTCACTAAATCAAAATTTTATTAAGTAGTTGTTAAACAACAAACAAGCATATTCACAAACATAAATGAACAAACAAAATAATATTAAATTTATTCGTTCATATGACCAACTTTTACAAATTATTCAAACTTGTTCACATAAATAAGAAATGAACATAAATAAGCCTTAAACAAAATATTATCGAGTTTCTTATCAAGTGCGCCGTATCACATACAAACTTATACACATATCTATTTATAGGTTGGTAACTTGCAAAGAAAGATGAAAAGGGTTTGAACAATTATTATTTCTTAAATTTTTAGTGATTACAAAATTGACAAGCACTATATACCTTTCATAGTCTATGTTCAATCACATTCATTAGCCTTGACTAACACGTGTTATCTTTATGTTGATGGAATATTTAATCAATTCTTTGGGCAATACTACAATAGGTTCGCAATTTTATGATAGTTTCTGAGTAGCATCTGATAATGAAATTAAAAAAAAACTCACAAAACAAAACAAACCATTATTTGACCTTCATTAGAATTCACAATAGCAGCCTATTTCCCTTCTACTTATATTTCTACCCAAATAGAAGGGCTGATGCCGGATATGGGATCTTTGTATACAATTCAAAGAGAAAAAAAAAAAACAAATTTAGATTATTTTCATGGCATAGCTTTATGATTGTGATATCAAGAGTAGAACAAAGAAAAAACAAGAAGTATTCACAGTAAATTGCTTCTTTTTCCTTCAAGATGCTCCATGGAAGAAATATCATAACTATGACTTCCCTGCTAAAAACTGAATTACTTCAACAAAAATGTGCCACAAAACAACGCAATCAATGCTCAAAGTACAAACAAATCAATAATGCCATCAAAATAAACATGATAATAGATAAAATGGCCCATACAGGTGAAGAGGTAGATCATCTTTGATACATTAAAAAAAGGTAAAACGCTCAACAATAAGGTGGAGGACAAAAAGAAGCAGATAGCATACCATCTCGTTTTGAAAAATCTCCTCCCTGCAAAATACAACAATATATCAGATAATTTTAAAGAAAGAACTCTAATGTAACCAAATATGTCTTGGCTAGTGATAACACAGTGAAATAACATAGATAATATAGCAAATCACAACCTTAATTACTAAAACCCAAGAAAAGAGGCCCTGACCATCATTCCTGTATCCTACATCATAAACATGACAAACTGACTAATATATAAAATGGTTGCATCTAATTCTAGGCAAGTGATGAGAATATGCCAACAATCACTCATTGTACTAAGAACTAATTAAAAAAGCACCAGAATAACATACCTGTGCCATGAATCCTCGAATAATACGATGAAAGATTGATCCTTTATAATGAAGCGGTTTCCCTGTTGTACGGCCCATACCCATTTCACCTATGATCAAACAAAATAAATGGATCACATATGACTATTATGTCAACAAGGGCATAATCAAATCACAGTTCATTGAATGTTACAGGAACATTAATACAGCTACAAATTACAAAATAAAGTAACATTCCGAGTTTACATAAAGCAAAGAATAAAATTTCAAAAAAAGGATTATATCCTGTATGAAAGCTTTCAATAGTTTAAAACGACACCACTTCACATCAATTCACTGTCAGTAACATACTTTAAATGGGATTTCAATTTTTATTAGCAGAATTCATCTCAGTCATGCACTTATAACAGCTTTTCAAGTCGCAGACGTTAAAAAACCATGCTTTAAATAACATTAAGGTACCTCAAATTATTTCATGGAATTATTGAGAATAATTCAAAAAAATCATTTTAAAGTAATATTATGGCACAATTTATACATCAATAAACATTGTAAATACGTAAAAGTTTGGTGCCAGACGTATAGAGTATAATTTGGAGAAATTATTGAATCAAAACAACAAAATAGGATTACTAAAAAAATTACTTGAATGAATTCAATAAGAAAATGATTGAGACATAATTTATAGAAAAGAACAGAATAGAAATCCAAAAGAGTAAATCAGCCCACAACAAAGATCAAAATAGGGCAATTGGCAATAGATCTCAAAGTGATCAAGTAACCCGGCGTAAGATCAACTCTAAGTCATTCAATGTGATCTCGATCCCAGCCAAGCTTGAGAAAGGTTGGCTTGATATGCATGAACACGCATTAATTCAAATTAAAATAAATGCACATGCATATACATTTTAACTCAATTTTGAGCTAGCTAAATTTGATCAAGGCTCGGCCAAATTCAAGTTAGGTCTAACACAGGTTTAGCTCATCAACCAGCTCATAGACTTAGATCCTACCTCAACCTAAGCCAAAATTGATCCAATTAATAAAACTTTGAACAAAACTCACAACACTACCTCAAAAGATAGAATGGGATCATTTTCACAGTTGAACAACTTAGGAGAACAACCATTAACAATAAAGGTTCCAAAAAAAATCAAAACTAATATTTTTATCAAATTTAGGAAAAACAAAACTCTCACCCAATTTTGAATTGATAAAACAAGAACTTTATGTAAGGGTAACTTCCCCTGATAAAAAAGGAGAGAGCGAAGGAGGGATGACATTAAAAAAAAGGAATAAGAATTAGCTGAGGATGATTATAATGAGAACAAACACATATATAGATATAGTCAAGAACAAACAAACTAGCCTCAACTCAAAGAAAGAAAAAAATCCATTTGTTTACCCAAGCTGAGTTCAAATCTAATTAGAAATGATAGAATTCACCCACAATTCCAACCTTCGAGTTAAATCTATTAATTTTTCAAAAATATTTTAAATTATTAACTAGGATATATATATCCTATGAAATTATTAGCAAAAAGGTTTGCATTTGAATATGAAATATAATAAAAGTTTATTTGTGTGAGTTTGCATGTAAATAAATCATATATTGATTTGGTTTCAAGTTGATCAAAATAACTTCGAGTGAGTCATGTGCAATTTTGGGCAAAACTATTTCAATTTTGGATTGATTAAAATTCCAGCAATTGTTAACGGGCTTCAAGTTTTTGAAATAATTATCAACCATAATAATTAAGAAAATGGCAACAACTAAACTTCCTTCTTTCCATGACTGAACCAATAAAGATTGCAATGCAAGATACTTTCAATAAAATGTTTGCTTAGTGTTTATGGAACTACATAAACACAAATTGCATCAACATTTCTAGTGAACTTTTGGCAACATAATAAAGAACCAAATCAAGTTTGAAAAACAAAAATTCACTAGTAAAAGGCTCATAATTAAAGTGGCATTAATATGTTAAGTAAAAGGATTAATCATTATTCAATATTGTAGTCATATACCACAAGAAAACCCCTAGTTACATGACTTTCATGACAAGAATGAAAAGAAGGTGTTAAGAAACAATTACCTGTGCAAAGAGCACGAAAGTTTTCGGACGTCTTGGGGGCAACATCATAGAAGAGCTACAAGCCATCAAATAGTTCAAGTAAGAATCTTTCAAAACACAATGTAGATGAATCTGATCAAGCAAAGAACATGTGCACTTTTGCCTTTTTCATAGTTTAAAATTTGATTTCAAGCCTTTGTCGTAGACTATATGAAGCATTCTTACTTGTTAAACATAAAGCTACCAAGCAACCATAAGGCTAAGAGGAGCTCTATATGTACAGATGCCTATGCAATTAATCATCTTGAATAACTATTCATTTATTTGGAATTTAAGATTCAATGGTTAATCCTAAAAATATAGTGAAAATGTACCTCAAAGACCATTCTTCTGGGAGATCCGCCACCAAAAGATATGTCAAAGAAGACAAACTGATTTTTTGCCTTTGCCATTATCAAAGCCTAAACTCATGCAAACTCTTCAAACGACTTGCACCAAATGGAATTAGCCTGCAAAATTTTACAAGACTATATTTAACACAAATGCCTTCCAAAATAGTTCATGAATGATTGTACAAATCATAGATGGTCAAAAATAAAGAAATTGATAATTATTTTCATTTATAATTGAGGAATTAACTCTGCTATCAACCTTGTATGAAAGTTTACACAAGGATATAAACAATGATAGTTCGCAGCTAATTATCCACAAAAAGCAAGCTATAACCACAAACAAAAGACAAGCGTGGAAAAACCCACGTTACTTTATATTAATTTTGAATAAATAAAGCATCCCAACCAAGCAGAAAGGCAGAACAAAGTAATTTTGAAAATACATAACGAAAAACATATAGTATGCATATGAAACAACTAAAAAACACGCTAAAGAAGAGAGCAAGAGCTCACGGATCGGAAAAACACGTGTAAGGCCAACAAATAAAGTTAAGGTGGAAGAAAACGCTAAGCCCTATCAAAATGCCAAAAACCATACCGCGCAAGGGGATCATCATGGCTGTCCACAGAAACGTTAAACCTAACAACGAAGAACGCAATCAAAAGAGAAACGCTGGAACAGAACTCAGGTAAAGAAAAAGATCCCTGTAACCAAATCCATTGCAGGAAATCCTAAGAGAGATCATTTGCAATTTATAAACAACGATTCAATTTGGTTGGGATGGACAGAGAATAACATGCGTCAGGAGGATCTGAAAAACCCTAGACTTACCGGGTTGGAGAAAGGAGATGCTAAGAGCAGCTACTGCCGCTCTCCGCCACAGAAACCGGAAGATGAAAACCTAAGAAGAACTCAGCGCGAGTCTGGCGTGACACTTTTATTCGTTCGTTCGAGTTCACAGAAATACCCCCACTCATCGAGCATATTCACCGAAATTCGCACCCGAGGGCACGTGCGGCACGTGCGATGGACGCAGATTGTACGCCAGTGCCTCTCATTTAGTGGGCCGGCCCAGCCCGTGGGCTGGCTATCTAGAGCAGGTTGATTAAGTGGGCTCCACTTGGTAAACAAGCCTCAATTTGATGAGTACATTCGAGCGAATTTTGACAATTTGTTCGGCAATTAGCGATTCATTTAAAAGTTGTTAGTATGCTATATTTAAAATATATTATAATTTAAATACTTTACTTCAAATATTTAAATTAAAATATTTACTCATCTTCTCTCTCTTCTCTATTCATCCTCGTAATCGACAGGCAAGAATTGTCGGAAGGATCATAGTTGGGCAATAGCGATCGATAGTGAAAGATGGTCAAAATGATTATAATCAGCGAACGACAATGGAAATAGGAAGCCTCAACATTTGCTACCAAATGGAGGTCCAACGACGATGGTTGGGTAGAGGTCCAGCAATCACTGCCTACTAGCGTGAATTCATCGACAATGATGCTGAGGTCAAGCTCAGGATTCTTCAAGCCTCATAGCTTTTCTCTTATTCCCATCATATGAATAATGAGGGTTCATTTAAAATTTGTTAGGAGTGGCATGCTCAATAAAATATGGAAAAGATCAAAGATAAATTTGAAGTGTTCAAATTGATGGCTAATATAAATTCCCTCAATTAAGGAGATTTCTTTATACATTTATGTCTTAATGATGTTGGATTTCGGCAAACTTAGGCTCGTTGGAATTTTCTTGTCGAGCCACTCGATTCGACTGTAAGCATGCTATATTTATATATAATTTGGTGTCCAATTAATATTTTGAAGATTTCAAGAACGTTTTGATCCTTTGATTTGGGATCATTTTGGCTAGAATTGGATTGAATTTGGTGTCATTGGGTTCGTCTCCCTGAGATGTTCAATTCAACTATAAGCTTGTTGGAATAGGAGTTTGAATGATCTCGAATTAAATTTTGAAAATTTTTATTCAAATTTGTCTCAAAATTCGTGTTGATCAAAACAATTTTTAGTGATGTATCAACTTTCAAGCTCATTCACCAACTTATGTGACCCACTAAACTATTTATTAATTGTATATAAAAAGTGAGCTTGTACTATAAAAGACACTTTTAAAGGAACTGAACGGGTCTGAGATTTTTTTTTTTTTTTTTGCATGCAACACAAGTGGCTATTATTTTTCATTTTCTTTCTATTATAATTGATACGTCATCTCAAAATTAGCTTGATCGGGCACGAATCTCGAGGCAAAATCAAGTTGGAAACTTCAAAAATTAAATTCGGAAGTACCTGAACTCCGATTTCAGCGAGCTTATAGTCAAACTGAGCGTCTCGGAAATGCGAATCTAACGACACCAAATTCGACCCAATCCGAGTCCAAATGGGTCCGAATCAAGGACCCGAAGCTCTTTTGGAAGGTTCAAACCCCAAATTGAGTTACCAAACGGTCTCCGATTTTAACGAGCTTATACTCGAATCGAACGGCTCGACTAGACGAATCCAACGAGCCCAAGATCATTGAATTCCGACATCACTAAGGCATTCAAATGACCAACGAACGGTGCATGATCGTAGGATTCAATATCAACCGTCTATTCAACCACTCCCTATTTGCCCCTGATCTTACGCCTATTTACGGGCCATGCCACTCCAGAAAATCTATAAATAGAGCCCTCATTTCTCATGAGAGGGGGACTCAAGCAAGAAGAGAAGGAGGAAGAGAAGGAGGAAGCTCCTCCTCGACGGCCGCCGGACCACCGCAGAAGCACCACCGGATCTCCGCCGGACCACTGCAGGAACCTCGCCGGATCACCACCGAAGCCTCGCCGAACCACCGCCGGAGTTTCATTGCACCACTGCCTTAAGGTCCGACGTTCAGTCTCGACGTCCTGCTAAAGACCCGACGTCCTGCTGAAGACCTGACGTCCTGCTTAAGACCCGACGTCCTATTCAAGGCCAGACCATCAACATCCGATCTTCCAAGTGACACTGGGACTAACACCTGACTCCTTGTCTCTTACCGCCTACGATCCTTTTGACCTCTGTCGCCTACTACGGTCCGTCCGACCTCCATCACTAGACAACGGTCTTTCAGACCCCTGTCTCCTACCGCCTACGGTCCTTCAGGTCTTCGTCGCCTACTATGGTCCTTCCAACCTCCATCACCAGACAACGGTCTTTCAGACCCCAATTTTCTATCGACTACAGTCCTTCAGGCCTTCATCGCCTACTATGGTCCTTCCGGCCTCTATCAACAGACAACGGTCTTTTTGACCCCGGTCTCCTGCCGACTACGATCTCCTACCGACTACGGTCTCCTGCCGACTACGGTCCTTCGGGCCAAACAAACCTGTATATGTAACTCCTACCATGTAATGCAATCTATATGATGTACATTTGCTACATCAATCCAAGGTCTTCTCCCAAGGAAGGGCCTCATTTGTAATCGATTACAAATACTAGTGGATTCATTCAAACTGGGTCAGGCCCCGTGATTTTTCCCCCCTGTTCAGGGGTTTTCCACGTAAAAATCTTGGTGTCTCTTATGAATGCTACACCCTCTCACTTATCTGCTTGTGTGCTGGATCTTCGTACAATGCTAAGACGTTAAACTTTATATTTCTCTACCGCCGCGAATACTCCAGGACGCAACAATAATTAATTTATATTAATTAGAAGGAATGCATTGTGCTTGATGTTAAGCTCGGCCATTACACCATTTGATTGTCAAATTTATTGGAATGTGTAAAAATGAGATAATATGATAGCATTATATCTTTATTAAATCATAATAAGTTGCCTAATACAAACATATATGTGCTTTTATATATATATATATATATATATATATATATATATATATATATATATATATATATATATATATATATATATATATATATATATATATAGTAAAAAAGAAATGGATCAAGAAATGAATGTAAAATATCCTCAAGAATAAGTAGATGTTCTGCTTATAAAAAAAATAAATGTCCTTTCTATTATGATTTTGCACATGGGGTAACGTAATTATGCAAATACTTCTATTAAAATCAAATTGGAATAAAAAATAGTTGGTTGAGTTTCAAAATATTAATGAAGCGGTTGAAGGTTAGTTGCGCAAAAGTTGCAAGCGCTCTTGACGAGCATTATCAATAGGGCTGCAAACGAATAAAGTCGAGCCGAGTATGTGAGTGTACGTTCATGTTTGTGTTCATTTAATATCAGCTTGTTCAAGTTTGGTTCATCTTTGTTCGAGCTTTAGCGTTTGTGTTCATGTTTGGTTCATTTAAATTAAGGAGTGTTCATGTTCGGTTCATGTTCAGTTCATGTTCGTTCGTTTAGTGTGTATCGAGCTTGTTCGCGAACATATTTAACGAATTTTTTTAACTATCAAACAAACACATTCATGAACATATCTATGAACAAACACATTTATAATAAAAGCAATTGTCTATGTAACAAAGGTAATGATTATTTATATTTATTATTTCTTTAGTCAAATATTAATTATTTTTATCGAGCTTATTCACGAGTTCAAAATCGAACATGAATCGAGCTTTTATCGAGCTTCTTATCAAGCTTAATGTCGAGCTTGCTCACGAACTTCAAATTATGTTGTTCGCGAACATAAATGAGCTGAACGCATTAGTGTTCAAGTTTGTTTATTTAAGAATCGAGTATTTAAAATATTGTTCAAGTTTGTTTGTTTAGTTAATTAAACGACCGCAAACAAGCTTTAATCGAACCGAACAACGAGTAGCTCGCCGAACGTTTGGTTCGCTTGCAGCCCTAATTATCAATACTCACAAGAAATATGTAATAGAGTGGGGCATATATCAATTAAAGAGAGTTGATATTGTGATAAAAGGATTTATTCTTTAAAACATATATATATATATATATATATATATATATATATATATATATATATATATATATATATATATATATATATATATATATATATATATATATATATATATATATATATGATCCTCAAACTGAGGATTAACAATGGCATGAAAATTGTTATGAATTGATCTAGTTTTAGGTTATGTTGTTAATGCAGGTTACCACATTTATGTAAATCTCTAAAAATAGATTTGGGAAAAAAATCAGAATAAAACTTAGTTTTATTTCTTTCAAATTTATATATGTTCCATCTCCTCTCTCTCCCTCTCAGTCTTGTAAGAAAAGCTCAAGATAACCTCTCAAGAATCTTCCTCCTAGTTATATCAAAAATGATATGAGATTGTACAAATAGGATATATCAATAGTGTTTGTAAACAATATTGTTCTACATTATTAAATGGAATGTATCAGTGGAGAATGTTGATGGAGATATCAATGAAGAGCGTCAAAGGAGAGAATTAATAAATAATATCAATAAAGGGCATCATCACATCAACCTATAATATTGGCAAAAAAGTGCAATAGAGAGTATATATAGTGAGCATCAGATATTGATATATGGTATGATATTTTAATAGAAAGAATTTATATAGGAGTACTAACAAAGAGCTTCCACAAGTAAGATAATTGGAGAGATTATGGACATATAGAGTCATGATGCAATAATCCACAAAGAAACAAACAAAATTTCATCAAATTTGTTTAATTAGAGATGTTGGAAATGCAGCCAAAATAAATGCAAAGAAGATTGTGGTGAACGGAGTCGGTAATAAAAACTGACAAATGACATGGTGCTCAATTAATAACAAAAAGGACGATTGACTGGTGATGATTATGCGAGGAACCCGCATTAGAGTGGAGAGAAGAAATAAAACTATAGAGAAATAGAGAATCTATAAAAATGCTAAAAAAATTATGAATCTCAAACTAGCATAACATCAACCATAATTAGTCAAAAAAGTCTCAAACTACTTATCATTGTCCCCTTATCTATAGGGCTCTGAGGGTTAAATAAAAGACTATACCAAAGAAAACTAAAAGGTATAAAGCTACACAAAATACGAAAGGCACTTATTGCCTCCTGATTGGCTGAGAGAAAGTAGGGGTTGAAGAACTTTAATGTTTTATACCTAAGTGAGCTCAAACGTGCCGAGGCACCAAGCAAGATTTGTAGTATGGGCAAACTTAGTAGTGTTGAATGGGAATAGCGGGTGAGCCTACGAGGAAGTTTCAAATAAGA
Organism: Dendrobium huoshanense; assembly: GCA_016618105.1. Classification (NCBI taxonomy): domain Eukaryota; kingdom Viridiplantae; phylum Streptophyta; class Magnoliopsida; order Asparagales; family Orchidaceae; genus Dendrobium; species Dendrobium huoshanense. The sequence goes on along the minus strand of CM028345.1, from coordinate 46,278,080 downwards.
GGTATTTGATGACTGAGGGGTGTTTGGGAGCCGTTGATTACTAAGATAAGCCTTTGATTGTCTCAAGCACTACAGGAAAAAATGTCTATTACCGGCGGTTATAACTGGCGGTTTATAGACCGCCGGTGTTACCGGCGGTGTCGCCGGCGGTTTGACCGCCGGTTTTTACCGGTGGCCTACCGATGGGTTTGGTACGTTAAGCCGTCGGTACTAGCGACGGTCCATAAACTGCCGGACATCAATATGAACCGGCGGTGTAACGGCGGCCGAGACCGCCGTTGATAAGTTATTTTGTACCGGCGGTCCGGACCGCCGAAAAACCGCCGGTAAATGCCCTAATACGAACAGACTCGAACCTCGCATTTCATTTTTACTCTTTCGTTCTCTCTCTTGTTTCGGTCGCTATGTCGTCGCCTCCGCTCGCCTCCGCTCGGATCTACTTCCGTTTGTCGCCGCCGACGAAGCTTCTCCGACCGCCGACCCCAATCCGACCGCCGACGGTTAATCTCCGACCTCCGACCGTCGACCCAATCCGACCCCAAACCGACCGTCTGTCACGCCCCAAGATCTAACTTGGAAAGAATTTCAATCAATTCATTAAAACCATTTACCAGAGCTATCTATAGACTTCAATCAATACCAAACAGTCTAACAAAATTCTATAATTTAAAACATCAAAACCTATAGATTTTCTTAAATAAAAATTATAAATTTTATCTTGAAATTATTAAAATTAAATAAATTTCAACATTCTTAAATTTATAATATAAAGTTAGAAACTGTAACCCTAAAAAATTGGCTTTTTATCTCCACGTAATCTGCACAGCTTATATTGTAATGGAACAAAACACGACACGTGTGAACGGCAGGCTGATCGAAACAACCATGTCAACATCGCATCATGTGTCAGCCATACATAGCTCATACGTATTATATTTTTTTTGTGGATGCGTAACTCTTTTGGCCGCATAAAGGAGAATTTCCACTCTATTATAAAAAAATAAAATAAAAAATTCAATCATATTAATTTCTTATTTTTTTTTAAATGTTAGATCTTTTCATCATCACATGAAAAAAAAAGATAGATACGCCCGGCTTGAGGGGATATAGCTCATGAAGTCAGGAACCTCCATAAGCAGGGTTTTATCGTAAATCTAATTGGTTACTTTCAATTATACATGATTATATAAGAAAGATCTTTTTTTTGGCTCTCTCTTTAGCCCTATGTCTCTTATTCCTAGGTAGAGCTTGACTCTAGGAAGAGTCTAAAGTAGATCTAAAAAGGCTTAGGTTTTGTTTGAGACTACTTTCTTACTGTTTTTTAAATCAATTTTTTAATAAAAAAAAATTAAATTTTTATACTAGAAAGATACTTTAAGAAGCAATAATAAAGCCGTCTCAAACAAAGCCTTATGTTTCATTTAAGATGGCTTTCTTATGCTTCTTAACCGATAAGTTAAGATCTGAACTCTGATTTCAGCGAACTTACAGTCAAACTGAGCGTCTCGGAAATACAAACTCAACGACACCAAATTCGAATCAATCCAATCCCAAATGAGTCCAAATAAAGCACCCGAAGCGCTATTGGAAAATTCAAACAATAATTTGAGTTACCAAACGATTTCCGAATATGACGTTCTTATAGTCGAATCGAGCGACTCGACGAGACAAATCCAATGAGCTCAAGATTGCCAAATTCCGACATCCTTAAAACCTTCAAATAAATGACAAACGATGCACGATCAAGGAATTAAATATCGGTCGTCCATCCGACCACTCCCTATTTACCCTGATCTCTCACCTATTTACAAGTCTTGCCACTCCAAAATATCTATAAATAGACCCATCATATTTCATGAGAGGGGATACAAGCAAGAAGAAGAGAAGAGAATGAGAGGAGGGAATAACTCCTCGACCACCGCCGGAGTTCTGCCCGATGCCCGAGTGACGCTGGAATTCTGCCGGACGCCCGAACGACGTCGTAATTCTGCCCAAGTGACGCCGAAATTATGTCCGATGCCAAAGTAACGCTAGAATTCTGCCCGACGCCTAAGTGACGCCGGAACTCTTCCCGATTTCCAAGTGACGTCGGAATTCTAAGTGATTCTGAATTCGGCTCGAATACACACTTGATTGTAATTGGATTTTCAATCCGGAAGTGAAGCATTGTAATCTGATCGTCCTAAATTTTAAGGACGAGTCAACCTCTTGTACCTCAAACAAACACTAGTGGAATTATTTCAACTAGGCGTATCCCCGTGGTTTTTTCCCTTTTCAGGATTTTCCACGTAAAAATCATGGTGTTATTTCTCTCATGTTTGTGTGATAGATATCCGTACAACGCTGAGACAGAAATTTTCTAACTCTATCGCCACATATATTCTAGTCCACAACAATTATAAATTTATAAATGAAAAATATGCTTTTAAAGATAAATTATGGATTTAAATTATTTATTTTTATAGAGATTTATTTGTTATTCATTTATGAAGTAATATTAAATGCATATTAAAGAGTTCTCAAGGTCAAAAATAAATAAATAGTTATAATCAAGGCTTTTAAAATCAGACCGGACCGGCCGGTTCAACCGGTTGAACCGCAAACCGTTCGGCCGGCCGGTTACTGTTCAAAATAAAACCTGTTTTGCTGAGAACCAGCGTCGAACCGTTCAAACCGGCGGTTAAACCGGCGAACCGGCGAACCGGTTCCGGTTACCTTTAACCGCTATCTTCGCTAAAAAAAAACTGAGCGTGATTTGCTCGCGGGAATCGGGATGCCAAGGCGCGTTAATTGGCCAAGTAGAACGGCATCCCATCCGCATTTAATGGCCATTGCATCGCCATGATGAAGCTTCCCTCGATTATGACGTTGGGGCTTGAGTTTGTTTCATTAAAATAATGTTTCATTAAAGTTAATTGGCCAGGCAAAAGGGCAAATCAAAGTAATTAATTTTTATTTTTGTTATTTATTTATAAATAATTATATCAAAGTAATTAATTATTATCAAGTCAAAGCAAATCAAAGTAATTAATTAATTTTAATTTTTGTTATATATTTATAAATAATTATATCATTATTATAATATTTAAATATAATAAATATTTATTACGTCATCCGGTTCGACCCCGGTCGAACCATCAAACCCCTAACCTCTTCTTCTTCCGGTTCATTGACCGGTCCGGTTTTCAAAGCCTTGGCTATAATATATTTGAGGCAAAGTGTCACGTATATTTTAATAATCTTATAGATAATGATTTAACTTGACTTGGAAAACATACACAAAACAAAACATGTATGTTGACTTAATGGCTTAAATATATAAAATTTTCAACCATTAAAAAAATTATTTCATTACAAAAAATGATGGAAACCCTTATAACAAAATAAATAAATAAATAAAGTGATACATATTATTTTCTCTAGCCAAAAATGTGGAAACTAACTATAGTCAGATTCTCCAGCAGATGGACTGCTACCTGATAGCAGTCATTTAGTTTACAATAAAATATGGACACAACGTCTTTGTAAAGACTTCTCTATCCCAAGGTCATCCACAGCTCTCTTCTGTGACAACATATCAGCAATGTCCATTGCCTCCAATCCCATCTTTCACGCCAGGACCAAACATATTGAAATTGACCACCACTTTATCAGAGACTGTGTTCAAAATCAACAAATTACTGTTCGACATGTTTCTTCAGTTGATCAGCTTGCCGTCATTTTTACCAAGTCCCTCTCCGTTCAACGGTTCACCATGCTTAGAACCAAGCTTCTAGTCCTTCCTACTATCAGCTTGCGGGGGGCTAATGATGATACTCAAAATATAAACCCAACACTAGCATAATTGCTTACTGCTGCAGGTTCCAGTTTCAGCTGCTTCCACTGCGCCACTTATCTGCCACCGTAACCAACTAAGGGCATTCCGGTCTTTATACGTTTAGCAGCTTCTTTAGCTTCTTTTATATACAAAGTGTAGTTCATTGTTTACATTAGAGGTTATGAATACACCAGAGAACTTCCCAGCCTTCGTTTTCTTGTTCTGTTCTCTAACTTGATTGCAGGTAGCTCAAGCAGTGTGCTTCAACATGGTATCAGAGCATTTTACCGCAGTAGTCTATGGCATAGACGTCTTGGACATCCCAGCCCCACCATTTTCAAGCTTCTACCGCAGCTTCACATTTCGTCTAATCTTAAATTTTGTAACTCATGTGCTCTTGCAAAGAGCCATAGACTATCTTTCTCAAATTCTACTCATGTATCTAAAGCACCACTACAATTAATACATGCTGATGTTTGGGGACCTTCCCCCGTTATTTCTCGCAATGGTTTTCGTTTTTATCTTCTACTAGTTGATGATTATTCTCGCTACATTTGGCTCTATCCATTAAGAAATAAATCTGGCGTTTCTCTCACACTAATTAATTTCAAATCTTTTATAGAAAAACAGCTACATAAGCCTCTATGTACTATTCGTACCGATGGAGGAGGCGAATTTCTAAATAATATACTCAAATCTTTTCTATCCAAACATGGCATTACACACCAATATACTTGTCCTCATACTCCACAGCAAAATGGAGTCGCCGAACGAAAACATCGTCATCTTCTTGAACTTGCTCGCACTCTTCTTATAGACTCACAACTTCCTGAACCATTCTGGATGGACGCCATACTCATCACCGCTTACCTGATAAACCTACTACCCTCACCCAATACCAACTCAATTTCCCCATTCCAAATTCTTTACAACACTCCACCAAATTATACTCATCTCCGTGTCTTCGAATGTCGATGCTATCCTTGGCTTCGTCCTTATGCCGCACATAAATTAGCACCTCGCTCTGCTGCCTGCATCTTTCTTGGCTATGCCCCTTCTCAAAAGGGCTACATATGCTTTAACTCATTCACAAATCGTTCATTCGTTTCAAGGCATGTTATATTTGATGAAAATTCATTCCATACATCTCCTCCACCTGCATCTGTTTCAACACCTCCTCAAACACCAACTCTTCCACCCTTTCCCCCCATACAGTCAACGTCCCATTCTTCTCAAACACATACACACAACAACATCTACTCTCAACCTCATTCAAGTCCCTCTATAACCAATCCTGCTGCTCCAACCGAGCATCTCTCTACACCATCTTCCACTTCTTCATCCACTCCACAAATACCTTCAACAACTCCTATCCTACCTAAACATCCAATGACAACCCGCCTTCAAACTGGACACCTAAAACCTCGTCAAATCCTCGATCTCCAACACTCCACGGTTACCACACCAACATCTTACACTTCTGCTGCTCAACACTCTCATTGGCGTCAAGCTATGTCCTCTGAATTCAATGCTCTACAATGTCAAGGTACCTAGACTTTAGTTCCTTTACCTCCCCAACAAAATACCATTGGTTGCAAGTGGATTTATCGAATCAAAAGAAATGCCGACGGCACCATTGCACGCTACAAAACTCGTCTTGTCGCACAAGGTTTCAAACAAGAACATGGCATTGATTATAATGAAACATTCAGTCCAGTGGTTAAGTTTACCACTATTCGTGTATTTCTAACCGTTGCACTACATTTTCAATGGTCCATACTTCAACTGGATGTAATCAATGCCTTCTTGCATGGCTCTCTCAATGAGACAATTTACATGACTCAGCCTCCAGGTTTTCAAGATTTGCAATATCCCAATCATGTTTGCAAACTACATAAGGCCATTTATGGTCTCAAACAAGCTCCTAGACAATGGTTTGCAACTCTAACTACTTATCTTCACAAAAGAGGTTTTCAAACCAGTGACGTCGATCATTCCTTCCTGATTCTTCATCAAGACCAAGTTCGAATATACCTACCAATCTATGTCGATGACATTTTAATTACTGGCAGCAATTCAGATTTTATATCAACTATTCTTGTCGATCTACAACAACACTTTCAAATTCGGCAACTTGGTGAGCTCAAACGGTTCCTTGGTATTGATTTTCACCGAGAACCTGATGGATATCACATGTCTCAGCCTGCTTATATTGAAGATCTACTTACCGCAGCTGCTATGAACTCTTGCAAGCCGCTGGCAACACCATTGCCCACAAAATGGACCATTGATCCCGCTCTTCAGCTCCCGTATTGTCACGACCCGACCCGAGACGAGACGGATCCCGCCCGCGCCGGATCGCGACGAGAATAGCTAACCAGGATCTAGCTTTGGAATTTGGTTCGGAACTAAATCTTCCAAATATTTTAATTCAACAGACAACAAACACAGAGCTACTAAAACATCAAATGCAGCGGAACTAAACATCTATCTGACTTCATTTCCTCAAAATAATCATCTACAGAACAGTACATGGCTTTCAACAGAAAGAAATACAGAACAGAAAAGCCATGACTGTACAAAAATCAAAAGTACAAAAGTACCTAAACTGATCAGACTCTGAAATCTAGTCCTGGACTTCCTTCCCTTTCCCAGAACCTGAAAACCACCAGAAAGCAAGGGTGAGCTCAACAGCTCAGTAAAGCAACAAACCTCCAATCAAAATCCTCAGAATCGCAAAAACAACACATCAGACAAATCCGTACAGAAATCAAAACAGATTCGGACAGATATCACATCAAACAGAACTGTACAGAACGGAAGTCGTATCAAATCAGAAACAGAACAGATCAGACATATCAGATAACATAATCAGAATCGTACAGATCATATCAGAATATCACATATCAGATATTATGTAATTCATAGCTAAATTCCCTGACACTGACTGAATCTCATAGGATCCAGGCCCCTTATGCCTCCCTTTTTGTGCTCACGGCACCAGAATCAGATCAGATGTGCTTATAGCACCAGAATACATATATAGTGCTTATAGCACCTAAACAGATTTCCTCGGATCCGGAACAGAACAGATATCAGATTTCATATTGAGCTCATTTCAGAATTCCCAAACACTAACTGAATCTCATAGGATCCAGGCCCCTTATAACTCCCTTTTTATAGCATATACAGATAGCATATCAATTCAGAGAAAATCCGGACAAATCAAAAATTACCCAAAAATCGGGCAGCACAACGGCAGTATACAGAATTTACACAATTTTCCTAAAAATCAAAATTCACCAAATTCACACATAATACATATATCAACATTTCAGAACATTTATTCTACTGCACAGATAAATTCCAATTTCACAGAAAAATCCAGTCGACTAAAAACACAGTCGAATCAAAAATACCCGGACAAAAATCTTCAAAATATAGTCAAAACGTGCACACCCGGCACGGCAACGATATACAGAAACTTACGCGGTAAAAACTGAACCGGTAAAAAGATACGGACGAAAATCACGAATAAAAATCAATTCCGGACAGATAATACCGCCAAACTCGACGGTTCTGAAAATTGAGAAAGTCGGAATGTGCCTTACTTCGTGCACAGCAATTTCCTCAACAGTCTCTTCGAACGAAAACGGCTCCGCGTCTTCCCGAAATCAACTTTTCCAAAATCTTCTTTTTCTCTCTCCTCAGAACAGTAAATCAGATATTTATTTTTGATTTTCTCTCTATTCAAAACGACTGAAATCAGCTTTATAATACACAGATCGGCCCGGCCGATCGCAACATCGTCCCGGGACGATCCGACCAAATGGATCGGCCTGGTCTCCACTCAGGGCTGTTGTCTGGACGATATTTTCTACAGTGCCAATCGGCCTGGCCGATGTCTCCAATCGGCCTGGACGATGCCTGCAGAACAGCACCTGGAGCAAAACTGGGCAAATTCTGGAGCTGAACTTCCACTGATCGTCCCAGGACGATCCCAGATCGTCCTGGACGATTCTGGAGCAGATCGTGGTATTACACGTATACTCAACCAGAGCATTTTCGGCATTTAGCAGGTTCTCTTCAATACCTGACTAACACTAGACCAGACATTGCCTTTGCCGTCAATAAGCTTTGTCAAAACATGCACCAGCCCTTACAAAGTCATTACTTACAGCTTAAGAGAGTCCTTCGCTATCTTCAAGGGGCCAAGTCTGCTGGACTTTTTCTACCAAGAACAGAGCTTACTCTCTCCGCTTATGCCGATTCAGATTGGGCTGGCGATGTTGCGGATCGCAAATCTACATCAGGTTTCTGCTTATTTCTTGGCAAAGCCCTTATTTCATGGTCTGTCAAAAAACAAAGGACGGTCGCTCGGTCTTCCACTGAAGCCGAATACCGTTCTCTTGCTGTCGCTGCCGTGGAGATTATTTGGACACAACGTCTTTGTAAAGACTTCTCTATCCCAAGGTCATCCACAGCTCTCTTCTGTGACAACATATCAGCAATGTCCATTGCCTCCAATCCCATCTTTCACGCCAGGACCAAACATATTGAAATTGACCACCACTTTATCAGAGACTGTGTTCAAAATCAACAAATTACTGTTCGACATGTTTCTTCAGTTGATCAGCTTGCCGACATTTTTACCAAGTCCCTCTCCGTTCAACGGTTCACCATGCTTAGAACCAAGCTTCTAGTCCTTCCTACTATCAGCTTGCGGGGGGCTAATGATGATACTCAAAATATAAACCCAACACTAGCATAATTGCTTACTGCTGCAGGTTCCAGTTTCAGCTGCTTCCACTGCGCCACTTATCTGCCACCGTAACCAACTAAGGGCATTCCGGTCTTTATACGTTTAGCAGCTTCTTTAGCTTCTTTTATATACAAAGTGTAGTTCACTGTTTACATTAGAGGTTATGAATACACCAGAGAACTTCCCAGCCTTCGTTTTCTTGTTCTGTTCTCTAACTTGATTGCAGGTAGCTCAAGCAGTGTGCTTCAACACATATCTCAACTGCTTTCAAAATTTATTGAAATTGATAGATTGTGCGGTAGATGTTGTGTAGCAGTGTAGGAAACAAATCCAAATGTGATTGATATCAGTGAACATATTGAAGTTATGAAGCAACCCAGAAGGCAAATTGAGATGCATTTCTAGAGGGGTGAGCTTTCAACTTTTTCTTCTCGCACAGACGCTGAAAAGATAATTTTGTCAAGAAATTAGAGAGATGGGAGATGCAGTTGGTTCCAATGCAATTGATCGATGATGTGCATCAATATTTTTTATCACTTAAAAACTGGGTTTTATCAGGCAAATTAAGGTCTTCGCATAGAAGAAATAATGAAACAGTTTGTAGCTTATGATAAGGCATAAGATTGCAACAGCTATAATTCAAAATTTATATAATTATTAATTCTTTAAAATTTGCAATGATTTTAAATATTATAATTGAAGTTGTTGTGTTTTATTTTCCTTGCGATAGCAGAACTGTTAGCGAATTGCATTCGCGTCTGTTCTGCAGCATGTTACTGAACTCCTTTTTCATTGGTAGTTATTCTGTCAAAAATTGTGTTTGATTATGTGATACTTTTTCCAATTCAGAAAGTCAAAAAATCTGAATCATTGAAAATAACCATCTTAAAAGATTTTATAAAATCTTAAATACAAATATTTTCATAATTTTATTGAGGCATGGTGTCAAATATCCTCTTAATAAACTTTTTGATATTAATGATTTTGCTTGACTAACACAAAGGAAAGGTAAACATTGACCTTTCTAATGGCTTAATTGATATGACCGGTACAAGTTTAGCAGAAATTTTCCTTTGAAAAATGAATTTTATCATCTACCCTAATATATATAACAAGAAAATCAAATCATTTTTACTTTGAAGGAGATTAATGAACATAACTAAGAGCAACAAAGAGTTCATTAGCCAAAGCAAAATTGCAGAGCAGATAAAAGCTGATTCAGCATGACTGATGAGCTTGAGGAGAAGGATCTAAAATGTGAAAACAAGCTGCATGCAGCTTATTAGTCTGCAATTATCTTGTAGAAGGATATTAACGTACAATTCGCGTTCACGAGATATTGCAATCTCCCCCAACTCTCTTTCAGAACTATAAGAATTATTCTCATTATCATAGATGTGAATACAGAGATGTATATATAGAGTCCTAGTCTAGTCCTAATACAGTTTTCTAGAATACAGGTAATGGATATTAGGATATACAGGTATATGACACAGTGTGTTATATTATGCCCCCTCAAGCTGACGGGGAGTTCTGAACGGTCAGCTTGTTGCGTAGTTGCTGAAAATGTGGAGTAGACATAGATTTTGTAAAGATATCTGCGATTTGATCTTTAGTTGAGATGGGAAAAATCTGTACATTGTTGGCTTGTATGTGATCCCGGATGAAGTGGTGGTCAATTTCAATGTGCTTGGTTCTTGCGTGAAAGACTGGGTTATTGGCGAGTGCAATCGCCGAGGTGCTATCACAGTGTATTCTGGTGGGCTGTAACTCGGATATGCCAAAGTCTGTTAAAAGCCGTCTGAGCCATAGGATATCAACAAGAGCAGAGGCGAGAGCACGGTATTCTGATTCCGTGGACGATCGAGCAACCGTGTGCTGCTTTTTAACGCTCCATGAAATAAGAGTGTTGCCAAGGAAGGAGCAATATCCAGAGGTTGAACGTCTGGTTGCTTTGTCACCAGCCCAATCTGCGTCCGAGTATGAATGCAATTCCATGTTACCCTGCACAATAGGTAAACCAAGTGAGATAGTACCTTTAATGTAGCGAAGTAACCTGTGGAGAAGAACGAAGTGTTCCGATTCTGGATCGTGCATATGCTGACATAGTTGATTGACCGCAAATGCTATATCAGGTCTTGTAATAGTCAAGTACTGTAGGGACCCCGTCAATTGCCGGTATAGTGTTGGATCAGCCGGTATGCCTTGAGTTTTGTTGTCGTTGACGGGTTTTGCAGTTGCTGGATTGGCCAAGGGCTTGCACGTGCTCATGTTGGCAGAGATCAGAATGGACTCTGCGTATTGTTTTTGAGATAGCATATAGGAATTTTGATCTTTGGAGATCTTGATTCCCAAAAAACTGTGTGCTGGCCCGAGGATTTTTAAGTCGAATTTTTGATTTAGCTGCAAGATAATCATGTCAATGAGGGAAGGATCATTTCCAGTTATTAAGATGTCATCAACGTATATAACCAGGTATAACCGACTGGTGTTAGTATGCAGTGTAAATAGAGAGGAGTCAGCTTTGGCCGTGGAGAAGCCAAGAGTTTTAAGAAAGTTAGAAAAGGTTTGGAACCATTGGCGAGGGGCCTGTTTAAGGCCATAGATTGCTTTCTTGAGCTTACACACGTAGTTAGGATGATGAGTGTCCTCAAAGCCGATAGGTTGCCGCATGTAAATGGTCTCGTCAATGCTCCCATGAAGAAATGCATTGGTTACGTCAAGTTGATGCACTGGCCACATGTTAGTAACAGCAATAGTGAATAATATTCTTATAGTTTGAAACTTAGCTACTGGACTAAAGGTTTCAAGGTAGTTTAAACCGTATTGCTGAGTGTTGCCTTGAGCAACCAGACGAGCTTTAAACCGAGCGATTGAGCCATCTGATTTGTGCTTAATTCGAAAAGTCCAGCGACTTCCTAGTACTGGGGTTTGTTGAGGAGAAGGAACCAGATCCCATGTACCCTGTTTTTGGAGTGCGTAGAATTCCTCTGCCATAGCCTTTCTCCAGTGAGGATGTTTCGCAGCATCGGTGTACGAGGTAGGTTCAGAGAACTGTTCTGATGGAAAGCAGTTTTGCATATGAAACAGATTAAGTCGTTGGATTGGTTTTAAGGAGCCTGTCTTATGCCTGGTGATCATAGGGTGATAGGAACAGGTAGCAGTAGGTTGTGTGGTCGTGAGGGACTGATTCTGTAGCTGTGAGGAAGAGGAAGTGATGTTTCGGTTATGCTGAGAGGAAGAATGTTGCTGAGAAGTGGTAGTTGGCTCAGTATGTTTGATAGATGTGGGTCTGGATGGAGAAATAGGAGCGTTAGAGCGGGTAGGATTTGTATGAGTGGTTGGTACAAGAAGTGTCGGAGGAAGCTGAGGTGCAGGTGGAGACGGTGAACTTGATGTTTGTTTGAATGGAAAATCAAGTTCATCGAATACGACATGTCTGGATGTGTAGACCTTGTATGTGTTGATGTCAAGGCACTTGTATCCTTTCGAGACGGGTGAGTAACCAATAAACACACAGCTGCGAGATCTTGGCTCCAGTTTGCTTCGTTGAATTGGCGGAATCCACGGGTAGCAGGCGCACCCGAATACTTTAAGTAACTGATAATCAGGTTGAGTGTTAAATAAAAGAGATAGAGGAGACCTGTAACCCGTGATAGCAGTAGGGAGCCTGTTGATAATAAACGAAGCCGTGAGCACTGCATCCGGCCAGAGAGATTGAGGAAGCGAGGCAGTGGTGATTAAAGTTCTTGTTGTTTCAAGAAGGTGTCTGTGTTTGCGCTCGGCCAGGCCATTCTTTTCCGGTGTGTAAGGACAGGAGGTTTGCTGTGCAATGCCGTGATGATTGAGAAAGTTCCTGAAATTGTTATTTAAATATTCCATACCACCGTCAGATCTTAAGCATTTAATAGAAGATTGCGTCTGCTTTTCAACAAAGTTTTTAAATTTTTGAAAGATTTCAAAGACTTCTGATTTGTGTCGCATGGGAAAAACCCATGTAAATCTAGAGAAATCGTCAATAAAGGCTACATAGTACAGGAAACCTTGATGCGAAGGTACTGGGGCTGGACCCCAAACATCAGTGTGCACAATCGCAAGAGGTGTAGAGGTACGATGATTTTTATTTGAGAAAGGTAACCTATGACCTTTTGAGGTCGTACAAGCAGAACAAAAAGAAAAAATGTGTGGAATGTTAAGGCTTTTGTCGGAGGCGGAGACAGCATGAATAGTTCTTGAGTGAGGGTGGCCCAAGCGTTGATGCCAGAGAGTAGCCATGTTGGAACGAGCTGTTAGTGCAGTTGTGCCGGAGCTAGTCTTGCTGGCTGATTGAATTTGATAGAGTCCTCTGCGATTTGGTCCCGTGAGTAAGGTTCTGTTTGTCTTCAAATCCTTAATATGAAAACCAGAGGGATTAAAGATCACAGATACATTATTATCTTGAGTCAGGTTAGAGATAGACAGAAGATTATGTGATAAGTGCGGAACGTGAAATAAATTTTTAAGGTATAGCTTACGATACGGTGTTGGCAGAATACCGTTGCCGGAGTGGGCAATGGATAAGGATCTGCCATCACCTATGGTAATTGAGTCAGTCCCGGTGTAAGATTGAGCCTGCGAGAGATTGTCCACCGAGTTTGTGAGATGTGCTGAAGCGCCCGAATCAAGATACCAGTCTGGGTTGTCATTGTCTGTAGCAGCGACCATTGCCCTGTTAGAGGAATTTGTAGTGATCTGGTCAGGAGGATTGACCGAGACATTTAATATGTGCCAACAATTGTGTGCAAGATGTCCCCTCTTATTGCATATTTGGCAGTGAGGGATATTTTGATTTGTGGATCGTGGTGGTTGTGTCGAGTATTTTGCACGTCCACGCCGACCACGGCCCCGATTGGAGTACAGGGCAGTAGATGAGTCGCCGAGCAGGTTGTGACGAGCTGATTCCGATTGGAGATTTATTTCTTCTGTTATGAGTAGCGAATATAATGTGTCAAGATCCATAGGGGATTGCATTGCCCGAATGGTGGTCTTGAGAGCATTGTATGTTGGTGGCAAGCCATTCATCGTATATATGAGAACGTCTTCTTGATCGATCTCCGATCCGGCTGAACTTATGTTGTCAACAATAATCTTGATAAGTTGCAGATACTGTGTCATGCTTTGAGACTTCATCTGGACATTATGCAGCTCATTTTTGAGCTGAATGACGCGGGATCGATTTGATGACTGGAGGCGTTTTTCAAGTGTCTGCCATATTGTGGATGTGGAGTTTAGATGAATAACATAAGAAAGAATGGCAGGGGACACGGTGGAACATAACGCTGCTGCCAGATTTTGATCCACAAGAACCCATTCTTGATATCTTGGATTGAGTTCTTTGCTACCGTCTTGAAGCATTTTGTGCGTCGCCGGAGGAGAAGCCGAGGAGGAGAGATAGGGAGCAAATCCGTTTGCAGTAAGTAATTTCAGAACCTGCGATCGCCAAACTGGGTAGTTGTCCGATGATAGTTGCACAGGAACTATGATTTTGATATTGGAGATGACGAATTTGAGGGAGGCAGGGATGATTAGGGCTTCTTCAAGAAGCTGTTCTTGACTTTCTTCAATTTGAGAGGTTGAAGAAGAATCCATGTCGAAGCAGGGACGATTGTCGTCGGGAAGAAGAATTGAGATGATTGGGAGCGATTATCGGAGCGATTGTCGTCGGGAAGCAGGGACGATTGTCGTCGTGAAGTAGAAACACGACGCGAAAAGGAGTCAGGTGCAGGAGACCTGCTCTGATACCATAATAACGTAAGCTTGAAGGCTAAAGAATTATTCTCATTATCATAGATGTGAATACAGAGATGTATATATAGAGTCCTAGTCTAGTCCTAATACAGTTTTCTAGAATACAGGTAATGGATATTAGGATATACAGGTATATGACACAGTGTGTTATATTAATTATTATAGTTGACTTTGAGAACTTGGCTGTATAAAAAATATGAAAGATTACTTACGTAATGGATGACATCAATTCTAATTATGAAATAAGATAATAATAACTATTAATCGCTGAGAAAGATATTTCATTCATGCAAGTAATTTTCCATAAAGCGGCGATCCGGTTAGGAAATATTAAACATAATTTTTCTTTATTAGATTTAAACCAAAATTTGACTTTCACAAGACACAATGAAGAAAAAGGATTTATGTAGCGTAGTGAGATAAAAGCTTAATGTTGTTGTTGCTGTTGAGTGATTTTCCAAAGCTATTAAATGAAGAAACGTGCACTTCTCTCGGGTATGATCTGATCTGAATTTGTTTATATAATCTTTTGAAGGCAGGAGTGGCTGAACAACTCCTTTTCACTTTCTTAATTCTTTGGCATATCATCCTTATTCAATGGAGAAATTTTGTATCATTAGCATCAACCTCCTAATCATTATCTTCTTCCTTGTTTGTTTATCTCCCAAGCAATTGTCAGCAATTGGTGACAACAATACAGATTTTGAATCACTTATTTCCTTCAAGCATCAACTCTTGAAGTACCAGAGTAGTATGGTTTCGCATGCTATTTTTATGAGCTCATGGAACGATACTAATAAGCATTTTTGCTCATGGGAAGGTGTCTTATGCGGCCGCAAGCACTCGAATAGAGTCACAGCCTTGGATCTCAGTTCCAGTGGATTGGTTGGTCCTCTTCCTCCTTCCATAGTCAATCTCACCTTCCTCAAAAGGCTTGATCTTAGCAACAATAGTCTATATGGAGAAATCCCTCCTACTCTGATCTCAAATTTGAAGCGGTTGAAATATCTCAACCTAAGTTTTAATTCATTTCATGGAGACATTTCTGTCATTCTCATCACTAATAGTTCTATGCTCCAAGTTTTGGAACTCAGCAATAACCAACTCAAAGGTAAAATCCCTCCTCTTATTAGCTCCATATCAAGGCTCAACTTCTTTGGTCTTAATAACAATGGCATCACTGGCAAAGTCCCACCTTCAATTGGCAATCTCTCTTTCTTGGAAAATCTCTATGTCCTCAATAATCATTTGGAAGGTAGTATCCCACTAGAGATTGGTGGCCTTCGCAAGTTAAAAAATTTAAATATGGCTGAGAATAATCTTTTAGGTAACATTCCTTCTTCATTATACAATCTATCATCGTTGCTTAGAATTTCATTGACAAATAATCATCTATCTGATGGTATTTCAGCTAACATTGCCCAAGCTTTTCCAGACTTGGAAATCTTTTTTATTGCTGAAAATCATTTCATTGGTTCGCTCGATCAAGTTCTTCAAAATGTTACTAGCCTTGTGCGTTTGGATGTCAGCCTTAATAATTTTAGTGGAGTGGTACCACCAGATCTTGGAAAAATGCATGAACTTATATACCTCAATATGCAATATAATGAGTTTAAAGCAAGTGATGCACAAGATTGGAGATTTCTTGATTCATTAACTAACTGCACCAGCTTAGAAATTTTAGCTCTTTATAGCAATAACATTGGCGGAATGCTTCCAAAATCAATTACGAATCTCTCCACTGAGTTACAAGTATTAACATTAGGATTCAATCATATTTTAGGAAGTATCCCTTATGAACTTGATAGGTACAAAAATTTAATTGCTTTTGGGATGGAGGGAAATCTTTTGAAAGGTCCTATACCCGAGAGCATTGGAAAGCTTGGAAGGTTACAATCTTTATCTTTTAGCAATAATAGTCTTACAGGAATTATTCCTTACTCTTTAGGCAATCTCACAAATCTTAACTCATTGGACCTGGGACTTAATCAATTAACAGGCGTTATGTAATATCTCGTTCCCTTACTGTTCCTCTCTGATTTGGATTTTCCTCCCAGAATCGGCCAGGACGATGTTGAGATCGTCCAGGCCGATCAGTGCATTCAAACAGCTGATTTCTGGACAGAATCGTCCAGGACGATATTGAGATCGTCCAGGACGATCTGCACTGTTCACAAAATCGTCCTGATCATCGCCCTGGAGTATCGGCCAGGACGACCAGAATTGGTCTGATCGTCCAGGACGATCGAGACGATCGGCCAGGCCGATCTGAGTATGATATAAGGAAATGAGCTCGTTTTGAGGAGAGAGAAAATCAAAATTAAAATCAGAAATATCTGAGGAGAGAGAAAGAGAAAGGAAGAAAAGAGAAAAGCTGGTTTTCGGAGACCGCGGAGCGCTTTTCGTCCGACGTTGCTGTTGGGAAAAGTGAAGATCTCATGGTAAGGACTCCGAACCCTGTTTCTGTTTTCAAAGATGTTGTGTTTTGACCGAGTTGGGATCTGTTTTGTGTTTTCGTAGTCGACTTTTCGACATGATTTCGATTTGACACAACTTTCACCGCACAACTTCTAGTATGTTATAGATATGATTATTGTACACGATTTGACTGTATTCTACGAAGATTTTACCGGTCGGAATTGATTCTACGTGATTTTAATCGAATAGAATAATATCAGGACCTGATTTGATTTGGATTCTATAGATCGATAGTCTTGTATTGATGTTATAGATATTCTACTGTAATTTGGAAGAATTTGGATATTGTATCTTTTTGCAGGATTTTTGTGTAAATTTGACCGACTACCGTTACGCTGCCCGATTTTCGTATGATTCCTGAATTGTATGAAACTGTTAGATTGAATCGATATAGATATGATTATTGATATGATTGCTCTAATATTGATTATTGATACTGGAACACGTATAACCTGGTTGAACATTGGTTGGAGATGATACCTGTACAGGATGGTGGGCCGACGGGCTTTCCTTTAAATCATAGATCATGGATCATGGATATAACGATGGGAGTCATAAGGAGATCATAGGCCGACGGGCAATAGAGTGACGACTCTTTTCATAGAACCAATGTATTGATATCTACAACAGCAATATGAATTCTACAACAGCAACATGACCATTAATTATACATTGTTCAGTATATAGTATTGAAATGCATGTTCACTGTATTGACTTACGGATCTATTGCTTTATCGATTTCCGTTTTACTGTTTTGATTGGATTTACTGTATCGTACGATTTCACTGATTTCATCGATTGATTACCGAGCATTGACTACTGAGCATTGATATGGACATAGATAGATATAGATATTGCATTGATAACATGGACATCGTATAGATTCATTGTATTGCTGCCTATAGATTTTATAGATTCACTGTTGCTACTGTTCTACACCGTATTGACTGTTTTATAGATTCCTTGTCTCGTATCGCTTTCTCATTTGACTTCATTGATTAGATCGTACTGATTTGATCGTATTGTTTTGATTGACGGACAATGATTGATTGAATTGATTTACCGAATTGCCTACCGCTGCATTGACTGGTTTTATTGACTATGAATTTCTGCTGCATTGACTCATTGACCATTGACTGATACGGATTGAATAGATTGACATGCATATTGATAGCATTGCCGTGCTTTGATTTCAGTTATAGGTATTAGGTGACCTGCTGGGCTTTGTAAAGCTCATTATATGTGGTTGATATTTTCAGGTCAGGGCTCGGGAGCAGGAGATAGGATTTGATCCAGATTGACAGGTTTTAGTTCTTTTGATCGATAGATGATTCTTTTGTACTCAGGACAGGATAGATTTCTCTACTTGTATTGATATTGTAGTTCCTGAGTATTGTACATGATGTTTTGAGATATGAATCGACTTGAATATTGATGTTTTAAATTTTATAGATGTTTGATAGATTGCTTACTGAAGGTTTATAGATAACTCTGGTAAATTGTTGCGAAATTGATCGACATTCTTTCCAAGTTAGATCTCGGGGCATGACAAGTTGGTATCAGAGCAGTGTTATTGGAAGAATGGATTGTTACCAGAGTTGTAGGTTTTGATTGAGAGATTGGGTAGATTGGGTAGCTTTAAGGGCTTCATTGGCATACATCATTGCATGTGTGTATCATTTGTTTTGAATTATGCAGGTGAAAAGATATGGATCCTCCAGCAGAATCTAGTGTACCGAATGAGCAACACAGCGTAGCTCCAGTGCCTTCAGAGAGTATGATGCAGTTAGCTACTGCGATTGCACATGTTATGGGGGATGCCCAGAGCAAGATGAGTGGGAGCAAAGAGGAAGAAGTTGATAGACACTTGCAGATGTTCCACAAGCTGAAGCCTCCGTTGTTCAAAGGGGCTGTAGGACCACAGGCTGCTGAGGATTGGATCATGAGGGTGGAAAAGATTTTTGATAGCATGCAGTGTCCGGGGAATAGAAAAGTACCTTTGGCAGTATTCATGTTGGAGAGTGAGGCAGAGAGATGGTGGATCGGACAGCAGAGAGAGAAATTCCAGGGGAAGACCAATGCTGAGATCACCTGGGATGAGTTCACTGCAGTATTCAGGATGTGGTTTGTACCACCGTCAGCTCAGCGACAGATGCAGGAAGCTTTCATGAGATTGGAGCAAGGCCGCAAGTCAGTGATGCAGTACGAGGCCGAGTTTACTGCACTTGCGAGGTATGCTGCTCATCTGATCCCTACTGCCGAAGACAAATGTTATAGATTTCTGCACGGATTGAACAGAGAGCTGAGGCAACCACTAGTACCTTTCCGGATTCATGAGTTTTCTGAGCTAGTGGAGCGGGCCCGATTGATAGAGATTGAGTTGGCGACACCGATATCGAGGTACGAGGATACCAGGAGGAGAAGAGATGAGGTACGACGAGATGATTCCAGAGATAGAGAGAAGAGAAGCAGGTATGAGGGTTCGAAGGGATCTGCATCGGGATCTGTGTCACGATCAGCATCGATAGTATCATCTGGTGGTTCTGGCACGTGCGTTCACTGTGACAAACGACATGCAGGTCCATGCTACTTATTGACGGGACAGTGTTTTTACTGCGGACAGCAAGGACATAGAGCGATAGATTGTCCTCAGAAAGGACTGGGTAGAAGGACTGATTCTGGCACGGGTACAGGACAGCAGAGGACTGTTGGCTCGAGGGCCTACAGTGAGAGATCAGGGAACCGGATGGATGATAGAGCTGTCAGAGATCAGAGGGAGACAGTTGCGCCACGACCTTCTGCACTTCCTCCAGTGGTGCCACGCATTTACAGTCTACAGAGTTTACAGCATCAGGATCAACAACGACCAGAAGATTCTACTGGTAAGATTGATTTGACTAACCGATTGATATTGACATATGAGCATTGCATATTGACATTGGAATGATTGCATTGTGTGTTCTGTATGGATTTCGACGAGTTTTATTTTGGATTTGGTTTTCGATCGATTTATTTTGCGTTGTTTTTGCTCCGTACCTGTAGGGAAATGTCGGGACGACATTTTTCTAAGGTGGGGAGATTGTAATATCTCGTTCCCTTACTGTTCCTCTCTGATTTGGATTTTCCTCCCAGAATCGGCCAGGACGATGTTGAGATCGTCCAGGCCGATCAGTGCATTCAAACAGCTGATTTCTGGAGCTATTTCTGGACAGAATCGTCCAGGACGATATTGAGATCGTCCAGGACGATCTGCACTGTTCACAAAATCGTCCTGATCATCGCCCTGGAGTATCGGCCAGGACGACCAGAATTGGTCTGATCGTCCAGGACGATCGAGACGATCGGCCAGGCCGATCTGAGTATGATATAAGGAAATGAGCTCGTTTTGAGGAGAGAGAAAATCAAAATTAAAATCAGAAATATCTGAGGAGAGAGAAAGAGAAAGGAAGATAAGAGAAAAGCTGGTTTTCGGAGACCGCGGAGCGCTTTTCGTCCGACGCTGCTGTTGGGAAAAGTGAAGATCTCGTGGTAAGGACTCCGAACCCTGTTTCTGTTTTCAAAGATGTTGTGTTTTGACCGAGTTGGGATCTGTTTTGTGTTTTCGTAGTCGACTTTTCGACATGATTTCGATTTGACACAACTTTCACCGCACAACTTCTAGTATGTTATAGATATGATTATTGTACACGATTTGACTGTATTCTACGAAGATTTTACCGGTCGGAATTGATTCTACGTGATTTTAATCGAATAGAATAATATCAGGACCTGATTTGATTTGGATTCTATAGATCGATAGTCTTGTATTGATGTTATAGATATTCTACTGTAATTTGGAAGAATTTGGATATTGTATCTTTTTGCAGGATTTTTGTGTAAATTTGACCGACTACCGTTACGCTGCCCGATTTTCGTATGATTCCTGAATTGTATGAAACTGTTAGATTGAATCGATATAGATATGATTATTGATATGATTGCTCTAATATTGATTATTGATACTGGAACACGTATAACCTGGTTGAACATTGGTTGGAGATGATACCTGTACAGGATGGTGGGCCGACGGGCTTTCCTTTAAATCATAGATCATGGATCATGGATATAACGATGGGAGTCATAAGGAGATCATAGGCCGACGGGCAATAGAGTGACGACTCTTTTCATAGAACCAATGTATTGATATCTACAACAGCAATATGAATTCTACAACAGCAACATGACCATTGATTATACATTGTTCAGTATATAGTATTGAAATGCATGTTCACTGTATTGACTTACGGATCTATTGCTTTATCGATTTCCGTTTTACTGTTTTGATTGGATTTACTGTATCGTACGATTTCACTGATTTCATCGATTGATTACCGAGCATTGACTACTGAGCATTGATATGGACATAGATAGATATAGATATTGCATTGATAGCATGGACATCGTATAGATTCATTGTATTGCTGCCTATAGATTTTATAGATTTACTGTTGCTACTGTTCTACACCGTATTGACTGTTTTATAGATTCCTTGTCTCGTATCGCTTTCTCATTTGACTTCATTGATTAGATCGTACTGATTTGATCGTATTGTTTTGATTGACGGACAATGATTGATTGAATTGATTTACCGAATTGCCTACCGCTGCATTGACTGGTTTTATTGACTATGATTTTCCGCTGCATTGACTCATTGACCATTGACTGATACGGATTGAATAGATTGACATGCATATTGATAGCATTGCCGTGCTTTGATTTCAGTTATAGGTATTAGGTGACCTGCTGGGCTTTGTAAAGCTCATTATATGTGGTTGATATTTTCAGGTCAGGGCTCGGGAGCAGGAGATAGGATTTGATCCAGATTGACAGGTTTTAGTTCTTTTGATCGATAGATGATTCTTTTGTACTCAGGACAGGATAGATTTCTCTACTTGTATTGATATTGTAGTTCCTGAGTATTGTACATGATGTTTTGAGATATGAATCAACTTGAATATTGATGTTTTAAATTTTATAGATGTTTGATAGATTGCTTACTGAAGGTTTATAGATAACTCTGGTAAATTGTTGCGAAATTGATCGACATTCTTTCCAAGTTAGATCTCGGGGCATGACACGTTATACCTACAAGCATACAAAATCTTCAGATTCTCACTAATTTGGACCTCCACCATAATAATCTAAGTGGCTTGGTTCCAAGAGAGCTTTTTCTCATCCCTTCCTTTTCAAATTATCTGAATTTATCTTATAACTCTTTCAACGGGTCTCTTCCACTTGAAGTTGGTCAGCTAGTAAATCTCATATCACTTGATTTTTCTAATAATGAGTTTACTGGGGAAATACCAAAATCACTTGGAAGGTGTCAAATGTTGCTTAAATTGTATATGAAATACAACTTCTTCCATGGCTCAATTCCTATTTCTCTAGGCAACATAAAAAGCCTTGAAAAACTAGATATTTCACATAATAATTTATCAGGGCCTATTCCTCAATTTCTACAAAATCGTGTCTCACTTAAGTATTTGAATCTATCATTTAACAATCTTGAAGGCGAGGTTCCAAATGAAGGTATCTTTGCAAATAATTCCTTAGAAATTTCTCTTATTGGAAATGAAAAATTATGTGGAGGAATTCCAAAACTTCATTTGCCAAAGTGTATTAATAGATCATCATCAATAAAAAATACACATCATTTAATCAAAATTATAGTCCCAATTTTTAGTGGGGTAGTTATGCTATTAGTCCTTTTGTTGTGTTATATTTTGCTTTATAGAAAACAAAAGCAAAGTAGTCGAAGAAAAAATTCATTAGTCTCATCCTTAAACACTCCATTTCCAAGAATTTCCTATGCAAAATTAGCCGAAGCTACAAATGGTTTCTCCAATTCATATCTAGTAGGATATGGAAGATATGGCTCTGTTTACAAAGCTACCTTAAGGGATTATCAAGCTATTGTGGCTATTAAAGTTTTCAAACTCGAGGTTCATGGGGCTTTTAAGAGTTTCACATCTGAATGTGATGCATTAAGGAGTATACGACATCGTAATCTTATCAAAGTCCTAACCTCATGCTCAAGCATTGATCATCAAGGCAGAGATTTCAAAGCATTGATTTTTGAATTCATGCCAAAAGGAAATTTGGACATGTGGCTCCACCAAGAATATGAAATTGATGAAGATGTTGTTCTTTCTCTAGAAAAGAGATTGAACATTATGATTGATATTGCAGATACTCTGGAGTATCTTCACCATAGTTGTGAGCCATCAATCATTCACTGTGATATAAAACCAAGCAACATCTTACTTGATGATAACATGATTGCACATGTAGGAGATTTTGGACTCTCAAGAATATTTTCTGAGGATGTTAGTATGTCTAGTCAAGATTATTCAAACAAACATGAGATTAAAGGAACTATTGGCTATTTAGCCCCAGGTGATACGATGACTTATCTTCTTTATGCTAAAATTATTCATGTCAATATTTACTTTCAATATAAGGTAGTCTTTTAACGTATTATTGCCTTAAAACGTATATTATCTTTCTATTTGTAGAATATGGTGGAGGAGTTCCCTCATCTTGCTCTGCAGATGTTTATAGTTTTGGAATAATACTACTGGAGATGTTTATTGGAAAAAGGCCTACTGATGATATCTTCAAGGATGGCCTAAACATACATAATTATGTTAAAATGGCATTTCCTCATAGAATCAATAACATCATAGATCTTAAAATGTTTACAGAAGAGCAAAGACATACTATCAGCAATGGTCAAAGCATCAACAAATCCTTGATTTCCTTGGCAGAAGTAGCTCTCTCATGCTCAGCTTCATTACCAGAGGAAAGGCCATCCATGAGAGATGTTGCTATGAAATTACATGCAACAAGAGTTTCATACCTTCAATGTAATGGAAATAGCGAGTTCTCTTAAAAAGATGGGGGTCAGCCAAATTTAATTAAAAAATCATGTTACTTGCACTTTATTAGTAAAGTTACTAGAGAAGTAGAACTAGCTAGGATAATTTATATGTGTCGATTGAGAGGTTTTTTTTTTTTTTTAATCATTGTGACTCTTCACCATCAATTAATCAATGAAATGTTCATTTTTTTATAAAGTTTCAAATATATATTAACTAAAGTTGCAGAATTAAAAATATTTCTATGAAGTATATGGGAGTTTGACAAAAAAGATTTTCTCTATTGAATTGAATTTTTTTTAGTTGATATATTAATATAAGTTTATTTTTAGAAGATCTTTTGAGGTAATGGTAATTAGAGCTGTCAAAATCGGGTCATTGGTCGGGTTCAGGTCCAACCCGAAATTGTCCCAACACTGTTCAACCCGACCCATTTTTGTAAATGGGTCGGTTTTCCGAACCCGAACCCGACCCGCTTCGGGTCCGGGTCAACCCGAACCCTACCCGATTCTGGTATATTTTATTAAATTTTTTTATTTAATTCAATTTATTTCAATCTAAATCAAATTAAGGTAAGATTTACTTCAATTAATTTAAAATAAATCAAGATTAATTTAATTTGGGCAATAATGTTTATAATTTTTTGAAATATCATTGACTTATTTCATAAAAATCCATTAAAATCATCCTAAATTAATTAAAAACGGGTTGATTTCGGGTTTCCGGGTCAACCCGAACCAGACCCGATTTTACAAATGGGTCGAAATCCCTAACCCGAACCGACCCGGTTCGGGTTCGGGTTGACTCGAACCCGATCCGAAACTCCAAACCCGAAATTTTCGTATCGGGTTTGGGTCGGGTCAAATATTGACACCCATGATAATGTGATCTAAACTTTATAATTCTGCAGTTATAATCACTTGATTTCATAAAAGTTTATGGCCTTTTTATTTATTAAATATTAGATATATAATTAAAACTTATAAGATTTAAAATTAATAAACAGTCAAAATTTGGTTGAAGTATCTTTTTAAAAATCTTGTAGATAACGATTGCGCTTGACTTAGAAAACTGAGACAAAGAAAAAGATGAACGAAGACTTTAAAGCCTAAATGAAATGTGTACAAGTTGGGCAAAAAATTCGTTTGGAAATGGATGTTATCTTATACGATTGAATATAATAAGATAATAAAAATCATTATTCATCAATACATTTAAATGAATATCTTATTTTCTTAGTTGTTAAATGAGATTGTAGTATATACCGTAGTAGAACCGAGGCAAAGATTGAACAACTCTTTTTTTTTTTTTTTTTCCAACAGTTACTGTAACACCTTTAGATTTAATATTCAGATCAATATATTCTCACCGATCTTAAAAATGTAAATTTGTTAAATTTCAGCATTTGAATATTTATGCATGTGTTTGGAAATATTTTATATGTATGGGAGAGTCTGCATATATTCTGAAATGGGTCTTGGGAGTTTGTTTGCATATTTCAAAAATCTAATTTTGTCCCCTTAATAAAGGTGCCATGACCCTTGGTTCGGCGGCATCGCGGCACAATTGCTCTCAGGTTTTCCTGCGTAGGCAGATCGACACCATGAGTTCAAGTAGGGTTTCGCCGTGAATACACTATTTTATTCATTATGCTTTGTTTAGGCAGTCAGATAGAGAGAGAGAGATGAGCCGCTTCAAGTCCATTTCAACTGACGGCATAGTTCTGAAAGTTATTCGGATCGAGGTAGGCCACATTTTGCCTATCTTAGTTTTTATAAGTTCAAAGATTTCCCAAAAAATTTTATTAACTTTAAATTTTTGTAATTAAAAAAACAAAGATAAATTTTCACCCGCAAAACTTTTATAGCGTAATTTTTTTTATATTATAGAGAGACAGACTTTGGACATTTAGATATTTTTTTGAAAATCTTACATAGAGATTTTTTAGAGTTATGTGTTTTAATTGATTAGAAGATAAATTTGAACTCAAAAAATAATGTTGTAGTATAATTAAAGTCTTAAAATGATGTTTCACACAATCCCTGATAATTGGTTGTATTTTGAAACAGTAAATTTCTATACATCATATATTTTGCTGTCTATTGTTGTAGTATTTGGTGAAATTCTGAAATGAGTTTATTTATACTTCAATTTATGAAATACAATGAATTATGTGCTTATTGGATTGAAATGTGTGATTATGAAAAGGTTCTGATGTGTGGTGGAGTTTTTTAATGATTGATATGTGCCAAGTATTGGAAGTCATAAAAGTTTGTTTTTTGTTATGCTAGCATAGAGAGTCATAAGAGCTTGAATTCTGATATATTTTTTATGGGAGGGATAAGAGCTCAACAAAATCTATTGCTTTTTGCTATTTTTTATACAAAGATGCTTGTCTAGTTCATATATTGCTTTTTGCTATGATATATAAAGTGCTTGTTTATTTACTTTCTCAGCACAGTTATTTAAAGTTTTGATAACTGTAGTTATTATTCTACTCAAAACATTAATTTATTATATTGCTTTTAATATTAAGGTAAATGCTTAAAAATGGGTTATTTGAAAATTTAGATCGAATATATGTGTGGCCTATTGAGCTACGTTAGCTCACAGATATTTGCCTTATATTTTTAGTGTCTAGGAAATGGAAGGAGTAAGCTGAGTCGTAGTTTCAGAATCTGATCTGGGTCTAGATAGGTATTTTTTTTCTTTTGATTTTTATACAGTCATAACTATTTATCGTTATGTTCATTTTTGTATTGTAGTTAATTATTGTACGTAGGCATTGATGATGAAATGAAAAGAATTTTGTGGATGAATTTATTTTCAGTATTATGAATATTATTAATAGCTATATGCAGTCTGTTATTTGTTTAGAAGTTTGTATTAGAAGAAAAATATATATATATATTTTTTTTTGAAAACTTAGATCTTAAGGTATGCCTGTCGCAAGCCAACACAATAAGACTTGTCCAATGTATGGGTCTTATTGGGTTAGGTTGTGACATTATGACTAATATATATAGTTTTCATAATAATTAAAAAAAAAATAAACATCACATTAAAGTGAGAGATCCACCTAATTGTCCTTAGTACTTACTAAGGAATGCTCAATTCAATATTCAAAACAATAAATTCTATTAAGCTATTTTCTTTTCTTTATGTAATTAAATATATTTATATTGTTTTTAGTGATCATCTTTATTGTCTCCCTTTTAAAAGCTTACAACTAATATCATGTAAATTGTTGTATGTAATCAGACTATTGCTTCTCTCACTTTTCAAACTTCGATGAGTTGATCCTCTGAATTACAAATGAAACCAAAACCCATCGCTCCTATGGCATGCCTTACTTCATTATTGTTCATTAATCCATCTGCGCAACTTCACTCAAATCAAACTCACTCCCAATAGGTATCCATCATGGAGAGCTCAAATGCAATCCCTTCTTCAAGGATATAATATTCTTTTGATATCAACAAAGATGCCACACAAGCCTCTCCCATCATAAATCAAGGATGGTTTAAATCACCAATCCAAATCAGGATACCTGGGTTCAACTGAATCAACTCCTACTTTATGCCATGTTTGCGATCCAAGCGATAAACACACTAGTTATGTATGCCAACCATTTCCAATTGTGTAACTATTCTTCATATAGAAAATTGCCCATAAAAAATAATAGCAAAAACTCTATCATAGAGTTTCTCCAAACACTCAAAAGTCTCATTGATTAACTACCCTTGTTGGAACCCCAATGCAAGAGGATGATCTCATTTTCTATAAATATAGTTGGGCCATAATTAAATAAAAAAAAAAATCATTGGATCCATGAGAGTAAGAGAACAATTGATTTTATATGCAATTAATGAACCCCATGAGATAGTAGTATTCCATAAATCACTACCAACAACTTCCAAAAGAAAAGTTTCAATAAAAAAAATTGATGCAAAAAAAAAAAATATCCTTATCAAAATTGAATACGACAATATGAAGTTCCCACCACCAACCCAAACTAACCCCATAACACTAATTTAGTGTGTCATTTCTGTGACAAGCTTGCGTGATCACACGATAAGAGAATACTACACATCGAAATGCATGTTTAGGATACCCATCCCTTATGAGGCCAATCATACCACCACCAACGATCAGGCCTCAATCACAAACCAACATTGCCCTTTTATACTGTAATTTCCTCACATCACGTTACCTAAGACATGGTTAAATCTGTCTCATTGAGTCATTTAAAAGTCCTAATGATATTATCCTTGATGGTGTTCTAGGTGTTCAAATCACACATATTGACAAAACCTTCTTTTTCACTTCATTCATCTCATTTCTTCTTCATAATATCATATGTGCTTTCCATGTGCAACAAAATTTAATGTCTACCTATCAAAATTTCACAAATAATTCACGTTAATGATAGTTAATAAGCATGAATAATTTTGCGACAATAGAGTTTAAGATGTATATATATATCTTAATTTATATGATAAATGGAGTACTAGTTAAAATTATTCAGGTCAAAAACAAAATGAGGTATTTTGATGTGAAAATTTCAAAGGAGGAAGAAAAATATAATAAAAAACTCATGTGATAATCGACTCCTCAAATATTAGTAGGAGTTGACGATGTCAATGAAGAAAAAGGGGCGTTGGCTGATGACATTGATGAAAAAAAGTCAATTATTGGCATATAATAAAGGAGAGTTTAATTTTTTAAATGATAAAACATTATATAATCTGCATGGTAGTACCAATTCTTCTGAGAAGAAAATGTCTTTGAGCTCACCATCAACGTCGCTTTTATAGCTATAAGTATTGCGCTCGAATTAGAAAAAAATGCTGAACAAAGTTATGAACGGATTGGGGATATAATTCCTAATAGGTAATGGATGACATCTAAATTTGATTTTGTTTTGTGTGAAATCTGATTGTGTTGATCAATCGGATTGTTTTGTTGCCTCAAAACTATTTGCGTGCAACGCCCTGGTGTTGTGTACCCGAGCGTCCCAAATCAAAAGTTTTCTTAGGTTGAGGTCTATGATGTAATTAACCATAGGAGCTTGCGCTTGTAGGAAACTGATACCCACATCAAATAAACCCCACTTGAGCTGATGTATTGGTGAGGAAAATCTCGTGACTATTGAGTTATGCATATTATTATCCATTGAGAAATGTAGATGAAAATTGCTATCTTTCATGGATAATCGTATGCATAATTCCATCAGCTCTCCAATAGCTTGCTTGCAAAGAGTGTAAAGACCTACTAACATTTTGTCTTATGGGATAATGCGATCACAACTCAGAAAATCCATAAAGGCATACTATCATTTTTTTAAAGTAACCCATGCGTTGTGACCTCCGCTTGCACATCCATTCGGAGACCCATAAGCGTTACTACAAATGAGAAATTGTCTCATGCCGTCAAAAGCTCCAGAATGAAATTACAACTCTGAAAATCAACTCTAATTGCTTGACAGATCCTCTTCCTCCTTGATAGCCAACCTCAGCTTCCTCAAAAAACTTAATCTCAGTAATAACAATCTCTATAATGAGATCCTCCTAATCTTTCTCACTTTCATTGAACACATTAACTCAACCTGAGTTTTAACTCGTTATTATAAGTAGACATCTTTTTTTAGGGATTCCTGAGCTAATTAAAGCAAACAAACACATAGATAAGCTTCCAGACCTCTTGATTGGTAGTAAGAGCTCCCAACCAACAGATAAAAGTGAGCAATATACGAGAGACATTACTGTTAATCTATTGGCTAACCATGCATAGCTCTATTTTTTCAAATTCTTGACCTCAGCTGCAGCCAGCTTAGAGGAAAAATTCCTTCAGTTAACTACTCTATATCTCAACTTCAATAATAATAAATATGACACAATCATATATCAAGAAACCTCCCATCTGAAATTGTCACGACCCGACCCGACCCGGGACGGATCCCGCTCGCACCGGGCCGCGACAGGCCCAAAAGAGACCAACTAACCAGGATCTGACTTTGGAATTTGCTTCAGAACTGATTCTTCCAAACATTTCAACTCAAAAACAGACACACAGAGCTACTATGAAACATCAAATGCAGTGGAACAAAAGATCTATATGTTTTTCATTCTTTTCCTCAAAAACAATCATCTACAACTACAGACCATGGCTCAGACAGAAAGAAACAGAGCAGAAGAGCCATGTCTGTACAAAAATCAAAAGTACAAAACAATACCTACAGATCAGACTGTGAACTCTAGTCCAAGACCTTCTTCCCTTTCCCAGAACCTGAAAACCACCAGAAAGCAAGGGTGAGCTCAACAGCTCAGCAAAGCGACAAACCTCCAATCAAAACTCTCAGAATTCAAAACCAAACACTTCAAACCAAATCCGTACAGAAACCAGAATAGAATCAGACAGATATCAAAATCATGCAAATCAGAACGAAACAAATCAAATCAGAACGGATACGGACATATATCAAATCAGAATCAGACTTGCTTACAGAACAGATACGGAAATCAGAAGTCCTTTCAAATCAGATATCAGATATTTAATTAATAGCTAAATTCCCTGACACTGACAGAATCTCTATGAATTCCGGCCCCTTATGCCTCCCTTTGTGCTCACGGCACCAGACAGATGTGCTTATAGCACCAGAACAGATTTCATTGGATCCGGAACAGAACTGATTTCAGATTTCAGATTGAGCTCATTTCAGATTTCCCAGGCACTAACCGAATCTCTTAGGATCCGGACCACTTATAACTCCCTTTTTATAGCATATACAGATCGCATATCAATTCAGAAGAAATCCGGACAAAATCAGAAATCACACGAAAATCGGGCAGCATAACGGCTGTATACGGAATTTACACAATTTTCCTGAAAAATCACAGAATACCAAATTTGCACAGAATATAGATAACAACATTGCAAGACTTTAATTCTATTGC
This sequence comes from Dendrobium huoshanense, assembly GCA_016618105.1. Classification (NCBI taxonomy): domain Eukaryota; kingdom Viridiplantae; phylum Streptophyta; class Magnoliopsida; order Asparagales; family Orchidaceae; genus Dendrobium; species Dendrobium huoshanense. The sequence goes on along the minus strand of CM028345.1, from coordinate 46,247,363 downwards.
TCAGATAATTTTAGACTACACAGAAAAATATAGTCGACGGAAAACGCCGTCAAATCAAAACTACCCGGACAAAAATCTTCAGAAAATAATCAAAATGTGCACACTCGGCACGTCAACAACATACGGAAACTTACGCGGTAAAAACTGAACCAGACAGAAAATACGGACAAAAATCATGAACAAAAATCAATTCCGGACAGATAATTGAGAAAATTGAGAAAGGCGGATTGTGCCTTACCTTGCGTACAACAATTTCTTCAACTGTCACAACGGACGAAAATAGACCGGCGTCGCCCAAAAATCACTTTTCCTTCTTTTTCCTTCATTTTTCTCTCTCTTGGGCTTTTCTCTCTCTTCAAAATATCTCATTTCTATATATATCCAGACTGATCGTCCCGGACGATCGCACTTCGTCCCGGACAATCCATGCTCAGGAAAATTTCGTCCAGACGAAAATTAATTATCGTCCCCAGACGACAGGGCTCTGAAAATTTTTCATCCAGACGATCCAAATTTCGTCCAGACGAACCATTCAGCCAAACATGTTTTCCTGCACAACCTGTACCGATCGTCCCGGACGATCCTATTTCGTCCGGACGAACCTGGGAGCAAAATGGTCTTTACAATCTCCCCAACCTCTGAAAAATATCGCCCTCGACATTGTCCAATCCAAATAACGTCAGAATAAGTACGGGTACAACTGTCTCATGTCAGACTCCTTCTCCCAAGTGGCTTCCCGTGCAGTACGGTGCTTCCACTGGACTTTAACCATCGGAATCTGTTTACTTCGTAGCTTTCGGACGTCGTACGCCAAAATCAACTCTGGCTCTTCCTTATACGCCAGATTCTCCTGAATCTCAACCTCGTCAGCTGACAGCTTCTTCCCAGAGTCAGATACCCACTTCCTCAAAGTGGATACGTGAAACACGTTATGCACGTTAGGCATCGAATTAGAAAGTAACAGTTTGTAAGCAGATTTTCCAATCCTTTCCAGGATTTCAAAAGGTCCAACATACCTTGGACTAAGCTTGCTCACCTGACCAAATCTGCTCACACCCTTCATCGGGCTGACTTTGACATACACAAAGTCACCAACCTGAAACTCAACAAACCTGTGCTTCTGATTATAATACTTCTGCTGTCGATCTTGAGCAGCTTTCAATCTTTCTTTTATCAAACTGATCTTCTTAATAGTTTCCTCAAAGAAAGTGGCACCCAGTTCCTGTCTATCTCCGACCTCAGTCAGAGTCAAAGGAGTACGACACTTCTTGCCATACAGAGCCTCGTACGGTGCCATACCGATACTGGACTGAAAACTATTGTTATAAGCAAACTCAATCAAAGGGATGTGATCTTCCCAGCTTCCTCCAAAATCTAAAATACAAAGCCTTAACAGATCTTCCAGTACCTGAATAGTCCTCTCAGACTGTCAGGCTGTACTGAAATGCAGTTTCGTACCCAAGCCTTGCTGAATGCCCTTCCAAAGTCTGGAAGTAAATCGTCCGTCTCGGTCAGAAACTATCACTCGAGACACACCGTGCAATCTGACTATCTCCTTCACATATATCTATGCCAAACGATCCACCGGATTGGTCTGCCTGATCGGAAGAAAATGGGCGGACTTCGTCAGTCGATCTACAACCACCCAAATGGCGTCGTGCCCTTGTCTAGATCGAGGAAAACCCATCGCAAGTCCATCGTTACCTCCTCCCACTTCCACTCAGGGATAGGCAACGACTGCAACAGTCCACCTGGTCGCTGATGCTCGGCCTTCACCAACTGACAGGCTTCGCATCTCGACACAAACTAAACTACGTCCTTTTTCATTCCAGGCCACCAGAACGAAAGTTTCATGTCAGCATACATCTTACTACCACCTGGATGTACAGTGTAGCCTGAATGGTGAGATTCATACAGAATCTCCTGCCTCAAATCCCCAAACACAGGTACCCACAACCTGTTCTTACAAAAAATAGCACCAGAATCAGAAATTTGAAGTTCAAGAGTCTTACCAGATCCAATCTGAGCAATCAACTTCGAATAATCAGAATCTGACTTATGGGCTTCCTGAATCCTTGCTTCCAAAGAAGACTGAATGCTCATCTGAGCTAAATCCACATCACTGGAGGAAATCACCTCCAACTGCAAGCGCTCCATATCACGAATCTGGAAATCATCAAAAGTAAGCTGCAAACCTGATAATCCAGAAGACTTCCTGCTCAAAGCATCCGCTACCACATTAGCCTTACCAGGCTGATACTGAATGATCAGATCATAATCCTTGATCAACTCGAGCCATCTTCTCTGCCTCAAGTTCAGATCCTTCTGAGTGAAAATGTGCTTCAGGCTCTTGTGATCAGTGAAAATCTCACATATGATGCCATACAGATAATGACGCCAAATCTTCAAAGCAAACACAACTGCAGCTAACTCAAAATCATGTGTCGGGTAATTCTTCTCATGTGGTTTCAACTGTCTAGAGGCATAAGTTATTACCCTTCCATTCTGCATCAACACACATCCCAAACCTTTCAGTGAAGCATCACTGAACACTTGAAAATCTTCCGTACCTGATAGAAGTGCTAACACTGGAGCTGAAGTCAGACAATCCTTCAATCTCTAAAAACTAGCTTCACACTTCGGTGTCCAAACAAAAGGTACTGACTTCTACGTCAGTCTCATCAAAGGCATCGAAATCTGTGAAAATGTCTTCACAAATTTCATGTAATATCCGGCCATGCCCAAGAAACTACGTACCTCAAATACCATAGTCGGCCTTGGCCAATCAGCAACCGCCTGAATCTTTTGGGGATCAACAGAAATACCTTCTCCGCTCACCACATGCCCCAGAAAAGAGATGTTCTTCAGCCAGAATTCGCACTTGGAGAACTTGGCATACAGTTGATGCCGTCTCAGAGTCTCCAACACAATACTCAAGTGTCTGGCATGATCATCATCAGAAGCAGAATATACCAGAATATCGTAGATGAAGACGATCACAAACTGGTCCAAATACTCCCTGAATACTCGGTTCATCAGATCCATGAAAATCGCAGGCGCATTGGTTACCCCAAAAGGCATAACCAAGAACTCGTAGTGCCCGTACTGAGTACTGAAAGCTGTCTTCACCACATCAACTTCCTTCACCTTCACCTGATAGTATCCGGATTGTAAATCAATCTTCAAAAATACCGAAGATCCGGAAAGCTGATCAAACAAGTCGTCAATCCGTGGCAAAGGATACTTGTTCTTGATCGTGACTTTGTTCAAATCTCTGTAATCCACACACATACGAAGTGTCCCGTCCTTCTTCTTCACAAACAGTACAGGTGCTTCCCAAGGAGAAACAATAGGACGGACAAAGCCTCTATCAACCAACTCCTAAAGTTGAACTTTCAACTCAGAAAGTTCTTTCGATACCATCCTGTACGGAGCTTTTGATATCGGAGCGGTACCTGGAAAAACATCGATAGAGACCTCCACATCTCTATCCGGAGGTAAACCAACTAACTCCTCTGGAAAAACATCAGCAAACTCCCGTACTATTGGGATCTCAGAAACAGAACCAACCTCCAGGTTCAGATCCCGCACCGAAGCTAAAAAGACTGGGCATCCCATCTTCCACATTCTGCTCACCTCCAATACAGAAATCAGACTGGAGAGAACACCTCGTAAGCCCTGAAATATAATTCTCTTTCCAACCATAAGCAAGCTCACTTGCTTCTTCAGACAATCAATCTGAGCCTCATACAGACTAAGCCAATCCATGCCCAGAATCACATCATAAGAGGAAATCGGCAATAAAATCAAACTTGAGTTCCACTTCTTGCCAACAATCTCAACCTCACAAATACAAAACTTTCGAGCAATCAAATTACTTCCAACCGGCAAAATCACGAAAAGAGAAACCGGAAGTAAAAAGGAATCCAAACGTAAAACCTCAAAACACCGTTCGGACATAAAAGAGTGACTAGCTCCAGAGTCAAACAAAACACGACAGGGCTGATCAGAAATGTAAATCGTATCTGTCACAACATCTGAAGCATCACGAGCCTCCTGCTGACTCAGGCTGTAAACTCGTGGCTGAACTGGAGCTGGAGCTGAAGAAACAGAACTACTCGGCTCCCTCTGAACAGTAGGTGGTCTCCGCGGTACAGAATTAGAACCACCACCTCTACCAGAAAATCCCTTAGGGCGTGGAGGAACAGTCCTCGGTCTTCCTGCTGAACCGGCAGGTCTGACAAAGCCCTCTGATCGGAACTCAGAACCCTGATCAAATCCAGTCTATGGACACTCTGCAATCTGATGTCCTGGCTGACCACATCTGAAACACAGACCAGCCATCCTGTAGCACTGGCCAAAATGTCGGCGTCCACAACTCTGGCACACAGGTGCTGTAACGCCCCGAAATCTAACTTGGAAAGAATGTCAATCAGTTGCTCCAACAATTTACCAGAGTTATCTAAAACCTTCAATTAACAGTCTATCAAACATCTATGAAATTTAAACATCAATATAACAGTCGATTCATATCACAAAACAACATGTACAATACTCAGGAACTACACTATCAATGCAAGTAGAGAAATCTATCCTGTCCTGAGTACAAAAGAATCATCAATCTATCAGAAGAACTAAAAACCTGTAGATCTGGATCAATGCCTATCTCCTGCTCCCGAGCCCTGACCTGAAAATATCAACCACATATAATGAGCTTTACAAAGCCCAGCAGGTCACCTAATACCTATAACTGAAATCAAAGCACGGCGATGCTATCAATATGCATGTCAATCTATCAATCCGAATCAGTCAATGGTCAATGAGTCAATGTAGCGGAAATCCATAGTCAATAAAACCAGTCAATGCAGCGGCAGGCAATACGATAAATCAACTCAATCAATATCCGTCAATTAAAATCAATAAAGTCAAATCGGTACGATTTAATCAATGAAGTCAATTGAGAAAACGAGACAAGGAATCTATAAAACAGTCAATACGATGTAGAATAGTAGCAACAGTGAATCTATAAGTCTATAGGCAGCAATACAATGAAACTATACGATGTCCATGCTATCAATGCAATATCTATATCTATCTATGTCCATATCAATGCTCAGTAGTCAATCGATGAAATCAGTAGAATCCGTACGATACAGTAAATCCAATCAAATCAATAGAGTAGAAATCGATAAAGCAATAAATCCGTAAATCAATACAGTAAACATGCAATTCAATACTATATACTGAACAAGTACAATCTACTGGCTATGTTGCTGTTGTAGAATCCATATTGCTGTTGTAGATATCATTTTACATTGGTTCAATCAATAAGAGTCGTCACTCTTTTCGCCCGTCGGCATATCAATAAACTCCTTATGTCTCCCTTCAATAATCAATAATCAATGTTTAAAGGAAAGCCCGTCGGCCCACCATCCTGTACAGGTATCAATATCAATCTCCAACCAATGTTCAACCAGGTTCCACTTGTGATCAGTATCAATAGTCAATTCAATCAATAAGCAATTCAATAGTCAATATTAAAGCAATCATATCAATTGTCACATTCATATCTAATCAATCTATCAATTCCAGACAAATCAGAAATCGTACGAAAATCGGGCAGAGTAACGGTAGTCGGTCAAATTTACACAAAAATCCTGCAAAAAGATACAATATCCAAATTCTTCCAAATTACAGTAGAATATCTATAACATCAATACAAGACTATTATCCTATAGAAACCAAATCAAATCAAGTCCCGATAATTTTCTATTCGATTAAAATCACGTAGAATCAATTCCGACCGGTAAAATCTTCGTAGAATACAGTCAAATCGTGTACAATAATCATATCTATAACATACTAGAAGTTGTGCGGTGAAAGTTGTGTCAAATCAAAATCATGTCGAAAAGTCGACTACGAAAACACAAAACAGATCCCAACTCGGTCAAAACACAACATCTTTGAAAACAGAAACAGGGTTCGGAGTCCTTACCACGAGATCTTCACTTTTCCCAACAGCAGCGTCGGACGAAAAGCGCTCCGCGGTCTCTGAAAATCAACTTTTCTCTTTTTCCTTTTCTCTTTCTCTCTCCTCAGATATTTCTGATTTTATAAAAATCTTTTCTCTCTCCTCAAAACGAGCTCATTTCCTTATATCATACTCATATCGGCCTGGCCGATCGCCCGATCGTCCCGGGACGATCAGACCAAATTCTGATCGTCCTGGACCATTCCCAGGGCGATGATCAGGACGGTATTGTGAACAGTGCCGATCGTCCCGGACGATCTCAATATCGTCCTGGACGATCCTGTCCAGAAATCATTCCAGAACACTCCAGAAATCAGCTGTTTTCCATGCACTGATCGGCCTGGACGATCCAAACTTCGTCCTGGCCGATTCTGGGAGGAAAATCCAAATCAGAGAGGAACAGTAAGGGAACGAGATATTACAATCTCCCCACCTTAGAAAAATGTCGTCCCGACATTTCCCTACAGGTACGAAGAACAAAACAACCAATGCAAAACGATTCGATCGAAATCCAAATCCAAATCAAAACTCGTCGAAATCCATACAAAACACACAATGCAATCAATCAAATGTCAATATGCAATGTTCATATGTCAATATCAATCGGTTAGTCAAATCAATCTTACCAGTAAAATCTTCTGGTTGTTGCTGATCCTCACGATGCTGTAAACTCTGTAGATTGTAGATGCGTGGCACCACTGGAGGAAGTGCAGGAGGTCGTGGCGCAACTGTCTCCCTCTGATCTCTAACAGTCCTATCATCCATCCGGTTCCCTGATCTCTCACTGTAGGCCCTCGAGCCAACAGTCCTCTGCTGTCCTGTACCCGTGCCAGAATCAGTCCTTCCACCCAGTCTTTTCTGAGGACAATCTGCTGCTCTGTGTCCTTGATGTCCACAGTGAAAACACTGACCCGTCAATAGGTAGCACTGACCTGCATGTCGTCTACCACAGTGAATGCACGTGCCAGAACCACCAGATGATACTATCGATGCTGATCGTGACGCAGATCCCTTCGAACCCTCATACCTGCTTCTCTTCTCTCTATCTCTGGAATCATCTCGTCGTACATCATCTCTCCTCCTCCTGGTATCATCGTACCTCGATACTGGTGTCGCCAAATCAATCTCTATCAGTCGGGCTCGCTCCCCTAGCTCAAAAAACTCGTGGATCCGGAAAGGTACTAGTGGGTGTCTCAGCTCTCTGTTCAATCCGTGCAGAAATCTATAACACTTGTCTTCAGGAGTAGGAATCAAGTGAGCAGCGTACCTCGCAAGTGCAGTAAATTCGGCCTCGTACTGCATCACTGACTTGCGGCCTTGCTCCAATCTCATGAAAGCTTCCTGCATCTGTCGCTGAGCTGACGGTGGTACAAACCACATCCTGAATACTGCAGTGAACTCATCCCAGGTGATCTCAGCATTGGTCTTCCCCTGAAATTTCTCTCTCTGCTGTCCGATCCACCATCTCTCTGCCTCACTCTCCAACATGAATACTGCCAATGGTACTTTTCTATTCCCCGGACACTGCATGCTGTCAAAAATCTTTTCCACCCTCATAATCCAATCCTCAGCAGCCTGTGGTCCTACAGCCCCTTTGAACAACGGAGGCTTCAGCTTGTGGAACATCTGCAAGTGTCTATCAACTTCTTCCTCTTTGCTCCCACTCATCTTGCTCTGGGCATCCCCCATAACATGTGCAATCGCAGTAGCTAACTGCATCATACTCTCTGAAGGTACTGGAGCTGCGCTGTGTTGTTCATTCGGTACACTGGATTCTGCTAGAGGATCCATATCTTTTCACCTGCACAATTCAAAACAAATGATACACACATGCAACGATGTATGCCAATGAAGCTCTTAAAGCTACCCAATCTACCCAATCTCTCAATCCAAACCTACAACTCTGGTAATAATCCATTCTTCCAATAACACTGCTCTGATACCAACTTGTAACGCCCCGAGATCTAACTTGGAAAGAATGTCAATCAGGTTCTCCAACAATTTACCAGAGTTATCTAAAACCTTCAATTAACAGTCTATCAAACATCTATGAAATTTAAACATCAATATAACAGTCGATTCATATCACAAAACAACATGTACAATACTCAGGAACTACACTATCAATGCAAGTAGAGAAATCTATCCTGTCCTGAGTACAAAAGAATCATCAATCTATCAGAAGAACTAAAAACCTGTAGATCTGGATCAATGCCTATCTCCTGCTCCCGAGCCCTGACCTGAAAATATCAACCACATATAATGAGCTTTACAAAGCCCAGCAGGTCACCTAATACCTATAACTGAAATCAAAGCACGGCGATGTTATCAATATGCATGTCAATCTATCAATCCGAATCAGTCAATGATCAATGAGTCAATGTAGCGGAAATCCATAGTCAATAAAACCAGTCAATGCAGCGGCAGGCAATACGATAAATCAACTCAATCAATATCTGTCAATTAAAATCAATAAAGTCAAATCGGTACGATCTAATCAATGAAGTCAATTGAGAAAACGAGACAAGGAATCTATAAAACAGTCAATACGATGTAGAATAGTAGCAACAGTGAATCTATAAGTCTATAGGCAGCAATACAATGAAACTATACGATGTCCATGCTATCAATGCAATATCTATATCTATCTATGTCCATATCAATGCTTAGTAGTCAATCGATGAAATCAGTAGAATCCGTACGATACAGTAAATCCGATCAAATCAATAGAGTAGAAATCGATAAAGCAATAAATCCGTAAATCAATACAGTAAACATGCATTCAATACTTTATACTGAACAAGTACAATCTACTGGCTATGTTGCTGTTGTAGAATCCATATTGCTGTTGTAGATATCATTTTACATTGGTTCAATCAATAAGAGTCGTCACTCTTTTCGCCCGTCGGCATATCAATAAACTCCTTATGTCTCCCTTCAATAATCAATAATCAATGTTTAAAGGAAAGCCCGTCGGCCCACCATCCTGTACAGGTATCAATATCAATCTCCAACCAATGTTCAACCAGGTTCCACTTGTGATCAGTATCAATAGTCAATTCAATCAATAAGCAATTCAATAGTCAATATTAAAGCAATCATATCAATTGTCACATTCATATCTAATCAATCTATCAATTCCAAACAAATCAGAAATCGTACGAAAATCGGGCAGAGTAACGGTAGTCGGTCAAATTTACACAAAAATCCTGCAAAAAGATACAATATCCAAATTCTTCCAAATTACAGTAGAATATCTATAACATCAATACAAGACTATTATCCTATAGAAACCAAATCAAATCAAGTCCCGATAATTTTCTATTCGATTAAAATCACGTAGAATCAATTCCGACCGGTAAAATCTTCGTAGAATACAGTCAAATCGTGTACAATAATCATATCTATAACATACTAGAAGTTGTGCGGTGAAAGTTGTGTCAAATCAAAATCATGTCGAAAAGTCGACTACGAAAACACAAAACAGATCCCAACTCGGTCAAAACACAACATCTTTGAAAACAGAAACAGGGTTCGGAGTCCTTACCACGAGATCTTCACTTTTCCCAACAGCAGCGTCGGACGAAAAGCGCTCCGCGGTCTCCGAAAATCAACTTTTCTCTTTTTCCTTTTCTCTTTCTCTCTCCTCAGATATTTCTGATTTTATAAAAATCTTTTCTCTCTCCTCAAAACGAGCTCATTTCCTTATATCATACTCATATCGGCCTGGCCGATCGCCCGATCGTCCCGGGACGATCAGACCAAATTCTGATCGTCCTGGACCATTCCCAGGGCGATGATCAGGACGGTATTATGAACAGTGCCGATCGTCCCGGACGATCTCAATATCGTCCTGGACGATCCTGTCCAGAAATCATTCCAGAACACTCCAGAAATCAGCTGTTTTCCATGCACTGATCGGCCTGGACGATCCAAACTTCGTCCTGGCCGATTCTGGGAGGAAAATCCAAATCAGAGAGGAACAGTAAGGGAACGAGATATTACAGGTGCCCCACTCACAGATCCAGAACTCGTCGTACTGGTAGCAGTACAAGACGACCCTCCACTCCTCCTAAAGTCACTAAATCCAGAACCAGCTACGAATCTCCTCTTCCCAGAGGAACCACTGCCTGAAGCCTCGCCACCAAATCTCTTTCTACTCGCAGTCCACCGCTGCTGAGTAGCCATCAGGTCATTTTCTATCAAACGAGCTCGTTCCACAAGCTCAGAAAAATCTGTAATGCGGAACGGTATCAGGGGCTGCCTCAGAATATCTTGTAATCCCCTCAGAAATCTGTAGCACCTCTCAGCAGAAGTACTAACCAACTGTGGAGCATACATGGCTAATGCAGTAAACTCAGCCTCGTACTGCATCACCGTCTTGCTCCCCTGAACAAGCCTCAGAAAACTCTCATGCATCTGCTGCTGTGCAGAAGGGGGAACGAACCAGTCTCGGAAAACATCAGTGAACGCTTCCCACGTAATCAAAGAGTTCAATCTGCCCTGAAACCTAGCCTCCTGCTGGCCAACCCACCAATGCTCAGCCTCACCATCCAACAGAAATACTGCCAACGGTACCTTCCTGTTTGACGGACACTGCATTCCGTCGAAGGTCTTCTCCAATCTCCTCAACCACTCCTCAACAGCTCTGGGCTCAACAGCGCCCTCAAACCTCGGAGGTTTCAACCTCAGAAACATCTGGAGATGTCTATCAATATCATCAGATCTGACGGTAGAAGCTCTGCTTTGAGTCTCGCTCATCATCTGAGCAACAAGTGAAGCAAACTGAGACAGTGTATCAGCACCAGCCACTGGGGCTGTACTCCCCACTGGTGCTGTCTGATCGGCACTCTGACCGTCAGTCATGTCTGGGTCTGGCTGATCAATACAGAAAATCCAGAAAAATCCGAAAAATTATCACAAAAACAACACAATAAAAAGCCGAACAAACCAAAACTACCCCAGACAGACTCACTACAGATCACTTCTTATAGCTCTGTCTCACACAATCCAAATTCCAAAACCAATGCTCTGATACCACTAAAGCTTGTCACGACCCGACCCGACCCGGGACGGATCCCGCTCGCACCGGGCCGCGACAGGCCCAAAAGAGACCAACTAACCAGGATCTGGCTTTGGAATTTGCTTCAGAACTGATTCTTCCAAATATTTCAACTCAAAAACAGACACACTGAGCTACTATGAAACATCAAATGCAGCGGAACAAAAGATCTATATGTTTTTTATTCTTTTTCTCAAAAACAATCATCTACAACTACAGACCATGGCTCAGACAGAAAGAAACAAAGCAGAAGAGCCATGTATGTACAAAAATCAAAAGTATAAAACAATACCTACAGATCAGACTCTGAACTCTAGTCCAAGACCTCCTTCCCTTTCCCAGAACCTGAAAACCACCAGAAAGCAAGGGTGAGCTCAACAGCTCAGCAAAGCGACAAACCTCCAATCAAAACTCTCAGAATCCAAAAACCAAACACTTCAAACCAAATTCGTACAGAAACCAGAACATAATCAGACATATATCAAAATCATGCAGATTAGAATGAAACAGATCAAATCAGAACGGATACGGACATATATCAAATCAGAATCAGACTTGCTTACAAAACAGATACGGAAATCAGAAGTCCTTTCAAATCAGATATCAGATATTTAATTAATAGCTAAATTCCCTGACACTGACAGAATCTCTATGGATTCCGGCCCCTTATGCCTCCCTTTGTGCTCACGGCACCAGACAGATGTGCTTATAGCACCAGAACAGATTTCATCGGATCCGGAACAGAACTGATTTCAGATTTCAGATTGAGTTCATTTCAGATTTCTCAGACACTAACCGAATCTCTTAGGATCCGGACCACTTATAACTCCCTTTTTATAGCATATACAGATCGCATATCAATTCAGAAGAAATCCGGACAAAATCAGAAATCACACGAAAATCGGGCAGCACAACGGCTGTATACGGAATTTACACAATTTTCCTGAAAAATCACAGAATACCAAATTTGCACAGAATATAGATAACAACATTGCAAGACTTTAATTCTATTGCTCAGATAATTTTAGACTACACAGAAAAATATAGTCGACGGAAAACGCCGTCAAATCAAAACTACCCGGACAAAAATCTTCAAAAAATAATCAAAATGTGCACACTTGACACGTCAACAACATACGAAAACTTACGCGGTAAAAACTGAACCAGACAGGAAAAACAGACGAAAATCACGAACAAAAATCAATTCCGGACAGATAATACCGCCAAACACGACGGTTCTGAAAATTGAGAAAGGCGGATTGTGCCTTACCTTGCGTACAACAATTTCTTTAACTGTCACAACAGACGAAAACAGACCGGCGTCGCCCAAAAATCACTTTTCCTTCTTTTTCCTTCATTTTTCTCTCTCCTGGGCTTTTCTCTCTCTTCAAAATATCTCATTTCTATATATATCCAGACTGATCGTCCCGGACGATCGCACTTCGTCCCGGACGATCCATGCTCAGGAAAATTTCGTTCAGACGAAAATTAATTATCGTCCCCAGACGACAGGGCTCTGGAAATTTTTCGTCCAGACGATCCAAATTTCGTCCAGACGAACCATTCAGCCAAACATGTTTTCCTGCACAACCTGTACCGATCGTCCCGGATGATCCTATTTCGTCCGGACAAACCTGGGAGCAAAATGGTCTTTACAGAAATAGCCTTCAATTAATAATTCATTCATCATTCTCAGTGGAGACACTCCAAACAACATTAGGAAGTTTAACATGTCGAAGGAGTTACATATTTTGGCATGACTGGACTTACTGAAACTATTCCTTTGTCCTTGGCTAAACTCACCGGATTTGGCTATTTGAATTTGGGAGATAATTAATAGGTCCCATTGCTTCAAATTATAAAAATCTCCATGGTTAAACCTTTTTGAATCTTTAATATAACAATCAAATGGGTACTCTATTCCAATAAGAACTTTTTGGTAAATTTTTACTATCATATTATTCAGGTTTAGTTGCAAACTATTTTGTTGGGACACTTGCAGAAGTTGGAAAGCTAGCGTGTCTCAATTTGCTAGATCATTCTAGTAATACATTCATAGGTAGAATGCCAGAAGCACTTGAAAGTTTTCAAATGTCAACCAAAATCTACCTATAGAATAACCTTTTTTATGCCCCCCATTCCTATTTCTATGGGACAGCTTCAAGCTTAAAAATATTACTAATCTCACAAAATAACAAAAACGTAGGATGATTTTGATCTCAAACATAATCACTCTCCTTGTAATACTTGTTATTTTGCTATCCTTAACTACTATTCTGTAAAGTAGATAATACAACAACAAAGAAGTAGAAAAGCTCAAAATTGCAGTGTTAAAAAAAATTGTTAGGACCGGCTGGTTCAACTGTTCCAATCATGAATCAGTCAGATGGTTAATTTGATTCATCATAAAAAACTTGCATCAAACCGGACTAAACCAACAAAAAATGCCAGTTCATTTGGTCTTATTTTTTAAAACTGCTCGATTCAATTGTTTTTATTTAAATGATTAAATAAATAAAGTATTAAATATTATATTAAGTTTATAAGTTAATATATATTTATAATTTAATGTTCGAATCCAACACCTCTTGGTTGGTAGCCTAAGCTCCCAACCTACAGATCAAAATGAGCTGTGTACTATTTCAAAAGCTATAAACATATTATCATAGCTATATATTGATAAAAAAAAATCATGCAATTACTGAAAATTCTACTCTAAATTTGTCGAGTATGTGTTGCTCAAGACCTGGTTTCAACATGTTGAAAACAAATCCAATGCTAGCTTATACTCGGAGTATGTGTTTCAGGATCGACAAATTTCTAGATTGTTAAGATTTACTGATTTGAGCAACGTATCTAGATCAATTGAGAATGATTGCCCACCATTGCAGAAATACTATGTCAATTCATCAAAAATGAAAATGCAGGGTGAATGATAGGTGATCTTCTTTAGCCAAATTTTTCTTTTTTCGGGGAGACATTAAGCTCAATTAAGTCAAATTTATATACACATTACATACGAAAATTCGAACCCAAAATCTCTTGATTGTTGTTTCTTTTTCAAATGAGGAGAAGAGAGATTATATATATGATTTGGTGCCTTATGGAACATGTCCAAAATGGTCCACAAAAAGCTTTTCTACTCAATTATTTAATATTAATAGGAGTAATTTAAAAGCTTGGATTACTTAATTTCAACCCACATTAAATAAATTATATATATAATTGAATAGAAATTATGTGCTGCCCAACATAGGAAAAGTGATTTTCTAGCAAATAATTTAATATAGGAAACCTGATTTTCTAATAAATTAAAATGAGATTTGTATTTGGCAAATATAAAACAATGATTTTCTTTAAAAAAATATATATATAATGACCTAACAATCTCTCACTTGGGCTACATATTATTCTAGAAATAATTATGGAACAAATTTCTTTGGAGCATAAATATAGCGAAAGAAATTCTAAAATTCATTTTCCAAAAGAATCAGACACCCAAATTAGCATAAGTTGGTTCTATACATCAATATATAAAAAATTGGATTACTACATACCTTATTGGTGGAGCCTCTAAATTGATCTACTTCTATTGACCGCTTGTCAATTGGACTCTTTCCTTTTCCTAAAATATTATAAGACAACATATTCAGCTACATGCTTAATAGGCAACCCCATATCTTATTGCAAAAATCAATATAAATATTTGTAATTCATGAATAAAACATCTAAATATTAAACTTGAATAAACATAAAATAATTGTTACCTTTCAAAAACATGTTAGAATTTATTTTTTCAGAATTTATAGTTTAAACTTGAATATTACAAACATATATATGTACTTTTCTTATATTTTCTCAAGGATCTCATAATATATTAACTAATAGAATAGAACATGTACTTTTACTTATATTTTCATAGAAACATCAATATATACTTATAAAGGAATATCGTAATATACTTATCAACATAGCATTTTGCACTAAAACTTATTTTATTTAATAGAATATTCTTTATATTCAATTAATTTCATTAAATAGAATATGCAATCTATGAATTTTGACACGCATATCTTAATGTATGATTATAACTCCACTTTTATTTATGCCTCCAACAATCATCCTTGATTAGGTGAAGGGGACCATCTCAAATCCGCTTATAATTTCATTTCCCTTACGATTCCCCTTAACATCTCACTCCCGCATAAAGTAGATAGAGCTAGCAATAACCTTTCACGTCTATATATAACAGATGTGACCAGAATTAGAAGCATACCATAATAGGAAGTTGGGTTTGTGTAACAGAACTTATTGTGCACTTTATCTACTTTACATATCAGAACTTTTGCCATATGAATATGAATGCATATGCAAAGATAAATATAATTAATAGATATTTAAGATGTGAACATAACATGAACACATGTATGCTATATTATAAAGGATAATGCATGTGTAATTTGCTCATATTTTTATCATTCACCATTTAGAAAACTATTTATAAATGATATTTAAAACATCATTTTAGGACCTTTAATGAACTATAGCCAATGCCAGAAATATCAATTTTTAGCAGAAAATACTAAAAAAATCATAGAGATAAAATCAACTAGTGAAATGTTAAAATGACCAGAATAATGCATTCTACAACATATCAGAAGTTACGTTCTGAAAAGTTTGTTATACTCATTTAAATAAAATTTACTTCATAACTTTTCATAGAAAAGTCAGAATTGAAATAAGAAATATTGTATTTGAAGCTTACCTCGAGTACAACAATTCCCCTCACTAGTCAGATGGACGAATCTCATACCAAAGCCTTTGAATCATTCTCATCTTCTCTTCTTTCTTCTCTGACAAGCTTTTGGAGTGAGGGATTATGAAAAATGGATTTATATTTTTTTAATATAAAAATAAGTATTAGTAGTCAGCACCGCAATGCTCAATCAACATATTCTAGATTCCCTTAGGCCCTTTACAAATAGAGAATTCATCACCGCGACATTTACTTTGAGCATTGTAGCACTCTCTTAAATTTACTCCAAGACAGAGAGGACAGCGTTACACCACAAGATAGAGAGGACAGTGCCGAGTGTCGCTGTGCTTTGCTAGTTCTGCCTCTCAAAAAGTGAGGGAAACATCACAACACTTACAATGCCAGCGCCACAATGCTCCCAAAGAAACTTTCCCTAGTTTCATTTCAACTTTTCTAGTTTATTCTATGCTTTTAAATTTATAAATTTAAAACATTTATAGTTATAGAGAAGGCTCTTGCCAAGTTTTGTAACCATTGGCATTGCAAGAGTAATCCAAAATCCTAAATGCAAAATGCAATGCAAACATCGCACATAGAAAATATAAGCACGCTCAGAAATGGAATCATAAACCATCAAACTTCATTCTATAATTGATATATTTCATCCAAAATTTATCTTGATCGGACACAAATCTTGAGGCAAAATCAAGTTGAAAGCTTCTGAAATTAAATATGAAACCATATGAACTCCAATTTCAGCAAATTTATAGTTGATCTGAATGTCTCGAAAAGACAAACCCAACAAAACCAAGTTCAACTCAATTCGAGCCTAAATGGGTCCAAATCAAAGACCCGAAGCTCATTTGGAAGGTTTAAACTATATATTAGACTACCAAACGGTTTCCAAACATGACATGCTTATATTCGAATAAAGCGGCTCAACAAGACGAATCCAACGAGCCTAAGATCGTCAAATACTGAAATCATTAAGATATTTAAATGCCCAATAAATATTCTACGATCAAGGGAATCAATATCGGTCGTCCATTTAAATCACTTCCAACTTACCCCTTGATCTCCCTCCTATTCACTAGCCATGCCACTATCGAAAAACTATAAATAAACCCACTCATTCCTCATGGAAGGGGGGAGGGAAGCAAGGAAGAGAAGGAAGAGAGAGAAACTATAGTTCTCTTGCCACAAGTCTTCTCGTCGACCACCGTTGAACCATCGATCGTTGCTGAACTATCGTCGGGCTTCTGCTCGACCACCGACTGATGTCGTGTGAAACCCCTTAAATAAAAAATGCTAAACTCTTAAACATCGATGGGTCTTTTGGTTTAGGTGGAATTCTTTAAGAAACTCCACATTTTAGCGTGCTCATCCCAGAGTAATTCTGTTATGGATGACCTACTAAGAATTTACACCAATAGGACAAAACTGTGAGGCTATTAGACCAACGAGGGAAATATCTCGATAGTTAAAAATTTGGGCTATTACATGTCATACTTCCGCCCGGCCACCAATTGACGCAGGACTTTGGCTGGCCATCGACTTACGCCAAACTTCCATCCGACCATCGACTATGGTATTTTTAACCTCTGTCCCTAGACAACGGTCTTTCTGATTATAATCTGGACCTTTGTCTCCAGACTATTGTGGGCTCCAAAAATTTGTGCCCCGGCCTCCCCTGCGTAGAAGAGTTTTAACGGAATAAGTTCCGGGGTAAATTTTGAAAGGCAGATGGGTTTGTAGATAAGACATTACCCAGAGATTTCGCCCTCATTTTGTGAGGACTTATGATCTAGTTCTAGGTTTCCTATAGGCACAAGCCCCTATAGTTAATTACCCCTCTCAATTATGAGAGAGAACTTTCGATTAAGGCTAGTCATGAAGTAGGTACAAAATACCTAGCGTATAATAGCAACATGTGAATTTTTTTTTTGTAAATTTATTTATAAATTTATTATTTTTATACTTAAAGTAGATGGTGGGGGGAATGATGATGATCCCGATCAAGATCCCATGGTTTCGTCGTCCCGAGTCATCGTGGTCCCTAGTCTACTTAGTTAGAGGAGGTAGTCGACCCAACCTGACAGAAAGATCCTTGTCGGCAGCCATGGGTTGCTTCGTCCAAGGGGACCTTGTAGACATGGGATGTATGCTTGTTTAAGGAGACAAATTTTAGTCAACCTTAACTAACAGAAAGCTTTATGCCTTATTCAATGCACCCTATAATTCATTACTCAAGGGGCTTTTAACCATTGGAGAACATACGGGTTTTGACCGTAACCGTAATATAGTGGTGCTATTTTGCAGCAAAACCACCCGGTCAGAGGGCACATGCCACGTCCCCGTTGGTGAGAAATCATTTGAGAATGAATCACAGTGATACATTCAATTAGACATTTTGCTCTTTGTGAGTTGAAGTTATTCTGAAATATATCATCCTTAACAAACGTTTGCGGATGATGGATGGAATTTTGCTTTAAGTTTTAAATAATAAATTTTATTTGAATATTTTAAAATTTATCAACATTTTATTCCAAATATGCATGTTTTGAAGTCCCATCCGGTTGAGATTAGCTTTCAACACGGCCATCATAGGGGCGATTTTGGAGTCATTTGCAAATTTTTATAATTTATAGAAATTTGAGGGCATTTAAATAGTTGATCCCCTCCGGTTGATATAGACTTTCAACACGGCCATCATCAGGGATTATATAGCATGTATATTAGACTTTTAAAATTAAATATGCACACTTTTCGAGGCAGTGATTCACTTCTCAAGGCGGTAGCACTCTTCTTGGAATAGTCGCTTGCTTTCCAAGGCTGCTACACTCATCTTAGAGGTGTTGACACCCTGCTCGGTGCATCATATTGACATTTAGAAAATTATTTTTGTATGCAGGAGGGGGGGCATTAAACGCCTTCTGTCCGCTTGTAAAAGTGGTGCGGATCCGGTGGCGTTGATTTTAAACAAGATCTTTACAAAAAAGTCACATTTTGCATAAAAAATCTTACCAAAATCATTGCTATCTTATTTCATTGCCTTATATGAGAACTTTGTTTCCACTTGCTACTAAAATTTATTTTCCTTCAGCTGCATCAATTTCTTCTTACATGTAGTGTCCATGTCTTTGATAGTTATGAACACTTACGGATGGCTCTACAAGACAATATTTTTCCATTCTATTGATTATATTTTAGTCCACTCGATCAACTTATGCCTTGAATTAATATTTATCGAAGTTACTATCATAATATAGTAACAATATTAACAAAGAATGTAGGACTTTTTCATTCTTCTATGAATTATAACATCTCCAAAGATGATGAAAATGGGTTTAAAGATATTAATAAAGAACTCATGAATCTTGCCAACTTTCTCAATCAACTCCTTCCTTCCACATTCTTCACCCCTCTCTTTTTTATTTTTGAATTCATTGTAAGATTCAATTCAATACACCAAATTATAAAGATAACAACTAAGATCTGTTCATTTGTGTCTCTCTCTACCAATCATAATCTAATCGTAGCCATTAGATTTGTTATGATTGCATCTGGATTTGTCCACATTGGACTTGAGTTTCTCCCAACAATCAATACTCTTTCTTGAGATTTTAAAGTACTTATTATTTCTCCTTGCATACTTCAAATTAATCATTGCTTGTTCAGGAATAGATAAAAAGAGAAATTCTACTTCTTTTTTTTTTTTTTTTTTTTTTATTATTGTTTACATCAAGGTTGCTGGAGACACAAACCCACATGTTATATTTTTTTTTTTTTTTTGTAACATGGAAGCTATTGGAAACACAAACCAACATGTTATGATAAAATTTATTTGTCACTTCCATTTTATAAATATTTCCAAAGAGTTTTCATCATACCACCATGACCCAAAAGGCATAACAGAGAAATGTTGCCAAACAAAATAATTTAATATTCATTTGATTAATTGAATGATTTGATTTTTATATTAATAATTCAATTCAAGCTCAAATGTTGTTCAAATTTTATTTAATTTTGAGTTCAAGAAATCTCAAAAAATTATTTATTTGAGGTTGAAATATCAAATTATTTTATTTGAGCTTATGTTCGTCAAAATTTTGGCAGTATCCTGGCGTCTCCCCTGCGTAGGGGGCATCTACGGGGATTCTAGGCCTGCCCACCACGCTAAGAAAAGCGCGCATGGTAGGTTCCCTCTTTTGAGGACATCACGGCCATGTAAAGTCTTTATCCCCACCACGCTAAGAAAAGCGTGCATGGGTCTTCTAGCGGTACCTGTTGTAGGAGAAAAAGCAGTTGTTTCCCCGCAAGCGGGTACTTATGGGTATCCCGATTTCGTCGTATGCATCGCACCAGGTTTCCTCCTACCACGCTAAGAAAAGCGTGCATAGGTGGTTAGCTGGTCCACCACAAACATCGAGAACGGGATTTGAGATTTTAGAGTTTGGCAAATGATATACCTTGACGAGCGAGCAAGACGACGACGATGACAGAGATTTGCAGCGAGGCTAAAGAAGATTTTTTTTTTGTTATATTTATTTTCTGATCTTGTTTTATGATATATATATATATATATATATATATATATATATATATATATATATATATATATATATATATATATATATATATATATATATATATATATATATATATATATATATATATATAAACAGAGAGAGAAAGGTTAAGAGAGTTTGGTGGATTTTATATGAACAGACAAGTGGTGACGTTGGGATTGGAGGAGTTATAGATATGAATTAAGATCTAGTGGAGTGGGCTTGTGGATTGATGACTGGTGGAGTTAATGAGAGGTTGAGGGCTGTATAGATGTGAGAGTGAATGGAAGGGAGTAAGAACTGCTATATGAAGCTGTCACAACAGCAACTTACCTAATAAATAGACTACCATCCAAAGCCATTTCCAATCAGATTCCCTACAAACTTGTCTATGGTACCAATCCGACGTATGTTCACCTACGAACCTTTGGTTGCCTCTGTTATCCGTGGCTTCGTCCGTATGTCTCCGACAAGCTCTCGCCCCGCTCTCAACCTTGTGTTTTCCTCGGCTACTCATCTCATCAAAAAGGGTACAAGTGTTTTAATACTAGCACTAATAAAATGCTAATCTCTCGTCATGTTACTTTTCAGGAACATATTTTTTCATATCAACAATCGGCGGACAACTCTTCCATATCGCGTGATACTTACGCTCAATTTGTCTCACCACTTCTGCTCACGCCCACACTACTTCCGCACAATATGTCTCAATACAACTCTCGGTTAACTCAACACACTCCTAACAATACCATGTCACCTTCAGACGAGCCCACTCCGGTCTCTCTAATTTCACCTGGACCACCTCTGCCCTCTCCTACTACCCGTCCAACACATCATATGCAGACAAGGGCAAAATCTGGCATACATAAACCTAAACAGATTTACAATCTTTCGGCTATTCAGTCAAATCTGATCACTCCCACTACATTTGCTCAAGCATCCAAAATCCCGCATTGGATGTCAGCTATGGAAGAAGAATTCGCAGCTCTCATGCGTCAAGGCACATGGTCACTAGTTCCACCACCTGACAACACTCCTATTCTTGGTTGTCGGTGGACGTTTAAAACTAAGACTCTACCAAATGGATCTATCGAGCGTTACAAAGCTCGACTGGTTGCGCAAGGCTTCAATCAAACGCTCGGCATCAATTACACCGAAACTTTCAGCCCTATTGCGAAAATGCCAACTATCCGGGTTCTTCTTACTCTGGCTATTCATCGGCACTGGTCTATTCTTCAACTCGACATCTCAAACGCCTTTCTCCACGGCGATCTCACAGACACGGCATACATGCGTCAACCAGCTGGCTTCATCGATCCCAAATATCCGCAATATGTATGTAAGCTACACAAATCTTTATACGGTCTTAAGCAAGCACCGAGACTGTGGTTTCACAAACTCACATCTCTTCTTCTTCAATTCGGGTTCAGGTTTAGTCGTTCCGACCCCTCTTTACTTATATTTCAGCAACATAACGTTCAATTATACTTTCTAATTTACGTTGACGACATTCTTTTAACAGGTAATGATCACTCCATGATTCAGTCACTTATCACCTATCTCCGATCGCATTTCGCTCTTAAGCAACTTGGCAGCGTATCATTATTCCTTGGAATTCAAATTCTTAAAACTTCCTCTGGATATCTTCTCAATCAATGGCACTATGCTATTAAGATACTTCAAGATGCCGGTCTTCACGACTGCAGTCCTGTTCCAACCCCAATGACGCCGAATCAATCTACCCGATACCTGACAGCGAACTCTTTGCTGATCCTCATCTCTACCGCAAAATTGCCGGAGCTCTACAGTATTTATCAATCACGCGCCCTGATATCGCCTTTGCAGCTAATCAAATCTGTCAATACATGCATGCTCCAACAAACTACCATTTCCAGCTTCTCAAGCGCCTGTTCCGGTACATCAAAGGCTCACTCGACTACGGTCTACCAATCTCCCCAGGCAATCTCTCACTCCGTACGTATGCGGACGCCGATTGGGCTTCCGATAGATCCGATCGTAAGTCGGTATCCGGCTTTTGTACCTATCTCGGCAATACTCTTATCTCTTGGTCTGTTAAGAAGCAGACCACAATCGCAAAATCATCTACTGAGGCCGAGTATCGCTCTCTTTCTGCCGCTATCTCCGATGTCCTGTGGCTGCGACGCCTCGTTCAAGAACTTCAGCTACCACAGTCGTCTCCTACTACCATTTACTGCGATAATACCTCGACGATTGCTCTGGCAAGAAATTCAGTTTTTCACGCTCGCACCAAACATATTGAACTGGATTATCACTTTCTTCGCCAACACATGGACAACGGAGCTATTATCATCAGTCACATATGTTCTGCTGATCAGCTCGCCAACATCTTCACTAAGTCTCTTGCTATCACCAGATTTCAACTCCTACGCGACAAACTCATCCTTCCTTTACAGACGGATCAGTTTGAGGGGGGATAATAGGTGTAACGGTTAAATCCATATATTGTATCTTAGGCTTCTTTGTAATTACCTGTCACTTATTCTGTCTTCTAGTCTATATATACTTCATCTTGTAACTTTATCACATTAAGTAATACAATTTACATTTTTCCTATCTGCTCCACTCATCCTCTTCACCTCTTCGTTCCCATTCTATTAGAAGAGGGGGACGGTTTGGAAAGGTGGAGCTCGGGCTGCTGTAGTGGAGAAGCAAGAGGTGTTTTTACGAATTGGAGAATAAAATGAGAGAGCTTCTGTTGGAATCCTTCAATTGATGATTTTGTCCTCTTTTTGTTTTTTTTTTGTATTAAGCGGCGGGACTCATGCCTAAAGGACACGATAGAAGAATTATTCAGCCAAACTCTTTTAGAAGAGGACACATTTATGTGTGGCATGCAAGCTGTATTCATCTAGATAACTACATGTGGCATCTCTAAGGTGATATAGATAGTGGAATAAAATAGTATAATATAAAATATCTTAACAGCACATATGAGTTTGTATTTATCTTTTTTTTTTACAAATTAGTATTTTGATAGTATTAGTTTAAATGGAATTATCTATCACGTGTGATTAAAATTTTAAGATTGGAATTTGGAGATACATATATATTAACTAATATTTATAATAACAAATTAACTATTACTTCTTATTTAAATATATTAAGTTAAATATAGATGATATAATTTACAAATCTAAGTATGAAAGTCGTCATCGTCTCGAAAGCCGTTTACTTTTACATTTTCAATTTATATATCGTTGCCTCGCAACTCAAGTCAAATTTTATATTTTCGTTCACACACCGAATTTTATATTTTCCCTTATGCAAGAATTTAGACAATATTATTGTCAATCTTGAGTATTTTCAACGTTTCGAACATAACAGAGAAATTCATTTTTCAAACGGACGACGTTTGGGCAACATCGAGTATGTCCGTAGTCCGTCGATTTCGATCGCTTTCGTTCAATTTCATTACGCGGGATCTCTCTTTGGTTAAATTGGATGTTCTAAATTCATCGACAATGCTTGTTTAACAAGTGGAGGACATTTGGATATTGTTTTGCTAACGTCGCGTCCACTAGCATATTATCGTTCGATCGAGTCGCATACGAACAACTTATATTTGATAAATTTAATGTTCTGAATGCATCGATATGATCCATTTTGTAATCAGACAAAGCTTTAATCAATTCACTATGATAGAGGCACTCCGATCTTCGTTCTAAACGATATCTTATTTACCAAAAATAATAGATCATCGCCTTCATTACTTTCATTGACCGTGCTACACATGTAGAGGTCAACAACTATGGTCTTTTCGACCTCCGTCGCCATACAACAGTTCTTCTAATCTTAGTCGCCCGCTAACTACAACGTACTTCTGACCTCCGTCATTAGACTATGGTCTTTCTGACCTCTATCGCCCATCAACTACGGTTCTTCAGACCTCCGTTGCCAGACAACAATCTTTCTGACTATTTTTGCCCGACGACTACAGTCCTTGTGACCTCCGTCGTGAGACTATGGTCCTTTTGACCTCTGCCATTAGACAATGATCTTCCTGACCACTATTGCTCGCCGTCTACAATCTTTCCGACCTCCGTCGCCAGATTACGATCCTTCTGTCCTCTGTCACGAGAAAACAATCTTTCGAACACTATTGTCTGATGACTATGATCTTTCTGATTACAATCGCTCGCCGATTGCGGTCCTTCCGGCCTCTGACGTCATATTGTTGTCCTTCCAACATCCATTGCTAGACAATGGTCTTTCTGACCTCCGTCAACTGCTGACCATGGTCTTTCCTAACTCCGTCAATTGCCGACTATGATCCTTCTGCAAGAATGTTGGATTTTTGTTTAAAGTTAAGACTTTAAACACTTTTTCTCCTATGTAACAAATATTTTGATGAAACATATATGAATCAAATTATCCATCCATCTTCATCAATGGCTTTTACTGGTGCATTATTATCAATCATATCTTCACAAAAATAATGATTTTATTAACAAGTAATCCTTACTCTACAATATAAATTCATAGCTTGGTCATATGAAAAAAATGACAACTTAAAAAACAAAAAAAAAACATAATAAATATTTCATAAATTAGGATAGAAAACTAAGATTTTCCTCATATAAAAATTTTAAAACCGTAATATTAATGTTAGGGTTTTTCTTAAGGGGTTGTTTTGTTTGTTGAAAAAAGAATGAAGAGTTAAAAGGATGCAATGTAAAAGGAATGTAGTATATTTGAAAATTTGAAGTTGTTTGGATGAGTGTAAAGTGAATGTATGAGATCTTTTATTTGACTTCAAGTAAAATAAATGATACATAAAGTAATATGATGGTGGTAGTTGGCAACGATGGTTTATGGCCACGTTGAAAAAGGAATTTGATCAAAATTGAGCTTGTTTACAATACAATAAAAATGAACTAGCGAGTGAAAAATGAATTCATGTGAATTTTTTATAGCATTGTTGACTGTATAAAAAAAATTAGGAAAAAAAAAAGATCAAAGCAACCGACATACCTCCACGCCGGCCCCATCTCGCCAAAACGACGTATCTCTTCGCACAATAGTCGGTTACTTCACGATAAAAGGGAGAAGGAGAGAACAAAAAAAGGACTTACGCTCGCTCATTCGGTTCCCTCGTCGCTGTTCGACTTCGTTGCTTCGCACAAGCGTCTAGGGTTCGCCGTTCATCTTCTCCTTCCGTCGTTGTTGTTCGGCTTCGTCGCTTCACAAGAGGCCGAGAAGATTGCACGCGTCGCTCCTTCCTTGCCATTCGACGTCACTTCGCTTCCCCCCATTGCCACCCGACTTCGTTGCTTCACAGAGGCGTATAGGGTTCGCCCTTCATCTCTCTTTCTGTCGTTGCTGTTCGGCTATGCTGCTTTGCAGGAGAGGTAGAGATTGCGTGTAATATCAATAATCTGCTCCAGTATCGTCTAGGACGATCTGGGATCGTCCTGGGACGATCAGTTGAGAATGAGCTCCAGATTTTTGCCCAGATTTGCTCCAGGTGATTTTCTGTTGGCATCGTCCAGGCCGATTGGAGACATCGGCCAGGCCGATTGGCACTGTAGAAAATATCGGCCAGACAACAGCCCTGGGAGGATTCCAGGACGATCCTTTTGGTCGGATCGTCCCGGGACGATGTCGCGATCGGCCGGGCCAATCTGAAGATTATAAAGCTGATTTCAGCTCATTTGAAGAGAGAGAAAATCTTTTAAAAATATCTGATTTACTGTTCTGAGGAGAGAGAAAAAGAAGATTTTGGAAAAGTTGATTTTCGGACGACGCGGAGCCGTTTTTGTCCGACGAGACTGTTCAGGAAATTGCTGTGCTCGAGGTAAGGCACATTCCGCCTTTCTCAATTTTCAGTTCCGTCGCGTTTGACGGTAATTTCTGTCCGGATTTCGTTTCCGTTACGGTTTTTCGTCCGTATCTTTTGATTGGTTCGATTTTTACCACGTAACTTTCCGTATATTATTGACGTGCCGAGTGTGCACATTTTGGTTATTTTCCGAAGATTTTTGTCCGGGTATTTTTGATTCGGCGATTCTTTACGTAGACTACAATTTTCTGTGAAATTGTAAATTCTCTGTGCAGTAGAATAAATATTCTGGAATATGATTATCTATATTCTGTGCGAATTCGGTAAATTTTCTTTGCAGGAAATTTTGTGTAAATTCTGTATACTGCCGTTGTGCTGCCCGATTTTTGGGTAATTTCTGATTTCTCCGGATTTCTTCTGAATTGAAATGCTATGTGTATAAGCTATAAAAAGGGAGTTATAAGGGGCCTGAATCCTATGAGATTCAGTTAGTGTCGGGGAAATCTGAAATGAGCTCAAATCTGAAATCTGATATCTGTTCTGTTCCGGATCCGATGAATTCTGTTCTGGTGCTATAAGCACAACTGTTCTGGTGCCGTGAGCACAAAGGGAGGCATAAGGGGCCTGGATCCTATGAGATTCAGTCAGTGTCTGGGAAGGGAGGCATAAGGGGCCGGAATCCGTAGAGATTCCGTCAGTGTCAGGGCAAGCTATGAATGACATATGAATCTGTTATGTTTTCTGTATCTGTTCTGTACGCAATTCTGATTCTGATTTGATATCTGTCCGTATAAGTTCTGATTTTCGATTATGTTTTGATTCGAGATCCGATTCTGTTCCAATTTCTGATATGATTCTGTCTGATGAGTTTGGTTTTGGTTTCTGAGAATTTAGATTGGTGGTTTGTTGCTTTGCTGAGCTGTTGAGCTCACCCTTGCTTTCTGGTGGTTTTCAGGTTCTGGGAAAGGGAAGGAAGTCTAGGACTAGAGTTCAGAGTCTGATCAGTATAGGTACTTTTGTACTTTTGATTTTTGTACAGTCATGGCTTTTCTGTTCTGTCTTTCTTTCTGTTGAAAGCCATGTACTGTATTTGTAGATGATTATTTTGAGGAAATGAAAAGATAGATGTTTTGTTCCGCTGTGTTTGATGATTTATAGTAGCTCTGTTGTTCTGTGTTTTTGTGCATGTTGAGTTTAAGTACTTGGAAGATCAGTTCAGCAACCAAACTCCAAAGCCAGATCCTGGATAAGAAGGTTGTGTCGCGATCCGGCTCGGGCGGGATCCGTCCCTGTCGGGTCGGGTCGTGACAAGCTTTTAAGTGGTATCAGAGCACTGGTTTTGGAAACTGGTTGGATTGTAAAACAGAGCTCTAGGAAGTGATCAGTGAGTCTGTCAGGGGATAGTTTTGGGTTGTTTGGCTTTTTATTGTGTTGTTTTTATGTTGTTTTTGTGATAGTTTTCTGGATTTTCTAGATTTTTCTGTATGGATCAGCCAGACCCAGACATGACAGACGGGCATAGTGCCGATCAGGCGGCACCAGTGGGGAGTACAGCCCCAGTGGCCGGTGCAGATACATTGTCTCAGTTTGCTTCACTTGTTGCTCAGATGATGAGCGAGACTCAGAGCAGAGCTTCTACTGTTAGATCTGAGGACATTGATCGACATCTGCAGTTATTTTTGAGGTTGAAGCCTCCGAGATTTGAGGGCGCTGTTGAGCCCAGAGCAGCTGAGGAGTGGCTGAGGAGGTTGGAAAAGACTTTTGATGGAATGCAGTGTCCTGCAGATAGGAAGGTTCCGTTAGCTGTTTTTCTGTTAGACGGAGAGGCTGAGCACTGGTGGGATGGCCAGCAGGCAGCCAGATTTCAGGGTAGACTGAACTCTTTGATCACTTGGGAAGAGTTCACTGAGGTATTCAGAGACTGATTTGTTCATCCTTCTGCACGACAGCAGATGCAGGAGAGTTTTCTGAGGCTTGTTCAGGGGAGGAAGACGGTGATGCAGTACGAGGCTGAGTTTACTGCATTGGCCAGGTACGCTCCGCAGCTAGTCAGCACTTCTGCTGAGAGGTGCTACAGATTTCTGAGAGGATTACGAGACACTTTGAGGCAGCCTCTGATACCATTCAGGATCATTGACTTCGCTGAGCTTGTGGAGCGAGCTCGTCTGATTGAGAATGACATGACGGCTACTCAGCAGCGGTGGACTGCGAGTAGGAAGAGATTTGGAGGTGAGACTTTTGGCAGCGGTT
Source organism: Dendrobium huoshanense (assembly GCA_016618105.1). Classification (NCBI taxonomy): domain Eukaryota; kingdom Viridiplantae; phylum Streptophyta; class Magnoliopsida; order Asparagales; family Orchidaceae; genus Dendrobium; species Dendrobium huoshanense. Next base: position 46,218,875 of record CM028345.1, on the reverse strand, counting down.
CCTCTGGGAAGAGGAGATTTGTTCCTGGATCTGGATCTGGAGATTCCAGAAGGAGCGGAGGATCGTCTGGTACTGTTACCAGTACGACTAGTTCTGGATCTGTCAGTACGGCACCTGTGTGCCAGAGTTGTGGACGGCGACATCATGGCCAGTGCTACAGGATAGCTGGTCTTTGTTTCAGATGTGGTCAGCCGGGACATAGGATTGCAGAATGTCCACAGACTGGATTTGATCGGCGTTCTGAGTACCGATCTGAGGGTTTTGTCAGGCCTGCCGGTTCAGCAGGAAGACCGAGGACTGTTCCTCCTCGCCCTGAGGGATTTTCTGGTATAGGTGGTAGTACTAGTTCGGGACCACGGAGACCACCTACGACTCCCTCTGAGCAGAGTAGTTCTATTGCTTCAGCTCCTGTTCCAGTTCAGCCACGAGTTTACAGTCTGAGTCAGCAGGAGGCTCGCGATGCTCCGGATGTTGTGACAGGTACGATTCACATTTCTGATCAGCACTGTCATGTTTTGTTTGACTCTGGAGCTAGTCACTCGTTTCTTTCCGAGCATTGTTTTGACCGAATCCAGATGCCTTTGTTTTCTCTGCCGGTTTCTTTGTCCGTGATTTTACCGGCTGGAAGTAATTTGATTGCCCGCAAGTTTTGTTTGTGTGAGATTGACATTGCTGGCAAGAAGTGGAAATCTAGCTTGATTTTGTTGCCGATTTCTTCGTATGATGTGATTCTGGGAATGGATTGGCTGAGTCTATATGAAACTCAGATTGACTGTCTGAAGAAGCAAGTGAGTTTGCTTATGGCTGGAGAGAGAGTTGTATTTCAGGGATTACGAGGTGTTCTCTCCAGTCTGATTTCAGCGTTGGAGGTAAGTAGAATGTGGAAATAAGGATGCCCAGTATTTTTGGCTTCGGTGCGGGATCTGAACCTGGAGGTTGGTTCTGTTTCTGAGATCCCAGTGGTACGGGAGTTTGCTGATGTTTTTCCTGAGGAGTTGGTTGGTTTACCTCCGGATAGAGATGTGGAGTTCTCTATCGATGTTTTTCCAGGTACAGCTCCGATATCGAAAGCTCCGTACAAGATGGCACCGAAAGAACTTTCTGAGTTGAAAGTTCAGCTTCAGGAGTTGGTTGACAGAGGTTTTGTGCGTCCTAGTGTTTCGCCCTGGGGAGCACCTGTTTTGTTTGTGAAGAAGAAGGACGGTACACTCCGTATGTGTATTGATTACAGAGATTTGAACAAGGTTACGATCAAGAACAAGTATCCTTTGCCTCAGATTGATGACTTGTTTGATCAACTTTCCGGATCTTCAGTATTTTCGAAGATTGACTTGCGATCCGGATATTATCAGGTGAAAGTGAAGGAGGCTGATGTGGTGAAGACAGCTTTCAGTACTCGGTACGGGCACTACGAGTTTTTGGTTATGCCTTTCGGGGTAACCAATGCGCCTGCGATTTTCATGGATTTGATGAACCGAGTGTTCATGGAGTATTTGGATCAGTTTGTGATCGTCTTCATCGATGATATTCTGGTATATTCTGCATCTGAGGATGATCATGCCAGACATTTGAGGATTGTGTTGGAGACTTTGAGGAGGCATCAGCTGTATGCCAAGTTCTCCAAGTGTGAATTCTGGCTGAAGAGCATTTCTTTTCTGGGGCATGTGATTAGCGGAGAAGGCATTTCTGTACATCCCCAGAAGATTCAGGCAGTTGCTGATTGGCCAAGGCCGACTACGGTATTTGAGGTACGTAGTTTCTTGGGCCTGGCCGGGTATTATAGGAAATTTGTGAAGGGATTTTCACAGATTTCGACTCCTCTGACGAGACTGACGCAGAAGTTAGTTCCTTTTGTTTGGACACCGGAGTGTGAAGCTAGTTTTCAGAGATTGAAGGATTGTCTGACTTCAACTCCAGTGTTGGCACTTCCGTCAGGTACGGAAGGTTTTCAGGTGTTCAGTGATGCTTCACTGAAAGGACTGGGTTGTGTCCTGATGCAGCATGGTCAGGTAATTGCTTATGATTCGAGACAGTTAAAACTACATGAGAAGAATTACCCGACGCACGATTTGGAGTTAGCTGCTGTAGTTTTTGCTTTGAAGATTTGACGTCATTACCTGTATGACGTCAGATGTGAGATCTTTACTGATCATAAGAGCCTGAAGTATATTTTTACTCAGAAGGATCTGAATTTGAGGCAGAGACGGTGGCTCGAGTTGATCAAGGACTATGATTTGACTATTCAGTATCAGCCTGGGAAGGCGAATGTGGTAGCGGACGCTCTGAGCAGGAAATCTTCTGGATTGTCAGGTTTGCAGCTTACCTGTGATGACTTCCTGATTCGTGATTTGGAGCGATTGCAGTTGGAGGTGATTTCCTCCAGTGGTTTGGAGTTAGCTCAGATGAGTATTCAGTCTTCTTTGGAAGCACGGATTCAAGAAGCCCAGAAGTCAGATTCTGATTATTCGAAGTTGATTGCACAGATTGGATCTGGTAAGACTCCTGAACTTCGAATTTCTGATTCTGGTGCTATTTTCTGTAAGAACAGGTTGTGGGTACCTGTGTTTGGAGATTTGAGGCAGGAGATTCTGTACGAATCTCATCATTCAGGCTACACTGTACATCCAGGCAGTGGTAATATGTATGCTGATATGAAGCTTTTGTTCTGGTGGCCTGGGATGAAGAAGGATGTGGCAGAGTTTGTGTCGAGATGCGAAGCCTGTCAGTTGGTGAAGGCAGAGCATCAGCGACCAGGTGGACTGTTGCAGTCGTTGCCTATCCCTGAGTGGAAATGGGAGGAGGTAACGATGGATTTTGCGATGGGTTTTCCTCGATCTAGACAAGGGCACGATGCTATTTGGGTGGTTGTGGATCGATTGACGAAGTCAGCCCATTTTCTTCCGATCAGACAGACGGATTCAGTTGAACGCTTGGCACAGATATATGTGAAGGAGATAGTCAGATTGCACGGTGTGCCTCGCGTGATTGTTTCTGATCGAGATGGACGTTTTACTTCCAGACTTTGGAAAGGCATTCAGCAAGGCTTGGGTACGAAACTGCATTTCAGTACAGCCTTTCATCCTCAGACCGATGGACAGTCTGAGAGGACTATTCAGGTACTGGAAGATCTGTTGAGACTTTGTGTTCTGGACTTTAGCGGAAGCTGGGAAGATCATATTCCGCTGATTGAGTTTGCTTATAACAACAGTTTTCAGACCAGTATCGGTATGGCACCGTACGAGGCTCTGTATGGCAGGAAGTGCCGTACTCCTTTGACTCTGACGGAGGTCGGAGATAGGCAGGCTTTGGGGGCCACTTTTGCTGATGAAACTGCTCAGAAGATCAATTTGATAAGAGAAAGATTGAAAGCTGCTCAAGATCGACAGCAGAAGTATTACAATCAGAAGCACAGATTTGTTGAGTTTCAGGTTGGTGACTTTGTGTATGTCAAAGTCAGCCCGATGAAAGGTGTGAGCAGATTAGGTCAGGTAAGCAAGCTTAGTCCGAGATATGTTGAACCTTTTGAAGTTTTGGAAAGAATTGGAAAAGCTGCTTACAAGTTATTACTTTCTGATTCTATGCCTGATGTGCATAATGTGTTTCATGTATCCACTTTGAGGAAGTGGGTTTCAGACTCTGGGAAGAAAGTATCAGCTGATGAGGTTGAGATTCAGGAGAATCTGGCGTACAAGGAAGAGCCAGAGTTGATTTTGGCGTACGACGTCCGGAAGTTAAGAAATAAAGAGATTCCGATGGTTAAAGTCCAGTGGAAACACCGGACTGCACGGGAAGCGACTTGGGAAAAGGAGTCTGACATGAGACGGTCGTACCCGTATTTGTTCTGACTGAGTTTGGATTAGATAATGTCGAGGATGACATTTTTCTGAGTTGGGGAGATTGTAATATCAATAATCTGCTCCAGTATCGTCCAGGACGATCTGGGATCGTCCTGGGACGATCAGTTGAGAATGAGCTCCAGATTTTTGCCCAGATTTGCTCCAGGTGATTTTCTGTTGGCATCGTCCAGGCCGATTGGAGACATCGGCCAGGCCGATTGGCACTGTAGAAAATATCGGCCAGACAACAGCCCTGGGAGGATTCCAGGACGATCCTTTTGGTCGGATCGTCCCGGGACAATGTCGCGATCGGCCGGGCCGATCTGAAGATTATAAAGCTGATTTCAGCTCATTTGAAGAGAGAGAAAATCTTTTAAAAATATCTGATTTACTGTTCTGAGGAGAGAGAAAAAGAAGATTTTGGAAAAGTTGATTTTCGGACGACGCGGAGCCGTTTTCGTCCGACGAGACTGTTCAGGAAATTGCTGTGCTCGAGGTAAGGCACATTCCGCCTTTCTCAATTTTCAGTTCCGTCGCGTTTGGCGGTAATTTCTGTCCGGATTTCGTTTCCGTTACGGTTTTTCGTCCGTATCTTTTGATTGGTTCGATTTTTACCGCGTAACTTTCCGTATATTGTTGACGTGCCGAGTGTGCACATTTTGGTTATTTTCCGAAGATTTTTGTCCGGGTATTTTTGATTCGGCGATGTTTTACGTAGACTACAATTTTCTGTGAAATTGTAAATTCTCTGTGCAGTAGAATAAATGTTCTGTAATATGATTATCTATATTCTGTGCGAATTCGGTAAATTTTCTTTGCAGGAAATTTTGTGTAAATTCTGTATACTGCCGTTGTGCTGCCCGATTTTTGGGTAATTTCTGATTTCTCCGGATTTCTTCTGAATTGAAATGCTATGTGTATAAGCTATAAAAAGGGAGTTATAAGGGGCCTGAATCCTATGAGATTCAGTTAGTGTCGGGGAAATCTGAAATGAGCTCAAATCTGAAATCTGATATCTGTTATGTTCCGGATCCGATGAATTCTGTTCTGGTGCTATAAGCACAACTGTTCTGGTGCCGTGAGCACAAAGGGAGGCATAAGGGGCCTGGATCCTATGAGATTCAGTCAGTGTCTGGGAAGGGAGGCATAAGGGGCCGGAATCCGTAGAGATTCCGTCAGCGTCAGGGCAAGCTATGAATGACATATGAATCTGTTTTGTTTTCTGTATCTGTTCTGTACGCAATTCTGATTCTGATTTGATATCTGTCCGTATAAGTTCTGATTTTCGATTCTGTTCTGATTCGAGATCCGATTCTGTTCCAATTTCTGATATGATTCTGTCTGGTGAGTTTGGTTTTGGTTTCTGAGAATTTAGATTGGTGGTTTGTTGCTTTGCTGAGCTGTTGAGCTCACCCTTGCTTTCTGGTGGTTTTCAGGTTCTGGGAAAGGGAAGGAAGTCCAGGACTTGAGTTCAGAGTCTGATCAGTATAGGTACTTTTGTACTTTTGATTTTTGTACAGTCATGGCTTTTCTGTTATGTCTTTCTTTCTGTTGAAAGCCATGTACTGTATTTGTAGATGATTATTTTGAGGAAATGAAAAGATAGATGTTTTGTTCCGCTGTGTTTTATGATTTATAGTAGCTCTGTTGTTCTGTGTTTTTGTGCCTGTTGAGTTTAAGTATTTGGAAGATCAGTTCAGCAACCAAACTCCAAAGTCAGATCCTGGATAAGAAGGTTGTGTCGCGATCCGGCTCGGGCGGGATCCGTCCCTGTCGGGTCGGGTCGTGACATTGCGTAGGTTACTCCTTCGGCTCTTGAATGGCTGTCCGAACCCCCTCCCTCCTTTCTCGTGCATGGCCGGCCTAGCCTGATCGAGCTCTACCCGATCCCTCTCTCCCTCTCTTATATTATATGTAATGTATAATAATATAATTATTATATATTATATTATAATATATTATTATAAATATAATTAAAATGATATTATATTCCAAAAATATGTTTATATAAAAAAGAGGATTTCAACAGGTGTCGAAGACCCCGGCCGTCGTACCTTAGGTCCGACCGGGATGGTTCCAAATTGAAGACCTGCGCCGTTGATTTTTAATCCGGACAGATGGTTTTAAAATTGAAGACCCGCGCCATCGATCTTAGATCTGGGCGGATGATTTTACAATTCGAAGACCTCACGCAGTCGATCTTAGATCCAGGTGAGATGATTTGCAATCGAAGACCCTACGCCGTCGACCTTAGGTCCGGGTAAGAAGAATTACGACAGAGCCATCCCGATTTCTCCCTCGGTGGGGAGGTGACGCCGGGAGGTTGCCGAAATTTTAAGAGAAAAATTATAGAACTTTTTGGAATAATTTTGAAGCAATTAAAATTTTTTATAAATTAAAATTAATCGAAATAATTGATTGATTGTTTTAAAAAAAAATCAATGAATTTCAAAATACGGGAGCCATTTTTAAAGAAAATACTAAATGCGATAATTTCAAAAATTCTAAGAGTTTTAAAATTCAAGATTTATTTAAAAATTTTTTGAGAGCATTGTAATTTAAAATATATTTATTGGTTAATTATTTTAATTAATCAAATAAGAAATTTTAAAAGAAAAAAAAATGCATTGAATAAAAAAAAGGAAGGAAGAGAAGTTTCCACTAAATGACATGTACAATTTTGATTGCCAACTCTCTAAATCTCTTGTACAAATTGCTCTCCAAAAACTTTCAAATTGAACTCCTCTGCAAGTTTTCCAAAGTCTGCATGTTCTCCAAAATCCCTCCTATATGAGCCCCTGCAGCTATCTGTGTGTTCTAGCATCTGCAACTGCAGGCTCGGATTGTTTTCAATTACTGGCTACAAACACCTGTAAACAAGCAAATGAAAAGTTAGTATATTATAAATAAATTGAATAAATGCTGAGAAATATAAGCTACGGCATTTAGAATTAAATATTGGAAAATAAGAAAGTCAAGTACAAAAAAAAACTAGTAAAGCACAATGCTAGAAACAGGCAAAGCAGTGGACTACTGTAGTTGGAGAAAGACTACGAGCACAAAATAAAACAACAAAAAACACTAATCCTGTGTCCCTTTCAAATTCTCTAAATAGCAAATCCTAAACAATTGACATCCTCTTAACAAACACAATCAAATTCAAACTGGGCAGCCTGATTTATAAGAATCAGGTTGTAAGACCCACTAACGGGCTACTTTCTACGAAAGCTATAAGTCCCAATACTTGGGTTACTTTCTACAAAAGTTATAAATCTCAATCTAAATTTAAATCTCTGGGCAGCCTGATTTATAAGGATCAGGTTGTAAGACCCACTAACGGGCTACTTTCTACGAAAGCTATAAGTCCCAATACTTGGGCTACTTTCTACGAAAGCTATAAGTCTATACTTGGGTTACTTTCTACAAAAGTTATAAATCCCAATCTAAATTTAAATCTTTGGGCAGCCTCGTTCATAGGAACTTGGTTGTAAGACCCACTATCCGGCAACTTTCGTAGGAAAGTCATAAGCCCGACCTTAGGGGAAAGTTTTAGGTAGAAATTGACCTAACCCCTAAACCAAATTAAAACCTCCGGCCACTTCTAATAGAAGCCGTAAGTCCGATCTTTGAGGGAAGTGTTTAGGTGATAACACAAACATAGACCCCTCACATGGGCATCCTAGTCTAAAGGACTAGGTTGTAAGACCCACAATTTGGGCCGCTTAGCTTATAGTGCTACGACGTAAGACCCATCAATAGGCAACTTCTAAGGAAGCACTAAGACCTAATCCAAATCCAATTCAAGCCAAATTTAAACCTTTGGGCAGCCTTGTTTATAAGAACTCGGTTGTAAGACCCATTACCCGGCAACTTTCGTAGGAAAGTCGTAAGCCCGACCTTAGGAGAAATTTTTAGGTAAAAATTGACCTAACTCCTAACCCCTAATTAAAACTACCCGGCCACTTCTAATAGAAGTCGTAAGTCCGACATTTGAGGGAAATGTATAGGTGATAACACAAACCTAAACCCCTCACCCGGGCATCCTAGTCTAAAGGGACTAGGTTGTAAGACCCATAACTCGGGCCGCTTAGCTTACAGGGATAAGTCATAAGACCCACCGTTAGGAAACTTCTAAGGAAGCCATAAGACCTATCCAACTGAAATTCTTCGGGCAACTCCTAATTGGAGCCGTAAGCCGCAAACTAAACAAACTATCCGGGCAACTCCTAATTGGAGCTGTAAGCCCCAAACTAAATAAATTAACGGGCAACTCCTAATTGGAGCCGTAAGCCCCAAACTAAACAAACTATCTTGGCAACTCCTAATTGGAGCCGTAAGCCCCAATCTAAACTAAACTAAATTAAAATACACACCTAACCACTTCAGTCTATTCGGGATCCCTGAGAGGAGGCAACCCATGGATGCTAATCAGATTCCCTGGACACTACGCTCAATGATTGTTAGTGTTGATAGATTGAAATCTACGGTATACCCGGGATGACGAAACCATGAGATCTTGATCGGGTTTACCTTCATCTTCCCCACAATTGAGACTAAAAATATCTAAAATTTATTCATCCTTAATCGAGAGTTCTATCTTACATATTAAGAGGGGTAATTAACTATGAGTGCTTGCGCTCATAGGAAGTAAGAACCCCAGATTTATAAACCCTGACACTATCCTCAGGGGAAATCTAGTTAATTTCAATCTGACTTAAGGGAAATGGAATCCTACAGCTGCAAAGCGGGATTCGCGCACTCGTGCCATTTTTCTTGAGCCAACAAGCATTCCCTTTTCATCTAACTAAACACATAAAATTTATTTCATACTATTTTTTACTCTACATTTCTTTTCCAGCAAACAAAACAACTCATTCAACTAAATAATACTTGGAAGAATTCAACTTAAATGTGGCATATCACATATTAGATTTTATAACAAAATTTAGTACTACTAGTAGAATTTTCAAAAACTCTAGGATAAGGTCTTGCTAGTTCTTGTTATTTGTACTACAATGACAATATGAAGCCTTTTTCCTACTAAGTGGGGTTGTCTACAATCTACATGAATCATTTTTCTCCATTGTGTCGTCTTAAGATTCAAATTCTCATTTAAATCTAATAAAAAAATCTAATACTTTAATTATAACCAAGTCTTTTTAAGTCAACCTACACTTTTCTTAATGTAGATCATTTCTAATACATTTACTCTCCCTTATCTAGTCATTGAAAAGCCATATTTTATGTGACCAAAACATCCAAGGTGACACTCTTTAATCTTATTTGCCACTTGAGCAACTCCAACTTTTTCACGTTTATAATTATCTCACATCTATCTCTAAGTGTAAAGCCATGCATCCACTTGAGCATCAGCATCTTTACAACACTAAGCTTAATTAACTTCATGTTTCTTTTGTAATGACTAACATTCTAAGCCATAAAGCATTGCAGATCTCACCACCAACTTATAAATTTTTGCCTTAAGTTTGAGTGGTGCTTTTCTATCACACCAAAGGCCCGATGCATTTCTCCACTTCAACCTTCCAACTTGAATTCTACTAATAATATTTCATTCCATTTCACCATTACTTTGAATAATAGATCAGATATATCTAAAACATGCACTCTTTTTTATGACTTGATCACCCAATATCATAATCCCACCACCAGTTATATTACTACTAAAATTGTACTCATGTATTTAGTTTTAGAACTACTAAAATGAAAACCCTTGGGCTCTAAGGTTGGCCTCCATAATTTAAGTTTATTTCAACACCCTCTCTAGTCTTATCAATATGAAGAATATATCAGCAAAAAGCATACATCAAGGTATATCCTCTTGCAAATGTCTAGTAAGAACATCCATGACTAAAGCAAAAAAATGTGGGCTTAGAGCTAATCCTTGATGTAATAAATTGAAATAGGAAAATAATTGGTCAAATCATGTTGCGTTTAAATACAAGTAATAGCTCATATATACAAATTCTTAATGACTTGTATATATTATTAGCTCATTTTTTCTCTAGCAATCTCTAGAGCACTTCTCTTAGAACCTTATCATATACTTTCTCAAAATCAATAAATATCATATATAGGTCATCCTTACTCTCTCTCTATGCTTCTCCATCAAACCTCTCAGCAAAGGTATAGCTTCTTCAAGCAAGAATTCAACCTAAGCTTAATTACTATTCCTATAATTTTAATCTATGACAAATTAGCTTAATTCTTCTATGACTTGCACACTCTTATACATCATTTTTAATCGTAAAAATAGGAAGCAACACAGTACTCCTTCACTCATGTGACATCTTTTTAGTTTTTAAAATAATATTAAAATTTTTATTAAGCCAGGAAATCCTTTGATCTTCTAAGCGTTTTATACCTCTATTTGAAATATCATTAAGTCTTACGATTTTTTTATATTTTATTTTCTTTAAAGTATCTACAACTTCTATTTTACTAATATGATGAATTTTTTTTTCCATCATCATTTAGGATGTTAAGCTTACTAAAGTAATCTTATTTTCACAATCTTCATTTAAAAGCTAGTTATACTTGTTTGCTAAATTATAAAAGCAATTATTTTATTAAATAATGAATTTTTAATATTAAATAATAAAAATTATTTACAAATAATTATTTTTATATATGATGAGCTTTTCTGCTTTAAGGAGAACATATTCTTCAAATACAAATATACAATATCAAGACTATCTTTTCAACATATTTAAAATTAATGATATGCATAACATCATACTTTCATAATTATTTTTTAATATATAACTCTAGTTGCATTAGAAAAACAATTTTAAGTTCAAAATATAAATACTCACAATTGTAAGAAATAAAAAAAAATCAATGTTTAAGTAAGCTTCTATATACGACAATCAATTTTATAAATTTATATTATTAAGTAGTGATTAAATTATTAAAAAAAATAAAAATTGAGTTTATAAATATTGTAAAAAAAAAAAAAAAAAAAAAAAAGTTTACGAACAGATAAGAGTTCAAATATTTTTTAATTTATCTTTTTCCTCTTTTTATAATAAATAATTTATCACGTGGGTCTCTGATCCAAGCCAACTCATCAGGCAATTTAAAAAATTCGTTCTCTCCCGTCCTTGCAAATAGGAAATACCTCCATCCCCTTCTCTGGTGTCTCTCCTTCTCGCTCTCCTCTCTCTCTCTCAGCCAACAAGCAATGTCTTTCACAGCGTACAGAAGTCACCAACAACTTCTTTTCGCGTTCTGCGCTCTACTTATATTTCGTTGCTTTATCGAATCGGCCACTGTCGTTAGTCATCTTCCGGGCTTTGAAGGCAAGCTTCCTTTTTACTTGGAAACCGGGTGAGCCCTTTTACCTGTTCTAAAGATCTCATACTTCAGCACTGTAATTTCATTCACTGCCATATTGAAGCACCGATTAATAGGCTATATTTGTAAAGGTATGTAACAATCGATGAGGTTAGCGGGGCACAAATGTTCTACTATTTCATAGAGTCCGAGAAGACCCCGAAAGAAGATCCATTGTTGCTATGGCTCACTGGTGGCCCTGGTTGCTCCAGCTTAACGGCGTTAACTACAGAAGTTGGTAAGCTCTTTAAGATTTGGATAAATTCTGTATTTTTTTTTGTCATTTTCTAGCTACAGTTAATATTAAAATTATGACTATTATTTAAGTGGCTATTCATTAGAGATAACTGTTTGCTTTATATTTTCTCTCTCTTGGCTGTTGTTTGGTTACACGCATTATTCAATATTTAACCTGAAGTTAAGCTAAATCTTGCCAAATAGAAAAAAAAAAAAAAAATCTTGCCAAATAGCTTTTTGAGCCTTGCAAATCGTATAATTTTCTTTAATCATAATTTTCTCTTATTTTAGGCTAAATCCTTTATTTAGTAAATTTAGAAGAAATAGGGGTTGCAAGATTTATGCCACTTATATTTATTCTCTTCTCCTTTATTCAAATTCTAAATCATCAAAATATTTATCAAATAATCTATTCGGATTTAATCAGATTAAACATCTATCATTCTAAATAATTTTCTGGAATTAATCAGAAATACGTAGTCAATCTTTAAGTTTCAATTCATTCTAAACTTGCTCATTAAGCTGCATGCATCACTTTTATGTCTTTTATCCGTGCTTCATGAATTAGGTCAACAATCATTGGCTAATAGTCATGCGGTAAATAACATGATTGCTACCCGAAGGTACTATTTCAAATTGAAGTTGCTCCATGTCATGTACTAATTGTGCTCCTGTGCGGTCATCGTTGTTGATAATATGAAGACTTTTTGTTTAAGGCATACCACAGTTAACTTTGTTTGGGTGTGTTAAACTGAAATTTGTAGTTTTTCATTAACTCAAGCCATCACCCATTGTCTCAAGCTCAACTCCTAAATAAAGATATATTTCAAGCTCTTATGATGAGTGAAAACCTCATGGAGAACACCATAAAAATAATGCTCCCAAATCTTTAGTGTAAAAATGACTGCAGCTAGCTCTAAGTTGTATGTTGGATAATTCTTCTCATACACTTTGAGCTATTTGGACGAGTAAACTAACACTTTACCCTGTTATATGATGACATAGCCCAAGCTTTGATGTGAAGCATTAGTGTAAATTTGAAATCCATCAGTACTAATATATCAACTCAGTTTATAATACATTACATCTCAGTCTATTGTATCATCAATAACAATATCAGTAACAGTGATCAATACCAATAACAATAATCAGTTTCAGTACTGTCAGTAACCATAGATTGCACTATTAGTCTATTACTGATGCTGATACTGGTACTGGCATTGTACTGATGCTATTTATTGTCGTTGAGATTGTTCGTTGTTACTGATATTATGATTGACATTAACACTAATTACTGTTACTGGTATGGATCACTGTTACTGATATTGTTACTGATGATATAATAGACTGAGATGTGATATGTTATAAATTGAGTTAGCACAAATAACCAACATAGATATTTATGCATAGGTTTTTTTATGTAATTTACAGAATACTATTTCTCTTTTCATTACATTAATTTTAATTGTAAGATTTTGTTACTGCTAGTATTTTATGCTCATTACGTGGTTTTACATATTTTTAGGATAGGGTAAGGACCCTGTGATGTGAGACTTCAAACAATATGTTTATTTTTCTTTTAGGCACTTGTAGTTCATTTTGTAGTCTTGATATATTTATAGTGATGTCGCTAGTCTTTTGTAATAATATATGGCGCCTTTTAGTTTGTAATAATTGTGAATATTGATGAATATAAATGCAATAATATTTATTATACTGTTTATCTGAAATGTAGATCTTTGGATTATAGAAAAGAAAATACGATAGATCCAATTTTTCCAGTATAGATTATGAGGCGTGACAACTAGAATAAATGATGAGAATATAACCTGACATTAAGCAATTTTAAGCTTCTAAAAACTCTGCTTATAGGTATTAGACTATATGACTTAACAAACTTCTAAGTTAATATAGTCAGAGGTGCAGTAATACTCGAAAAGACTTCGACGAATCATCTGTAATGATCAAATAGATCAAGAAAACTATGAATCCTAATACGGTGCTTGACGTTGGCCAATTCATTACTTAACCTTAGCAGTTGCTATAGAAATTCTAACTTCACTAATAATGACTTTAAGAAATGCCACCTCTTGAAGCTAAAATTTATACTTCGTGAATTTTGTATAAAGTTTATTCTCCTAAAGACTATTTAATACTATTTCGAGATGTTGGGTAGGTATGTTTTTCATCATATTGGAGTAAATTAATATTTTGTCAATGAATACCATCACAAATCAATCTAAAAAATATTTAAAAATTCTTTTTAATTAAATCTATAAAAGAAGTATAGGCATTAGTCAAATAGAAAGGCAAAAATTCATAATGGCTATATTGAGATTGAAAAGCTATTTTCGACATATCGTCATTCCTTATCTCCAACTGATGGTTTATGGAATGAATGTCAATTTTTGAAAACACAGAAGAACCTTATAATTGGCCAAACAAATTATCTATACGAGATAGAGGATATTTATTCGTCATGGTTATCCTATTAGAGTGTTTTAAACATTGGACTGTTTTAAACATTGGACTAGGTTGGCTGATTCAACTGGTTGAATTGGGAATCGGTCGGGTAATCAATCCATTTAAAACCAAGAATCGCTTTAGCACTAAACTAATCAAAATCATAGTGAATTGTTGGGTCGATCAGGTAATAAGCAAACTAGTCCCAATTTCTAAAAATTGAACAGTTCAATTGAACTATTTAAATAATCTTAATTAATTTAATAAATATATAAAGTATTAAATAAATTATTAAACTTAAAAATTTAATTTAAATATATATATATATATATATATATATATATATATATATATATATATATATATATATATATATATATATATATATATTAATAAACATTAAATTTAAAAAATAAACATTTGCGGAAGAAATACTAATAAAGCATTCTCACATGACCTCACCACTCTTTATGAGTTCTATTGATTTATTCAAACAGTCATATCAACATTTCTCATATTTTTCTAAAAAGTGGTAAAAAGGTCCAAAATATGTTTGAAGAATAACTTTTAATTATATCTTCAAAGAAAGTTTGACACTTAGTAAATCTGTGATCACGCTTGTAAAGGATGTTTCCCACAACTCGAATGCTTGCAGTTAAAACATAATATTAAAAAAAAAAGACATTTTCTTTAAATTTTGATTTTTATTTGTATTTTCCTTGGCTTTCCATTCCATCAATTTTTGCTAAACCAAACGTGAACAGAAAGAAAAGTGAGTACTTTTTTGTTGCATATAAATGATTCTATCTTCTGTGATCATTTATGTACAGGACCATTACTCTTTGAGAGTACTCCTTATAATGCAAGTGAACAAACCTTACCCACCTTTGTCTCTAATCCTTACTCTTGGACAAAGGTGAGGATTTTAATTTTCCTTCAGCAATTACAGTGATTTTCCAAAGTCAAGGGCTGCTTTTGCTATGTCATTAATTGTCTTTTTTAACATTCCTGAAAATTCTCAGCTTAGCAGCATCATTTTCGTGGATTGTCCTGTTGGTACTGGATTCTCATTCTCACCAAACTCTGAAAATTATTTCAGTGATGACTTACTTTTTTCAGATGAAGTTTACAGATTCATAAGAAAGGTAGGACCTACAAAGTTTACAGATTTGTAAGATGTATATTTCAAATCTCCTTGATATACATTCTTCAACTAATGCATGATAGAGAAAAGCTTTGCATTCTTTGAATTTTAACCTTTTATGTTAGCCAAAAAACTATTGCAGATTGTGCGTGATAGTAATACTTGTTACAATAGATGACAAAACCTTTGTGCGACTGCATGAATTTTGTATTCCTAAATGATGTTTTGCTTTGGTTCTTCATCTGATTTCACTAGAAACGTAATTATTCATGTATTTAATCTCCCCAATTAAATCTCACCTCATTTCTTCTTCAAAAACTTACAGTGGTTTATGGATCATCCTCATTTCTTGTCGAATCCTTTCTATGTTGCTGGTGACTCCTATGGTGGGAAGATTATACCAGTTGTTGCTGAAAAAATTGCAGATGGTTGACTTTTTTTTCCAAATAACAAGATTAGGCGCTTGTTATTATTATTATTATTATTATACTCATTTTCTCATAGCAATTTCAACCCACAGGAAATGATGCAGGACAGCAGCCGATACTCAATCTCAAGGCATGTGGCAGTTTTGTGCCTGAATCCCAATCAACTTAATATACTGGCCAAATTTTCAATATAAATAAACTTGAAGGCAGAATCTATGTATCATTTATATTTCATTGGTTTGCCATGGTGAATTATTTCAGGGTTATATAGCAGGCAACCCCGTCACAGACGACGAAGATGAGTACAGGATGGCTGTTGCTTATGGATTTGGAGTAGGAATGATTTCATTTGACCTCCTTTTGGTAATTCTTTCCACTTTAAGAGGGTATCTGATGCAACACAATAAGATTAATTTAAGAAAATTCTAGTACTTTTAAATGTTTTTATATTTCATTTCAGTTTTTTATTTTATTTAAGATCGGATTATCTTTATGTTGAATTGAATAATAGGATTTCATTTGAATTTGGATTAGCTGTAAGATTTTAGGAGTTTACTTGATTTGATTTCAAATTAATTTATTCTTATCTTGTCATCCTTTTTTTATAAATAGGATTTTATTAGTATGGATATTTAATCATTGATTGAAGGAATGAAATTAAAGGTTTTTTTTCTACCCTTTATTTATCCCTCTCTCCGTTGTCTTGCATAATCGGTGGATTCTTTCTCTCTCCTCTGTATATCTTCTATCCACTTGACTGCTATAATACTGCTACATCAGCACTGCAGTTCCCCATAACTATGATGATGCTATAACAATGCTACAGTAATTTATCCCTTACCTTTTCTTTCTTCCCTCAAAGTTTTCCTTTCGTCAGCTCCCTAATATCCAAGGAAAAATCAAACAAGTCAAATGCATATGAAGGATCAATGAAGAAAAGATCAACAGGACGTTCATCATCAAGGGCCAATCATCAAATTGGCATGAATTCAATTCCTTCTACTTTATATGGTTTCTGAGCCGAATTTCATGATGGTTATACGTAAACCCTAGCTTGAAGCTATATATATTTCTACCTATAATCTTGAAGTGGATAGAGCCAATAAAGATTGCATGTTTAAAATGAGTAGGTATGGTTGGAAGATACATTATACATACGAAAATTATTCCGTGGAGTTATAAAGTTATCCTTACATTTTAAAATTAATTTCGTTTCTTTATTAACGTGTTTCATCAAACTTATTGGCATCTAAGCACACATTATTATCATGGGCATAGTTCAGATATGGGTGAAAGCTTTTGACATTATTTATTTAGTGCTATCAATATAATAACGTCCTATGGTAAAATTTTAAAATATTTCCTAAGAGTAGCAATGAAAGCCTTTAAAGAGTCATATTACAATGGCAATCCTTGCTAATCTTATAGTTATAGATAATATAAATCTTCGACAGTAAATACCAGTATGCACATGATCATTAGCAGCATTCAAATGTGATTGAGTTGCTCAGGAATAATATGAACACCATTTGTATAGTTATTTTAATGAATATAATTATCTTCTCCATTTCACTTTGCTATAGGTTATCATGAAATATTGTCATTTACTCCATTTTCTTGAATTCTAAAGGCTTGGAATCTTCTATCAATTCCACTAGTTTAAGCATCTATTGCATTTCCACCCATTCAAAAATTTGATTGTTCTAAGTTAATCTATTTGATCATATTGTGATGGTTCAGGTTCTACGGATGAATATGATGATGATCAGTGTTAGTAATAATGAATCCTTTTGATGAGCTTAATCCTAATATTGCGCTTAAGATTATTCTTTAGCTTAAATATAAATTATGCCCATGCCCATTGTTGTATATGTTATCTTCTATTATTTTTTATATGAAGAAATTGATTGATTCAAAGATTTTGATATTCTTGCAAGATTCTTCTCTATATAAGTTAAATCACATGTTACGAAAGTATTACATGCTTCCTCACCGGAAATACAAATTGAGTTTGTGTTATCACTTTTTTAACAATCATATGTCTATCTAATATTTTATGATATTGATCAAATAAAGATATAATGTGGCATCATCTTAACCTAAGCCTCTAAATTATATTTTCTATGTTTAGACAACACAAGTCGAAACTCATGCGATGTTCATGATGCAAGTCCTCTACCTCCACTATGCAAATCATTCTTCTAGTAAAGGGCTTCTATAAAATTTTTAGGATAAGAGTTCAATAGGCCTTAATGAAATGGATGTAGCATAAGAAGATTAATTTGAGAAAATTCTAGTTCTTTAGATTAGTTTTATATTTTATACTGACATTTATTTAATTAACATTAGGGTTGTCTTATTTTGAATTAAATGATACGTTTGATTTGAATTTGGATTAGGTAATAGTATTGTAGTAGTTATGTATCTCTGAATATAATTTGATTTTAAATTAGTTTGTGTTGGGAACACAAAAGATTGATGGAATTTTTCTAATTCAATAAATTATTTGATACAATGTAATATGTAGGTTGATTCAAGAATGAAATAAGAAAAAATTTACAATCATATAAGCATATTCAGATTTTAAAAATAGATTCTTGATTTTTGCAAGAATTAATTGATCCCAATTTTTTTCTTTGCCATGATTTTGTAGCACAAGGACTGCTTCCAGAGCTTCTCCTCAAGCTATTGAATAAATATATTCCATTCCCAGCTTGCTAATGATCTCTCTAAATTATTTGTTGTTGAATTATCCAAATATTTAAGAAACCCCCGCAATAATTTTCATTAGTTTTTGGATTAATTGTAAATATATATGAATTATCCAAGGCTTACGAAATTTATAAAAGGTAAATAAGAGATTGGAAATTTTTAAAATTATTTCTATTAAGTAGGATTCATTTTTTGAAATTAACTTCATAATTTTTTTATGTTTTGTGCAATTAGTTGTGAATTTTGAAAGATTCTAATATTATTTAAATTTTATTTTAATTTGATTTCCACAATCATCAAGCTCTTATTACATGGCGCATGGTTGGAGCCGCAATTTGGAGATTGGGCCTACTAGCCACATTGGATAACTGAGGCTATTCGTTCTCAAATTGAATGGGCGTAGATTAATCAAGCAACTAAGGGCTTAGGATCTGTCACACCCCATTTTAACCCCCTTCAGTCAATTTGGAGTATAACAGATAGGGAGAATCCGAATAAACATATCTCCTACTAACACTCTGTTATGCCGGTCCACCTTAGATCGGCTCAACCTGGACCGGCCCAGCCGGTCCGAGTCTACGGCAGACGGACACAGGGCCGGGCGGAAGAGAGAGGGGGCCAAGGAGTGGGGTCCACTTGCAATTCAAACTTGGGTTAAGTGCTTTTGGAGGGAGAAGGAAGGGTAGAGTAGTCCTTTTGCTTTTATTTTGAATTAGATTGTATTAATAGGGAGTTATGAGGGGATTAGGGTTTCATCTTGATTTTGAAAAGAGTTTTGTGTTCTAGGCTTGTCTTGCTTGGGCTCTTGGCGTTGCCGGAGATTGTGGGAGAGTTGTTCTTCCTCTCTAATTGAAGAACATTGTATCTTGCTTTGGTTTTGATCGTCTACTAGTGGAATACAATTGTTTGCTATTGTTTTCCCAACGTTTTCTCCTTATTCTCTCAGTTTTCCATTGTTAGGTGGCTGTTTTCTATTGAAAACAGTGGAATATTTGAGTGTTGGCCAAGATCCGATAGGAATCACTTGGAATATTCAAGTGGTACCTATCAAATTGGTATCAGAGCAAAGATCCGGACGGTGGGGGGCTGTTTTCCACTGTTTCCCTGCAGATTTTTGCTTTTTGGAAGGGATCCGGAGACCATTTTTTGGTTCCCATGGCATCTAAACGTGTAGAAGTCTTGGAGACCGAAGTGGGTCAATTTAAGGCGGATCTGGAGGAGAAGATGGCGACGTTGAGTGAGAATATGGAAGGGAAATTCATGGCATTGGAGGAGATGATGAAAAAGTTGTTGGAAGGGCAAGCAAGAGCTGTGCCAGCGGAGGAAAGAGGAGAAGGTAGTGGGAGCAAGGGTAAGGAGAAGGCAAATCCGGAAGGGGAAGAGGAGGTGGAACTGCTTGGTAGCAACGGAAGAATGCTACATCGGGAGTCCATCAGGAGGGAAGAGCAGGAAAGAAGGAGAGACTTCAGGGAAGAAAGAGAGGGTGATTGGCGTCGTCAGAGGCCCGACCCAGTGGACCGGCCATGGGGGATTCATAACCACCATGGCGGAGCGCGAGGGGAAGATGGCTATCGACGGCCGAGGAGGGAGGATGTGCCCCGATATGGAGAAAGAGGAACTTGGGAAGACCCCATTGCCTGGGACAGAGGAGGCCATGGGGGGAACAGAGCATACGGGATGGACACGAGGGCCAGGAAGCTAAAAATGCCTGTCTTCGAAGAGGGAAATGTGGATGAGTGGATCCACAAGGTGGAAAGGTACTTTGCAGTGAATGGCCTTATGGAGGAGGAGAGATTGATGGCTGCTAGCATGTGCTTGGAAGGGGCGGCTTTTGCCTGGTTCAAGTACATGGATAAGTGGGATCCGGTGAGAACGTGGAGGGATTTCAAGGAGGCCATCAGAGAGAGATTCAGGGGGGGCAGCCCATGGGAGATCTCCGAGCAGTTCTATGCCCTCACTCAGGAGGGGACAGTGGAGGAATACAGAAAGAAATTCGAGAGTCTGGTGGGCGACATAGAGGGCTTATCGAACAGCACGTTGGGGGGAAACTTTATGAAGGGGCTCAAGCCAGAAATTAGGGATGCTGTGAAGGTCATGAGACCGAGAGACCTGAGGGAGGCAATGGAGTTGGCTCAGCTGGTGGAGAACCAGAAGACCAATGCTCGAAGTTGGCGGAACAACCACTCAGGAGGTCCCACCAGGACTACTACCACTTACTTGGCTCCAAAAGGGCCAAGCCCTAGTGTCCCTAGAGAGAGTGGAAAGGAGAAGAGCGGGGTGTCTAAAACTACAGGAAGCTTCAAGAAATTGACTGAGGAGGAGATGCAGGAGAAGAGGGCCAAGAGCCTTTGTTTCAGATGTGAGGAGAAGTTTGTTCCAGGGCACAGATGCAAGGATCGCGCTCTTCGGGCTCTCACCGTCTATATTGACGAGGCGCCTGAGGAGGGTGATGACTCTGATGAGGAGCAGAGTGACCCCCAGTTGGAGGTGGCCGAGGTATCCCTCAATTATGTGATGTGATTTACTCCTAGTCATACCATGAAGGTGAAGGGGAAGATCCATGGGAGGGAGGTAGTAGTACTGATCGATAGTGGGGCCACCCACAATTTCATATCCACCCAGGTGGCGGAGGAGCTGGGGATGGAGCCTACTGAGACAGGCAGTTATGGGGTAATGATGGGGACAGGAAAGATTGAGTCTAGCACGGGGATCTGCAAGGGGGTGAAGATGAGCCTACAGGAGATCAGGGTGGTGGAGGATTTCCTACCCCTGAGGCTGGGTAGCACCGATGTCATTTTGGGCATGAAATGGCTACAGACCTTGGGTGAAACCAAGGTGAACTGGGGAACCATGGTGATGGAACTGATGGTAGAAGGCAAGAGGGTGAAGCTGAGGGGGGAACCAGGTTTGTCCAGAGCTGGAGTGTCACTCAAGTCGATGGTGAAAATTATCCATGAGGAAGGAGGAGGTTTCCTGGTGGAGTTGCAGAGCTTGGAGGATCAACAGGAGGGGGAAGAAAAACCCATTCCTGCGTCGGTTCAGCCCTTTCTACAGGAGTTCGAGGATGTGTTCCAACCTCCGGTGGGACTCCCACCTGACAGAGAGCGGGAGCATCAGATCATCCTGAAAGAGGGAGTCTCCCCTATCAGTGTGAGACCTTACAGATACCCTCAGGTGCAAAAAGATGAGATTGAGAAATTGGTGGGGGAAATGCTAGAAGGGGGGATCATTCAGCCCAGTGTGAGCCCTTTCTCTAGCCCAGTTCTGCTGGTGAAAAAGAAGGATGGGAGTTGGAGGTTCTGTGTTGACTACAGAGCTCTCAACAAAGAGACAGTGCATGATAAGTTTCCCATCCCTGTGATTGACGAGTTGATGGATGAGCTGCATGGAGCTGCTTTGTTCACCAAAATTGATCTAAAGTCAGGCTATCATCAGATCAGGATGAGGAAGGAAGATGTGCAGAAGACAGCCTTCAGGACTCATGAGGGCCACTACGAGTTTCTGGTGATGCCTTTTGGCCTCACCAATGCACCAGCGACATTCCAGGCATTGATGAACCGGATCTTCAAGCCACACCTTCGCAGGTTTGTGTTGGTATTTTTTGATGACATTCTCATCTATAGCAGGACTGAGGAGGAGCACCTAGAACACCTGAGAGTGGTGTTGGGGGTGCTAAGGGAGCATCAGCTGAAGACCAATTTCAAGAAGTGCGACTTCACTCAGGCACAAGTGGAGTACCTGGGACATGTGATATCCCAGGAGGGAGTGGCTGCAGACCAGTCCAAGATAGAGGCAATGCTGGCCTGGCCTCAACCCAAGTCCTTGAAGGGGCTCAGAGGATTTTTGGGACTGACCGGCTACTACAGGAGGTTCGTGAGAGAGTACAATACCATAGCAGTACCACTGACAGAGTAGTTGAAGAAGGACAATTTTTTATGGGGGGAAGCAGCTTCTGAGGCTTTTGAGAAGCTTAAGAAGGCCATGACTACGGTGCCAGTACTTGCTCTGCCAGACTTCAACCAGGTGTTTGTGTTGGAGACAGATGCTTTAGGCTACGGATTGGGAACAGTATTGATGCAGAACCACAGGGCCATAGCTTACTTCAGTCAGGTACTGTCATCCCGGGCTAGGCTGAAGTCGGTCTATGAGAGAGAGCTGATGACGATTGTACTGGCCATCCAAAAGTGGAGACCTTATTTATTGGGCAGACATTTTATTGTCATGACTGATCAGAGGAGCCTGAAATACTTGCTAGAGCAGAGGATGGTCACAGAGGAGCATCAGAGGTGGTTGTCCAAGCTGCTCGGATATGATTTTGAGATCCACTATCGGCCAGGATTAGAGAATAAGGCAGCGGATGCCTTATCACGCTGTATGGGGGAGCTCCAGGGGATTGCTGTATCAGTACCGGTTCTGATTGATTGGGGAGCCATCAAAGAGGAGAGCATCCAGAATGAGGAGCTAAGGAGAATCAAAGAAGAGGTGCTATCAGATGAAAACAGCCACCCAGGCTACTCAGTGGTGGGAGAAAGACTGTACTATCAGGGAAGGAGTGTGATCCCTAGGTCTTCCATTCATATTCCCCAACTGCTACAGGAATTTCATGGGAGTGCCATAGGAGGGCATTCAGGAGTGCAGAAAACCTATAGCCGGTTAGCTGCTGAATTGTACTGGAAGGGGATGAGGAAAGACATAGAAGAGATGGTGGCTAAGTGTGATACCTGCCAGCGGAACAAGTATATGACGATGGCACCAGGGGGATTACTACAGCCCCTGGCCTTACCAGAGAAGGTTTGGGAGGAGATCACTATGGATTTCATTGATGGGCTTCCAAAATCAGAGGGATATACGGTTATATTTGTAGTGGTCGACAGGCTGAGCAAATATGCTCATTTCATTCCCTTAAGACACCCGTACACAGCGGTGTCTGTAGCAGTAGCATTTGTGAGGGAGATAGTCCGCCTGCATGGGGTACCGGAGTCTATTGTGTCGGATAGGGACAAGGTGTTCCTGAGCCATTTTTGGAGGGAGTTATTTAGGATGCAGGGCACAATATTGGAGAGGAGCACAGCATATCACCCACAGACTGATGGGCAGACGGAGGTGGTGAATAGAAGCTTGGAGACATACTTGAGATGCTTTGTGTCGGAGACACCGAAGCAGTGGGCCAAATGGCTAGCCTGGGCAGAATACTGGTACAACACCTCCTCTCACTCGGCTACCAAGATGACACCTTTTAAGGTGTTATATGGAAGAGACCCCCCACACCTGGTACACTACAGCCATAGGAGTACTCCAGTATCTGCAGTGGATCAGCATTTGAAGGAAAGAGATCAAGTGTTGGACGAGCTCAAGAGGCATCTTCTCAGAGCCCAACAGATTATGAAGAAACATGCGGACAGTAAAAGGAGGGATATACAGTTTGGAGTTGGAGACAAGGTCTACTTGAAGCTCCGACCATACAGGCAGAGGACTATATCCCATAGGAGAAATGAGAAGCTAGCAGCAAGATATTTTGGCCCTTTCGAAGTGGAGGAGAAAATTGGGGAGGTGGCATACAGATTGAGGCTTCTTTCAACAGCCAGAATACACCCCGTTTTTCATGTATCACAGTTGAGGAAAGTGGTGGGGGAGCATGCAGTAAGCCTAGAGCTGCCCAGCACATTGAGGGAAGACATGGAAGTGACACTGGAGCCTCTAGCGGTAGAAGGAGTGCGCATCAATGAAAATGGGGAAAAGGAAGTGAATATTAGGTGGAGCGGCCTCCCAGATTATGAGGCCACATGGGAGCCATTGGAGAGGATTGCAGTGCAGTTCCCTGCCTTCCACCTTGAGGACAAGGTGGTACTTTGGGAGGGGGGTAATGTTATGCCGGTCCACCTTGGACCGGCTCAACCTGGACCGGCCCAGCCGGTCCGAGTCTACGGCAGACGGACACAGGGCCGGGCGGAAGAGAGAGGGGGCCAAGGAGTGGGGTCCACTTGCAATTCAAACTTGGGTTAAGTGCTTTTGGAGGGAGAAGGAAGGGTAGAGTAGTCCTTTTGCTTTTATTTTGAATTAGATTGTATTAATAGGGAGTTATGAGGGGATTAGGGTTTCATCTTGATTTTGAAAAGAGTTTTGTGTTCTAGGCTTGTCTTGCTTGGGCTCTTGGCGTTGCCGGAGATTGTGGGAGAGTTGTTCTTCCTCTCTAATTGAAGAACATTGTATCTTGCTTTGGTTTTGATCGTCTACTAGTGGAATACAATTGTTTGCTATTGTTTTCCCAACGTTTTCTTCTTATTCTCTCAGTTTTCCATTGTTAGGTGGCTGTTTTCTATTGAAAACAGTGGAATATTTGAGTGTTGGCCAAGATCCGATAGGAATCACTTGGAATATTCAAGTGGTACCTATCACACTCATCCTCAATTACTTCTATTAGAATCTGGTGAGGAGGAAATAATCTATTTAGACTATCCCAACACTGTACATTTTTTTAGCCTTAGGATTCTATATCAATATTTCATAATTGTAAGCATATTGACAACACATTAAATAAAATACAGAGCTTACTAAACTTTCAAATTAAATTTACATACTCGAAATTCTGATCGTACAGCTTCCTACTCAGGCTTCTATGCACAACCAAAATGTATATACACAAAATAAGAGGTCTAATATAAAGTTTAAATTGAACCAGTTGAGGCTTCAATATATCTGTTGTAATGCACATATGAAAACATTTTGAGCAGTTAATATACTTTAATAATGATTATCTGGGTAGAAGTTCATTTTTTATATTAGTAGTCATTATGGCAACTTATGTGACTTATAAAACATTAATAGTGCAATGAGAAAAACTATATAGAAGTCATTTAGTGCAACTAATTTTTTTTCCCCTCAATAAGCATACCAACCTTCAAACTAATCCATCAGATTAAGCAGAAGTGTGTTATAAGAAAGGGCAAATCTGACATCATATGGCATTTTTTTTGTAAGATATTGCAAAATTTATGGTAGATATGCATCATATTTTAGGCGTCTTTGGCATTATATAAACTAGTTCTTGAGATTTTAGGTAGGATTCTCTATTCAGTCCTAATCATTCAAGTTTTACAGTTCTCAGTTTTACTCATTGTTATTTAAATTTGCCTTGTTGCGATGCACATTTCTTAAAAGATAGATTGAAGGATTAATTTGACAGCATCTTTCAGGCAGTAAAGACAAGTTGTGTTGGAGAAAAAAGCTATGTGCATAGAACGAAACCTGATTGTGCTGCAAATCTTGATATCTTTGATGGGGTAATAAATCGACCGAACTTACCACTTCATTGAATTTTTATAATTTTTTGGCTAAGCATTAAAACTGCCCCCAAAAAAAAAACAGGGAATCCTCTAGCTTTGTAGCTTTCATCATTTTTAGTAAATGAGTTTATGAAGTGAGCTTTAGTGATGTCTACTTCTTTGCAAGAACTAATTTCTTTCATCTTAATTTTTGTGCCTGTGTGACCTTCATCAAGATTCTCTATGTTTTTTACGAAATTAATAATAATAATAATAATAATAATAATAAAATAGTAATAATAATAGTATTATTATTATTCTGTAATGAGATTACATACTTTTACAAAATGCAGAGCTCTCATAAGTTTTAAATTAAGTCCTTGTCAACAATGATGCATGCTTTATCTTCAATGACTTGAAAGAAAATGCATGTACTTATTTTGTTAAATTTTACAATATGATATATCCATAATATCATTGTATGTGATGACATTGTGTAGATCAACACATATTCTATCTTGATTTGTGTTGCGTCCTGGAGTTTTCGCGGCGGTAGAGAAATATATAGTTTAACGTCTTAGTATTGTACGAAGATCCAGCACACAATCAGATAAGAGAGAGGGTGAAGCGTTCATAAGAGACGCCAGAGTTTTTACGTGAAAACCCTTAAAAAGGGGGAAAAACCACGGGGCCTGGCCCAGTTTGAATGAATCCACTAGTATTTGTAGTCGATTACAAATGAGGTCCTTCCTTGGGAGAATGCCTTGGCTTGATGATACAAATGTACATCATATAGAGCGCATTACATGGTGGGAGTTACAATATAGACATGTTTGTTTGGTCGGCACGACCATAGTCGATAGAATGGAGATCGGAAAGACCGTTGTTTGGTGGTGGAGGTCGGAAGGACCATGGTAGGTGATACAGATCGGAAGGAACGTAGTTGGCAGGAGACCGGGAACAGAAAGATCGTTGTCTGTTGATGTAGGTTGGAAGGACCGTAGTAGGTAGCAGAGGTCGGAAGGACCATAGTCGGTAGTAGACAGGTGTCCAAAAGACCGTAGTTGGTAGAGATTGGGGTCAGAAAGACCGTTGTCTGTTGATGTAGGTCGGAAGGACCGTAGTAGGTGACAGAGGTCTGAAGGACCATAGTCTGCAGTAAACAAGGGTCCAAAAGACCGTAGTTGGTGGTGGTCCGGCAGAAGTTCGGACGTCAGGCGGTGGTCCGGTGGAAGTTCGGGCGTCAAGCGGTGGTTCAGTGGAAGTCCGTTCCTCAGGTGGTGGTCCGGCAGAAGTCCAGAGTCTTAAGTGGTGGTCCGGTGGAGCAATGACGTCAGAAGGTGGTCTGGCGGAGCTCAGGGTCTCAAGTGGTGGTCCGGTGGAGCTCAGGGTCTCAAGTGGTGGTCCGGCGGAGCAACGACGTCAGGTGGTGGTCTGGTGACGTCGTTGCTCCACCGGAGGTGAGGGCCTCTAGTGGTGGTCCGGCAGAGCTCATGGCCTCAAGCGGTGATCCGGCGGAGCAACGACGTCAGGCGGTGGTCCGGCGGAGGTGAGGGCCTCAAGTGGTGGTCCGGCGGAGCTCAGGGCCTCAAATGGTGGTCCAGCGGAGCAACGACGTCAGGCGGTGGTCGGGCGGAGGTGAGGGCGGTGGTCGAGGAGGAGCTTCTTCCTTCTCTTCTTCCTTCTCTCCTCTTCTTCTCTTTATGCTTGGAGCTCCCATTCAAGAGAAATGAGGGGTCTATTTATAGATTTCTAGAGTGGCATGACCCGTAAATAGGTGAGAGATCAAGGGTAAATGGGGAGTGGTTGGATAGACGGCCGATGTTGAATCCCTTGATCATGGACCGTTTGAGGGACATTTGAGTGTGTTAGTGATGTCGGAATTCAGTTATCTTGAGCTCGTTGGATTCGTCTCGTCGAGCCGCTCGATTCGACTATAAGCACATCATGTTTGGAAACCGTTTAGTAATCTAAATTGTGTTTCAAACCCTCCAACAGTGCTTCGGACCCTTGATTTGGACCCATTTGGGCTCAGATTGAGTCGAATTTGGTGTCGTTGGGTTCGTATTTCCGAGACATTCAGTTCGACTGTAAGTTTGCTGAAATTGAAATTCAGATGGTCCCAATTTTAATATCGGAAGTTTCCAACTTGAGTTTACATCGAGATTTGTGCCCGATCAAGATAAGTTTTTGAGGACATATCGATTTGTAATTTAATTTGCTTTAATGAATCAAAATAAGTATTAGAAACAGTTAATAATTAAATTTATATGTAATTGCTTCAGCCAATTTTACAATTTATATAGATTTTGTAATTTTTATTAACTCAATCAGTGCCTTCGCCAGTTCTTGAAAGAAATTTCGATGGATAATATATTGTATCCCGCATGCCCTATGGATTTCGACCCATGGAAGAAGAGATTATTCAAACCATTCAGGAGGTCATACCTTCTTGAAGGCAAGTATGATGGACTATACAACCCACCACCTGCTCTAACTCCTAATTGCCCAGTTAAGTAACTAATTAATTTGATTATGTATTTCCAAACTCTCTAACGTTATTCAGAACTAAGTTTATCAATTTTGCTAATGTTTGTAGAACTATGCTAATTACCTGGTTTACTACTGGGCAAATAACCCCGCAGTTAGAGAAGCTCTTCATATCAAGGAGGTATGTGCTCTATAAATTTCAAAATAATTGATGGCATATATTAAAGGTGTTCGATGATGAGGCTCTGCCGTAGCTTAATGTCCACTTTTTTCTTAATAAAATATATTTGTTTTATATTCCCCTCCTCCCCCCCTCCCCTCATATATATATATATATATATATATATATATATATATATATATATATATATATATATATATATATATATATATATATATATATATGATTTGAAGAACAAAGATGCATAAAAATTTGGAATAACTTTCTTACTGCTTCTTAAAGCAGTTTTTTAGTATAAAAATTTTCATTTGTAAACTAGAAAGCTGGTTCAAGAAGCAATAGAAAAGCCGTCCCAAATGAAGCCTAACATTAAGTTTTAATTGAGTTTTTGTGAGACAACTTATTTTTGTGTGTTGTTGAGATTCAGGGAACTGTGCAAGAATGGGTAAGATGCAACTTTGATATGGCTTACAATATGAGCATTAAGAGCAGTGCCCAGTACCACCTAAACTTTTTACGTAGGGAGTATCGTGCGCTTGTTTACAGGTGACTATCCTATGAATTAGTTTAGCATTTCTTTAAATGCAAAGCTATGATCATGATATTTTTAACTGTCCGTAAGGGGTTACAACCTCGAATAGATTTTACTTGTTGCGGTTTATAGTTTTGTTCTAAGCAAAATTCCATAGTGAAGTCTCCTATAGTCTCTTTCATTAACACTTTCGTTGAAAGAAATTTTTAAATCTAAGGTTTTAGAAGTGCTTTAATTAGACAACTTTTTTAGCAAAATGTCTTAGTATACAAAAATGTTAGAAGATGTTTTTTTAGAAATAAAACATCTCAATCAATTACAGCTTTGTAGAAAAGGTGTACAACTATATATACACCCTTTAACATATGAGTTAGAAAGCTAACTGTATTTGATTCACTAAATATTTTTCTATGAATCTTGACACGATTGAATCAAGAATCGGCTCAGTCATGAAGCAACTCAGTTAGCGATCGCATGGATCACTAAAGCAATCTGTCTGTGTTATTTATTTGCAAAATAATATTTCTTGAGAAGGAAGGTTTTTCTTTTGTGTTTATGATATTTTCTTCATATTATGCTTTCATGCTAAGAAAGATGGAAGATTATCCACCATTAGCATCAATTATTGTTGTTGATTCTATTTCATCATCACCGCCCTTGAAGGGAATCCAAATATTTTAATTTTTTGTTGACCTCAACACGAACTTGTTGACCTCAACTCAAATCCAAAAAATAAAAAATAAAAAATAAATAAAAACCTGTGCCCTGTCAAAATCCCTACGCATATCCCGGGGAAATCCTGTTGTCTACTACAGTCCTATCCCGCAGTCCTGCAAACGACGTCGAATCTAGTCTCCCATCTCTCGCATGCGTGACTTCCTCTCCATTTCGCGCTCCTATTGCGTCGTTAAAATGAGGACGAAGCCTCACTTCATTCGCTTCTTCCTCCACGCTCAAAATCACGAATATGTTCTTTCCAGCACACATGTTCCTTCGGTTCCCTGCTTAAATTGACCGAACTCCACAACCATTCGAGCTGTTCGATCCTGCTCCATAACCACATCCTCCTCTGTGTTCACGAATAGAGCCCGAGCATACAACCTAGTCGTAGCTCCTATTTGCCGACCTTCACTGTGCCGATCGAAGACCTGTACCGAACTACTGTGCCGATCCTCCCCATTCGACGAAACCTGCAGCCGATCCCTCTTCCCTGGGCCGAGCATCCAACCTAGTCGTAGCTCATGTCATATGCTTTTATGCATGTGGGGAAAAAATTGTGCATTTCAAATAGGTACCTCGAAGGCCCACGCATGTTTTTCTTAATGTGGTGGGATTGAAGACTATAACCGTAGTGTTTCCGACACTTGCCATACGCTTTTCTTAACGTGGTGGGAAGGCCTAGCTCCCCAAAGATCCTCTAAACAGGGGAGACGTCTGGAGTCTGTCGAAATTTCTTGTAAGTAAAGGATTTGATTTGAACAAAAGCATAGTAGACTTAAATGAATTGCAGGGAACAAAACTCAAGATAATAAATAGGAAACCAAACTATAAACTAATAAACACACAATGAAATTAAAAATGCAAATGCTAAATAACGGTTCAAAGCACTCAAACGACCATAAATAAACAAACAGGGAGCTAAATACGGATGGAATTCTAAAACTCCATTTGTTCGCAAGATCAAATCAAACAATGACAATGAACTTGTAGTGAATGCAAATATCAATATGCGACATTAAGTCGGTGCGCAAAATGCACAATATCAATATATGCACACACATACAAATATAACACATATCCATTATATTGCATAAATACCATTGCTATGCAAATACATCATTCAAATGCTTTATTCAAAATGCATGCAAGTACCTACACTTGCATGGGTCCGACGAGCGTGTTATAAGTACACACGTGACGTCTGAGGATGATGTGCGGGTCAAAGTAATGAATCTAAGTTCGAGCCCAATCTTTCTATATGAATAGATAGGAGTCGACACAACTCGAACTATCAAACAAATATACGGTCCCGACGTCCACAATGATATTTATTTTATACATTTATATTAGGCCTTCAAGGTCTATAACAAATGTAATTCACTAATAAAGACATAAAACCGACAATGAACCCGATCCTTTATCAGCAAGTAGACAGAGTCGGCAAGGTTCGACCAACAAAATGAGAATGCCATAAAAATCCTGATGATGGCCGTGTTGACAGAAATTTTCAATCGGAGGGACCACAAATATTTAAAATGCCTCTAAATTCTCATGAAAATACAAAACTTGAAAATCACCAAGACCGAAAATATTTAAAATTGAAATAAATCACCAAAATACTTAAAAAACAAAAATACCCATCCACCCTATGCAATAGTTTGTCAAGGTGGGCAAATCCAAAAATCACTTTAGTTTACAAAAAGTGAATGTTTGGTCGAGAATATTACTAGGATTCATTTTCAATCTGTCTCTTGTCAGTAAAGACGTAGCACTTGTCCTCTAGCTGGTGGCATTGCCCCAAATGATACCATTAAATTACGATCATGGTCAAAATCGGTATGTTCCCCAACGGCATTAAATCATTGAGTAATGAATCAACAAGATTTGATCGATAGGGTATAAAACTCTATATTAGCTAATGTGGATTCAAATTTATCTCCTTTGACCAATATTCACCCTAAGTCTACAAGGTGCCCTTGGACGAAGCAACCCATGGCTGTCCATAAGGATCCTTCTGTCAGGTTGGGTCGACTACCTCCTTTGACTAAGTAGATAGGGACCATGATAGGGGATGACAGAATCATGAGATCTTGATCGGGTCTATCATTGCTCTCCCCACTATCTAGTTTAAGTGCAAAGTGGTAAATTTTCAATTTTAAATGTTAAGTTCCAAATAACTAAAAACATGCTGCTACTATACGCCATATATTATGTATATGTTTGACGACTAGCCTTAATCGAACGTTCTCTCTTGTTATCAGGAGGGATAATTAACTATAGGGGCTTGCACTTATAGGAAACCTGAACTTAGATTATAAAGTTCTCACAAAATTAGGGTGAAATCTCTGCGTGTGTCTTATTCACAATCCAATCTTCCTTCTAAAAAATTATCCTAGAACTTAATATGTTTAAACTTCCCCGAAAGTAGGCGAAGCTGGGGCGCAAATTTTCGGAGCCCACAACAATATTACAATATGAAGATCTCTTGTAAGTGTTTAGTTCAGGTGTTGGGGCCTAAGATTGCGTAGTGCTAATTCTTTTGGGGCTTTAGAAACTCAATATGTTTGTCTTAAAGAGGAGATGTAGAGGGATTATAATTTTTCTACCATATCTAGTCAAGGAGAAGCATTATTAATTAAATAAATACTTAGTAAAGCATATTCCTAAAGTACTCCTCCATGCAGGAAATAGAATTTTGCCTGAATATGGTTTTTCTATTGAGCTTGCATGTGATTAAGCAAATATAATCGGGATTTGAATACTTGATCAGGATCAGAATTTTGTGTGCATATGGACAATGTATTAGTTTCAATTCAATCCACACGTTGTACTCGAGAGTCGTGTCTTTAACATCTTGATCTTTGTGAATTGGTAATATTGTGAAAGGCTTTGGTTGTGCACTTTCCTTCTTGGGTTTCTTGAAAAGGGACCAACAACTATGAGAGGAGGTAGTCATCTTGTGTTTGAGTCAATCCCTTTTGTTTGTTAGGGTTTTGGAGAATTATTATTTTCGATGATGCGGTTAAGAAGGAAGAATTGTGTAATGTAATATTTATATTATGAGATTCTTAGTTTTCTCATCCATCCTCGGGTATAATTGAAAATTGGAGTTGCTCTTGATTTGTACATCACAATTTTGACTTCTATATTGTTAGTGAACCAAAATCTCTCTCATATATGTGTACATTTGTTTGTATGAAACCAGCCACAAAAATTTTGCTTTTTTTGGGTAGTAATTGTAATAGCAGCTTTACTCATATCGTCCGGGCCGATTGGAAATCATCCCGGGACGATCAGTTCAAATTTTGTTCCAGATTTTGTACATAAGCTAGAGGATGATTTTCCTGTAAGGATCGTTCGGGCCGATCGGGAATCGTCCCGAGACGATCAGAGCAATGCACAAGTCAGAGAGTAGGGATTTTTATCGTCCAAGAAAATTAATTATCGTCCCAGGACGATGTGATTTTATTCTGATCGGCCAGGACGATCGTGCGATCGGCCGGGCCGATCTCAAGTGGATATAAAGAATTTCAGCTCATTTTGAAGAGAGAGAAAAAATCAAAAATAAAATATCTGATTTTGAGGAGAGAGAAGGTCGAAAACAAAAGAAGAAAAGTTGATTTTTGGACAACGCCGGTCTGTTTTCGTCCGTCGAGACAGTTCAAGAAAGTGGTGTACGCAAGGTAAGGCACATTCCGCCTTTCTCAATTTTTAGAACGGTGAAGTTTGAACGATTATTCTGTCCGGATTTGTTCAGTTTTTACCGCGTAACTTTTGGTATGTTTCTGAGGTGCCGAGTGCGCACGTTTTGATTATTTTCTGGAGAATTTTTATCGGATAGTTTTGACTCGGCGGTGTTTTATTTTGACTGTGATTTCTGATGAAGTCTGAAATTATCTGGGCAGTAGAATAAAAATCTTGCAATGTTGTTGTGAATATTCTGTGCTAATTTGGTAATTTGTGAAATTAGAAATTTTTGTGTAAATTCCGTATACGCCGTTATGATGTCGGATTTTCGTACGATTTCTGAAATTGTCCGGTTTTGTTCTGAAATGATATGATATGCTTGTGTTCTATGAAAAGGGAGTTATAAGGGGTCAGGATCCTATGAGATCCTGTCTGTGTCAAGGAAATCTGAAAAATCTTAAATGAACTCTGAAATCTGAAAACAAGTTCTGTTCCGGATCCGATGATTTCTGGTGCTATAAGCACATCTGTTTTGGTGCCATGAGCACAAAAGGAGGCATAAGGGGCCAGAATCCGAGAGATTCTGTCAGTGTCTGGGAAGGGAGGTATAAGGGGCCAGAATCCGTTGAGATTCTGTCTGCGTCAGGGAATCTATTTTGATTTTGATATGTTCTGAATTGATATGAATTCTGATTTCCGTACGATTTTGATACGATTCTGATATGGTTCCGTTCTGTTCTGATTTGATCTGATCTGTATGATTCTGTTCTGATTCAAATTCTGGAATTTTGATTTCTGGAAATTGTTCTGTTCTTATTCGATATACGATTCTGTTGATCTGATTTATGTACTGATTTGGTCTGATGTGTTTGATGTGGATTCTTAGGATTTTGATTGGAGGTTTGATGTCTTGCTGAGCTGTTGTAGCTCACCCTTGCTTTCTGCGTGGTTTTAAGGTTCTGGGAAAGGGAAGGAAGTCATGGACTAGAAGTTCAGAGTCTGATCAGTTATAGGTATTTTGTACTTTTGATTTTTGTACAGTCATGGCTTTTCTGTTCTTTTTTTCTTTCTGTCTGAAAGCCATGAGCTGTGTTTGTACATGATTCTCTTTTTGAGGAAGAAAAAGATATATGATCTGTTCCGCTGCAATTGATGTTTATAGTTGCTCTGTGTGTCTGTTCTGTGTGTAAATGTTTGAAAGAAAGTTCTGAAACAAATTTCAAAGCCAGATCCTGGAATCAGTTCAGTCAGTTGAATTTGCCCACGACCCGATGCGAGCGGGATCCGTTTCGGTTGGGTTGGGTCGTGACAGTAATTGTCTCTTTCTTTATGCTATTTTTTGCGGTACATGAATCTTGATTCTAGTGATGCTTCTACATTTGTGTTTATTGACACCTTTGTTTTAGAACATTTGATTGCATCCAACATCTAATGAAGTTTCATTATAAATGGGTGTGAAATAAATGGGCATCAAAATTGGGTTAAATACTAAATCAATTTTTAACCTAAAAGCATAAGTTTATGGATGTTATACAATCACTTGGTGTTTCTATATTAACATATTTTTTAAGTATATATAGGTTTGTGCTTTATAATATCCCTTCATAGTAGAGTACTCTATATGAAGCTCACTTAACCAATGCACAATTCATCAAGTCCATGGGATTCATAGACTGCATGTACTACTTAGGCTTCATTTGGGATGATTTTTTTACTGCTTCTTAAAACAGCTTTCTAGTAATTTTTATACTAGAAAGCTGCTTTAAGAAGTAGTAAAAAAGCCGTCCCAAACGAAGCCTTAATCTCAATTGAACAAGGCATCAATTGTGATATTACTTATTAGGGAGTAAATCGAAAGGCGGATACACCATTGGCCAAACTTTTCTCAACCTCAAAGCTTAAATTTATAATCAATATTTTTTTATAAATCACTTCTTATTTCAACACCAATATTTCTATTAACAATTAATTTTAGATTGATGGTTATTTTTCATTGATTCTTGAACTGGAAAAAGTTTGAATTTCATAGTTAAAAATTTGCTTAGTTGGCATGATTTAATTTGATCTTTTTTTTGTCAAGATACTTTATGAAAACATTTTACTATAATCACTGGCAACTGCACTGTTTAGTGAAAGGGAAGCTTATTCTTGTACTTCATATGCACTAATAGTAATGTAAATTCCTAAATATAATTAAGCTCTGATGTCTCTATCTTCAAATTAACCTTAGTAATTCATATGACTGCCCTCAAATTGACAGTGGCGACCATGATATGCTGGTTCCATTTTTAAGCACCACAAAATGGATAAGATCCTTAAACCTTCCAATTAGGGATAAGTGGAGATCTTGGCATGTAGATGACCAAGTTGCTGGGTGAGTTCTTATTTACTAATTATATATTCAACATTAATTAATCAGTCTGCTAGCTGTTGCATATTCTTATAGTTATGGTTAAATGAATATTTAATGATTTTAATGATTTTCCTAATGACTGTAGATATACAGAGCTGTACTCAATGAATCTAACTTATGTCACTGTTAAGGTAAGATTCTTTCTCTGCTTTCCTTTAGGATTTCAGTTGATGGGATTATTGTATTATATAAAATGGATTGAGAAAAATAATCATCACAATCTCCATAATTTTGTTGAAAATTGAATTTGAAATAATTATTTCCTTAATTTTGTTATTAATTGTTATTTGCGCATAGGGTGGGAGCCATACGGCGCCGAGTAACAAGCCGAAACAGTGCTTTGGCTTGTTTGAGAGGTGGCTTTCCGGCAAACCTCTGTGATTTTGTCCGAGAAAATGTTTTCTTTTTAAGTTATTTTTTTTTTTTTGGTGGGCTTAACCGTTGCTCTTATTAGCTAATTGAGAAATAAAAACGCTTATTGGAAAAAAGTATGTCTGGATGGGACAAGTTTCTCATGTTTTGATTTTTTCAACTGTTTTATCAATTCTGTGAGTTTGTAATTTTTATTATGTTTTACCTGTTGGAAATAAAGGTTAATTATAGCAAGTTATTTTGGGTTTTTTTTTTTGGGACATTTAGGTCAATTAAGACAAACACACACATATGTACGTAAGACTCGAACCCAAGATTTTTTGGTTGATAGCCAAAGTTCCCAACTAACAGATCAATGTAAGCTACATTAGTTATTCTGATTCAAGTTGTAGATTGTTTAGTTGATTATTTTCCGACATGATTATTGGCTATGTTTGGTGATTATTCAAATAATAATAATAATAAAATAGGTGATTCTCTTTCAGTACCAATAAGATATGACATATTACGTGTCGAATAATTTATCAAAATTTAAGGTTTTTTTTAATATGTTGAATTTATTAAATTCTTATAAAAAAAAAGTTCAGCATTAATGCTCTTTGCTGTTGATGATGCCTATTACTTGGCTTCATGATGAAGAAGCTAAAATTATTAATTATTATGCAGCTTCATACTTGAGACAATTGGCATTTATATTTAATTTTCCATCATGTGGCAGGCTGCCAGCTATATACATGTATTGCAAATCTTATATTACATTTTTATGTCATTTTGTATGTTTATGCTTATACAATGCAAAATGTTGTAACACTTTTATAATTCATTCTGATTGAAGCACAATGGTTAGAATATCTCCCTTTTCTGGTGTTGATCAATTTTTTTATAATATAATTATGTTAATGCGAGCAAAGCATTTATGCGGGTCAAATATATATTAGAATATCTGACCCAAATATTTTTCTTAATAGCCCGATATATATACATGCCATGGCCACCTGTACTTGAGCAATGGCTTAGTTACCAAAACCTTTATTGTTACATACTGACACAAAACCAAATATATATTCAATTTCAAATTTTGAATGCAACTTCTTAGCCATTTCCATTTCCTCTTTCCCAATTCCTTCTAACCAAACAAAACCTGACAGTATATATCTTACAAGAATAAGCAACATCAGTTTGGTAATTGTAATAAAGGAGATGAAAAGGAAATAGGAAATGATGATGGAAATAATAAGATATATACCCCAATTTCTCCATAGAACCCATACATTATTATCTCTCTAATTTCATTATAGTTGCATGAAAACATACATTTATTCAGATTTCTTACTTAGTTGTATACACAAGAACTATTCACCCAATATGGCAATACAACAACAATAACAACATCAAGCCTTTGTCCCACTATATGGGGTCGGCTACATGAATCCTTTTTCGCCATTGCGTCCTATTAAAAGTCAAATTTTCATTAAGATCTAATAAAGAAATGTCATTTTTAATATTTTCTAACCAAGTCTTTTTAAGTCTACCTCTACCTTTTTTAACATAAGTCAAATCTAATACCTCAACTTTCCTAACTAGGTCATCGGAAGGCCTCCATTTAATGTGACCAAACCATCTAAGGCAACTCTCTATAATCTCATCTTCCGATGTAGCTACTCCTTGTATCCTATCTCTAAGGGTAAAGCCACTCATTCACCTAAGCATCCTCATCTCTGCAACACTAAACTTAGTATTATGCTTCTCTTTTAATGGCCAACATTCAGCACCATAAAACATTGCAGGTCTCACCTTCATCTTATAGAATATGACAATGTAAAAAGTAAAATGCATTTACATTCTGCCAATTACTTCAACCAAACATAGGCAGAGCCATAAGGAATCATAAGAATAGTGTTAATTTTAGTCACATGGTTGTCCATATATTTCTGTCAAGAGAAATTATATTTTAATTTTAGGCCAGGAGCTGGACAGGAGCTGGACTTGGATCTATGTGTTCTAAAAGAAAACTGAAATCTCAATGCAATAAATTTTGGATAAGACAAAGGATAATATTTGCAGGAAAATGGTTGGTTCTGAAAATCGATGCGAGGTTTGAATCTTTATAATATACTTGTGGGTCAGCATATTCAGCACTGCTTAGTTGTCAAAGCAAACCGACAAGGCCGGGATGCAGAGTTTGCCTGCATCAGATTTCTTAGATCCACCTAACATATATATATTACACAAACAAAAAACAAAACAATCTTATGCATTGCTGAATTGCCCCCAGCAATTGAATTGTGAATACAAATAGAACAAATAAGGTCAACATCATCCCCCTTAAGCCTCCGTGAACTTTCCAGAGAAACAGCACAAGCCAACTAAATAAGCTAGTTTATTCTCCAGAGGCAAAGAAAAGAAGCAAACTTACAAGAGAAACCATTCCTTGTGATTCATTCCATCAGTAAGCTTCTGCACTACAACTTAAAAAAGAGCAAATGTTCTAACTAATAGATTACAATAAATCTTCAACCAAATCTTCGAAATTACTGATTATGAGATAATTAAAGCTGCATCAAGACTTCAGTTGATTGCTGCTACCCTTGGAACTATGACTGGGAAGTTTTCAATTTCATCCATCCATGGGTTCTTCTCCTTTTCAGGTTTAACAGTCTTCAAAGCCTTCCAAACGGCACTATTGCATTTGAAACCAGAACCAAATGCAATCTGCCAAATCCTATCCTTCTTTCTAATCCTTCCCTTAGCTTCAGTGTAAGCCAGTTCATACCACAGGGAGCTGCTTGAAGTATTCCCGAATCGGTATAAAGTCATCCTCGATGGCTCCATGTGCCATTCAGAGAGCTGCAAATTCTTCTCCAGCTCATCCAACACAGCCCTTCCACCAGCATGAATGCAGAAATGTTCAAATGCCAACTTGAAATCTGGGATGTATGGTTTAATCTTCATCTTCAGAAGCTTCCTACCAACCAAAGTAGCGAAGAAAAGCAGCTGCTCCGACATGGGGAGGACTAGAGGACCCAATGTAGTGATGTTGGTCTTCAGAGCATCACCAGCAACAGCCATAAGATCCTTTGAGAGAGAGACTCCAATCTTCCCAGTAGCATCTTCTTCCTGAGTCACACAAGTATAGCACTTATCATCAGCTCCTTTGTGCGTTCGAACGGTATGAATCAACTGGTACTTGGATCGCCTTCGATCCGATCTCTTGTTTGATAATAGGATTGCAGCTCCACCCATACGAAAAAGACAATTGGAGACGAGCATGGAACGGTTATTGCCAAAATACCAATTCAAGGTGATGTTCTCCATGCTCACAACCAAAGCGTAAGAATTGGGATGGGATTGAAGCAGCTGCTTGGCAAGATCAATGGAGATCAAGCCTGCACTGCAACCCATCCCACCGAGATTATAGCTAACAATATTTCCCCTAAGCTTGTAGTGGTTAACAATCATCGCAGAGAGGGAAGGGGTTGGATTGAACAGGCTACAATTCACAATCAAAATTCCTACATCCTTTGGTTTCAGATTGGTCTTTGCAAAGAGCTCGTCGAGAGCTCCAAACATGACAGTCTCAGCCTCCTTCCTGGCCTCAGCCATTGAAGGATTAGGTGGAACATTCATAACCGCCTCAGGAAGATAAGTGGTTTCACCAAGGCCGGATCTTTCAAGGATTTTCTTTTGGAACTCAAGGTTTTCATCAGTGAATGAACCCGTCAACCGAGACCTATCTACGAAAATTTGGCGAGGGCATTTTCGAGCTTCATCTGGCTTATAACAGGCGAAATTGACAAGGTACACAGGCTTTGGGCGGCTGAGGAAGTAAAGGGTGGAGAGGAAGACAAGGAGCGTGGAGCAAAGAATGACTGATATTAGATTGAAGCGGAGATGATCCCATAGGTCATACAAGTCTTGGAGAGAAAAGGTGGAGACTTGGGCGGCGATGATACCAGCTAATGGAGTGAGGAAGAGGTACATGCCATGGGTGATTAGGTAGTGGTAGCCAAGCTTTACATATTTCAGCTTAACGGATTGCTTGAAATCTGGGAGCCTCCTTGAAGGGGATTTGGGTAATGCGTCATCTGGTTTCGGTTCCGCCATTGTTGGAGCTGCAAGAAAGGGGCAAACGTTTTTAAGAACGTGAAAATATGAGAAGAACCATATGAATGGAAAGGGGAAAAAACCGCGATTGTTTAATGGTAAAAAAGAAAAACAAACAAAGCGGAAAGACGAGATCTTACCGAAAGAAAAAGGTAAGAAATTTCAGGTAAAAAACACAAAACGAGGTCAAGATCCTCATCAAAAAGAAAAAGAAAACAAAAGAACCTTTTTTCTCCCAGAAAACTGAATTGGAAGATGAAATGAAAACAATGGCAATCCTTGCGAGGTTACTCACCGCAGCAGAAATGCACCCCTACAAATCGAATCGACGATGAGGAAAGGGTACTCTTGCAGAGTAAAGAAAAAGCAGAGAAGAGGGTTGTAAAAGGGGCAAGTTTTAAATTTGCAACCCCCTTCTCTGCCTTCGATCTTTGGCATCTCCAATTCGCCCTGGTCGGAGGGTTTTAAAGGGATGGGAGGGGCGATGGACCGCGTCGAAGAAGTTTCCATCAAAAGAGAAAAAGAAAAAATAAATAAATACAAATCTACACTGTTTATTATTATTATTATTATTATTATTGCTGATATTTTCGTTTGTTGTTTTTTTTTTTTGAAATATTTATTTTCGCTTGTTGTTGATTGAATTGATATTCTTATTTGAAACTTATGACATTTTCATTAATAAAAAGGCTTGTCAAATAGTTTTTTGTATTTAGAAAAAAAAAAATATAAAATATTATATATTTTAGGTGCTTTTGATTTATTATTCATATATATTTGATATATAGACATAAGAAATGTATATAAAATATGCTTGTCATATCTAATCAGATGTTTTTTTTCAAACTTAAAA
Source organism: Dendrobium huoshanense (assembly GCA_016618105.1). Classification (NCBI taxonomy): domain Eukaryota; kingdom Viridiplantae; phylum Streptophyta; class Magnoliopsida; order Asparagales; family Orchidaceae; genus Dendrobium; species Dendrobium huoshanense. The sequence goes on along the minus strand of CM028345.1, from coordinate 46,178,088 downwards.
TAAACATTTGTATTATGCATAAAAAATAAAATTTATAGTGTTCTTACGTAAATTTTAATTTATATCATGCTCAAAATTGAATATCATCACTTAAAAATTTATTTATTTAACTTCATAATGTCTGAATTTGAATTTAGACATTTATGTAATTATAAGAGTATGGTATATTAATTGTATTAGCCAATATATAGTCATATAACAGTCACTGGTCACTTGAAACTATCAGGAACACATACTGTGATTATTTTTTGTTGGTGACAGTTGCAATAAATCATTACAGTGCAGATGGTTATTAAAATTAAAGGCCAAAAAATACAGTAGGTGTTGCACAGTGTTACAATATTAATTAGGTCAGGTGACCTGTGACACTTTTACAACTTGGATCAGCTGGCATTCGCCTATAAATTATATATATATATATCTTTATATTTATCCTATCCTCCCAAGTATTAGGATTAGTAGGTGACCTACTGTACTTTGGTGTTCACGAACTCCAAAGCCTTTTTCTTCTTCTGAGTGACAAAATTAAATATATGATAATTATTTAATTTTGGTAGAATTTAAAATAGATGATCGAGAGCCATTGCTAAGCCTTCCCTTTATTATTCATGAATTATGTCAATGACTTGAATGATTATTTCTTCTACATGGAGCTCTGCTGGCTCTCCAAGCTAAGGCACTTTGGTAGGTAGCCAGAAAACATCTACCTGTTAATCAGGAAATAGTTTTAGATCATAAGCCTGAAGCAGGAAAAATTATTCTATGTTGATCTCGGATAGCATTCGGAGATCAATCAGAATGCACCACATCACTTTCTTTGCTAGGTACTGGTGCTCAGTACGCTGTGTACTAGGTGATGTGGTGCGTTCTGGCTAGTCTCCGGACCATCTGGTATCCGTGCAGAATAATTTCTCTTGTATAATGGAGTTCATTATTTAAAATAATCAATTACTTGAGCTGATAATGTATTATGAATGATTTACAGCGAAAGGGGCGCCACCCCATATGAATATGATAATTCACACTAAACTAAAGTTGATTATGATCCAAGTTATTGGATATATGACTCAGTTTGTCTATTAAGAGAGAGATGCCAGTTGTTATAATTAAGTCTAGTTTTATGGCATTTCTCTTCGATTTTTACAGATAGTTCATTAGAATAGGTTGCTAATTGAGAGAAGAAATAGAAGCTTTGGAGTGTGGGAATCAATTTATTTATATATATATTTTCTTTGAAGGAGGATTGATTGGTTGGATCCATTTGGAAAGGCAGAGGCTTTGGAAGAAGAAATATGATTTGGTTTTGGCTGGTTAGTTGGCTTGCTCTTTGATTTATTAGCTCTAATATTGGTTGATTTGAATTCCTGGCCTTTCATTGACTAATTCTTGGCTGGCTTGAAAGTGATGGGAATATTGAACCAATTTTCACTGGTTTTTTTTCTTTCATGAAAAAAGTTTTGGTTTTGGCCCGGTCTAACGAGGACGGATGAGACCGGTCCACAGAGAGTTGAAGTCCGGCAGTGGCCGAGGAGGAGTCCAGTGGCAATTTGAAAGTAGTTTGAATGGACGGTCGATGTGGATTCCCTCAATCATGAATCATTCATTTGGAATATGAATGTATTAATGATATCAGAATTCGGCAATCTTAGGCTTTTTGGATTTATCTCGTCGAGCGGCTCGATTAGACTGTAAGTATGTCATGTTTGGAAACCGTTTGGTAATCCAAATTATGATTTGACCCTGATCAAGATAATATATATATATATATATATATATATATATATATATATATATATATATATATTTGAGAGTATTATTAGTTTTATAGCTATGTTTGTGGACGTCATCCACATATAATATTCATTTTGAATGTGCCTCATCTTTATCCAGAAAGAACTTTGTGGCCAACAATTACTTGTATATATAAAGTGATGGATTCTTTTAAGTTTCTCACAAGAGAATTTATTCAATGTCGGTCCTATTGAATATTTGAATGGTCGAGACTCTTCTTCAGTGTAGGCCATTTAAGGGCACTGTTTAAAGGCTTGAAATTTCATTCAAAACAGACAAATACGATAAGCTTTCACCACATCTTCTTCTCGTGCACATTGTTTGTTTTATATATTTTTTAATTTTTAGATTATTTTTAATGGGTCAAGTCAAATACAAGAGAAAGCGATTTCTTGTCTTTCTAAATTATTGTATTTATTTTATACCTGTTGCGTCCAGGAGTATTCGCGGCGGTAGAGAAATATAAAGTTTATCGTCTTAGCGTTGTACGAAAATCCGGCACGCAATCAGATAAGGAGAGAGGGTCTAGCATTTATAAGACACCAAGATTTTTACGTGGAAAACCCCTGAAAAGGGGGGAAAAACCACGGGGCCTAGCCCAGCTTGAATGAATCCACTAGTATTGCAGTCGATTACAAATGAGGCCCTTCCTTGGTGGAAGGTCTTAGCTTGATGTACATCTTGTGGAGTACATTACATGATGTAAATACAAAGAATCACTATTGACATGTTCGCTTTGTTAGAAGGATTGCAGTCGGCGGGCGACGTAGGTCAGGAAGACCGTAGACAGCTGGCGACAGAGGACTGTAGTCGGCGGGCGACGTAAGTCAGGAGGACCGTAGTTGGCGGGCGACGGAGGTCGGAAAGAATGTAGTCTGCAGGCGACGTAAGTCAGGAGGACCGTAGTCGGCTGGCGACGGAGGTCGGAAGGACTGTAGTCTGACGACGAAGATCAATAGGACAGCGTCAGGTAGAAGTCCAGCAATGGAAAGAAATGCATCTTCGCATAGACGTCCAGCGAAGTCCGATAACCGGTAGAAGTCCGGCGTTGGGTAGAAACTTGACGAATAGTGAAGGTCCGATGTCGGGTAGAAGTCCGACGTCTTTGGTGGCAGAGGAGAACTCCGGCTTCACTTGGGCGGAGTTTCGGCGTCAGGAAGGAACTCTCTTGTAAATTGGGAAGAATTTTAGCATCCCATGGAAGATGTGCAGAATTCCTGCGTTTCCTGAAAGTCCGGCAGAGTTCCGGCGTCTTTAGGCGGCAGGAAGAGCTCCGGCGGTGGTCGAGGAGGTGAGGAATCTCCTTTTCCCCTTTCTCGTCTTCTTCTTCTCTCTCTTCACTTCCCTCCCCTTGGTGTAGAATGAGGGCTCTATTTATAGTTTTTCTGGAGTGGCATAGCCCGTAAATAGGCGTGAGATCAAGGGCGAATTGGGAGTGGTTTGAATATACGGCCGATATCGAATCCTTTGATCATGCACCGTTCGTTGGATATTTGAAGGCCTTAATGAAGTTGGAATTTGATGATCTTGGGCTCGTTGGATTCGTCTCGTCGAGCCGTTCGATTCGAGTATAAGCTCATCAAAATCGGAGACCGTTTGGTAACTCAAATTGCGGTTTGAACCTTCCAACAGCGCTTCGAACACTTGATCCGGACTCATTTGGGCTCGGATTAGGTTGATCTTGGTGTCGTTGGGTTCGTATTTCCGAGACGCTCAGTTTGACTATAAGCTCGCTGGAATCGGAGTTCATATGATCCCGGAATTAATTTTTGAAGTTTCCGGATTGATTTTGCCTCGAGATTCGTGCCCGATCAAGATAATTTTGAGATGACGTATCAATACCACATTTAAAACTTAAAAGTCTTCTCATTTTGAAATACTTACGACCAAAGAACTCCTTAAAATAACTAAAATTTATCACTATAAGAATCATATTAATTTATCACCATCATTAAGACAAACTGAGGGCTTATCACAAATATTAATATTCTACGAGCCTGGAGTGTACATTAAGTAGATCAATTTGAACTTGAAATATTTGATAAATATGTTTTAGCATGATTTTATTAACCACCTCTTCTTTGATGAAGACTTATCGAAACTTTGATGCTCCAATGGCTTGGAGGAGATCTCAAGGAAGAAGGTTAATGGGTTCTTTAAACCAAAGAGCTTCTTTTTTCTCTCTTTATCGTGTGTATTTAATTTATGCTATGCGACATATTTCTATAGTAGTTATGAGTACTAAGAGCTTACAATCCACCATAATCATTAATGTGGTTGTCAATATAGAAAAAGGCAAAATTAAGCCGTTGTGTCAGATGACTACTTGGTTGAGTTTAGGGTTAGCTATAAGTCCAAAGTGTAGTTGTCTGTCTACATATAAGGAATGATTCAAAAAATCTCTACAAATTTGAACATGATTGCTCTCACACTTCCTGTATGGTCATGGCTTAGGTCCATGCACCGCGTCATATTTGTCCTTATCATGGTCCCACGGGCCGGGCTCGGCAGGCATGGTGTGGGCCCTAAAGCTACTTTATTGCCTCGCTTCCCCAATTTATTTATGAATCTTGCAAAAATGAACTGGCCTTATCTCATTGGGATTTATTAGAGTCCCTCTGGCGACCATCTAATTTGGCCTTCAATGTGGCAGTTGATGGCAGCCTGTATCTTAATTAAATAATAAATTTTAATCAATTAAAATTTATTTTTGTCGACCACGTTCTGGCCTTATCTCATTAGGCTTTTATTTAAATCGTCAGCCAAAATAATTATATAGTCAATTTTTAAAATTTAATTTTTCCCATAATTATTTTAATACAATTTTAATTTTAAATTTGTGCTTTCTTGCTCTTTATTTATTAAAAAAATAAAAAAGATTATCCTAAAATGAAATTATAAATAGACTTTCATTTAATTAAAAAATTTTGTGCTTAATTACTTGCTCTTAATTTATTGAAATAATCAAAATGATAATGAAGGAAATTATAAATAGACTTTCATTCATCACATTAAAGAGGCCTAAAATGAAAGAGTGTTCAAAATCTAAAGAGTTCCACAACGCTATCCAATGATCGACACTAATGATCAATGTTAGCATTTATTGATGCCGAATAGCTCCACCATTGTCTTTAAACCATCATCATGTGATCATCATTGCCCAAATGTTGTTTCTTAACCATCGCCATCATCATCCTTTAATGCTTCACAACAGCTATTGCCCAAAAAATTGATGCACATGTGGATGCTCAGTTTGACTCTTCCCGTTTGTTAGACTTCTTAATCTCCCCTCAAAGAAGAATAACAAAATAAACACTAAGCGATCTATTAAAAGTAACTCTTAAGTCATATAGCCCTTTTAATATCCACCGGGAATTACATTATATGCATTATCTATCTATTATATTATATAAACAACTTCACCAATAACGAAGGAAGACATCATTTCTAATAGAATAATTTCAATTGTCTTAGATTTCATGATTTTTTTTTTCTTTTCTAAATTTTCATTCATTTTTAAGATATTAAATAATTTAATACCATGTGATAAACATCAATTGAAAGAGGAGGCACATGCCCCCACGTATATGCATGTCTCTACCATATAGATAGAAAAGATAATTAAATACTACTTTCCAATTTGTGGAATCATTTCCATTTTTAAGTTTTAACTTTTGGGATTAACTTTAATATCTTTGATTATTTATTACGCTGATTTCATTAATGTAGATATCGACATTTCAATTATATTGATAATCATATAGAACTTATCATTAATGCTTTTGATTCGTTGAAACCAAACAGAGCCTGAATGGATGGCATCGATCATTTCTTTGGGCCTTGGCTGTGGAGAGTGGATCTCCTGTTTTGGGCTTGAAGAACAATTGCGTGATGGAAGCAACCAGGCCTGTTTAAAGTTTTTGTTGCCCCGCTAAGTAAGGCCCATGACATAGCTTCAGTTTTCTATTTTCTGTATCGGGAGGTCGGGTGAAAAGAAGAAAAAGCACATATGATATGAGATTATTAGAGCTACGTAGTAGTTATGATGGTTTCTCCCTTTCATCGTAGGCAAGCACATATGCTTTTGATACTGAGAAGCTTTAATTCCTAAATATGAGCTAATATGACGAATTATATGAATATAGGATGGTTTTTATTTTTCTTCACACGATATATCGACAAAGATGAGTTGATAAAATAATACAATTCCCTCATAAACACACGAAAACGTACAAACACAGACGGCCTTTTTCATCCGTGTAAATGGATGAGAAAATTCTAATGGAGTTATGGTCTTCATAGAGGCTAATTAAGCGACTTGAGTTATGGTCTTCATAGGGGCTAATTAAGCGACTTAAGTGTTAGGGAGATAAAACACACAACGAACACAAATAAAAAAGATTAAATACACTTGAAAGAAAAAACATCAAATTTAACGTGGAAAATTTTGAAATCAGGAAAAAAAATCACAAAGCCACACTGCACCAAAAAATCCACTATGAAAATTGGGAGAAATAGTATAATTCTCTCTCTCTCTCTCTCTCTCTCTCTCTCTCTCTCTCTCTCTCTCTCTCTCTCTCTCCCCTTGTCTCTCTACAACCTTGCACAATTCACAAACAAGAACAAACAAAAAGAAACTCAATTAACCACCTAGGGATGCATCATTTAATGAAAAATGAGAAAAAAATCTATCAACCCATCTTGCAGTGTTGCGGCGTCAAGTTTGGAGCGTCATGACGCTTAACTCTTTGATTCTAGTATGTCTGACAGCACCATAGTGCTCTGGGCAGTGCTGAAACGTCTATCAACTTTCAAGCAAATTATATAGCACAATAGCGCTCAGCTGCATAACACTACAGTGCTGCATGTTGCAACTGAACCTGAGCAGGGAAGGACCCCCTAAAAGCCCCTGGTGAGCTCAACCGATGAAATTGAGTTCCAAGACAGCAATATATCCTGATTAAACGACACAATCAGATTCCACACATAGCTAAAATAAACTTCAAAATATTTTGAAATAATTCTAGTCATATTGATGATTCACAGTCATACATTTAATTTAAAAATAGACTCGAAGTACTTGATGGGACATGTGATCTCTTATGAAGCTGTACCGCGTATTAGTAAAATCATAAGGTTTAGCTAAGACATGTCAAAATAGCTAATACCTCACATAATGTAGCTATGTTGAAAATTAAAGATACACTAATGCATGATACATGCGGTAATTACGTATAAACAAAAAAGATTGGTTTAACACTATAAATAATATGGGTTGGCTCTTAAAAGGATAATATCTTATACATGAGGGTGGGCCGACGGGGTTTCCTTTAAAAATAATTTGTGGCGTTATCCCGATTGTAGCATGTAAATAATGATCAATTACATCGACAGGTAGAGAGTTATGATTCTTTAAGATTATTGAAAACCACATGTTATGATAATAGTGATGAGTAATGATATAAAATTTTAATGGTAAGATTAATAAATGATTGATGAAAGGATGCAAAATACCACATTTGAAGCTGATGGTCTAGCCTTGCAAAGTTATACATTGATGCATATATACACTAATAGTATTATTACAACATATGAGGTGTGTGCATTAATATTATATGATGCTTTTATATTTATGGGTAGGATTGATAAGGCTAACGACTAATAATTGATATGATATGATAGAGGATAAAGATAACAAATGATAGATAAAATTGACTGATAATTGTTGACTAGCAGTTGATAACAGTGATTGTAACTAATTGAATGACTAGGAACATGAATGATAAGTTGTCATACTGAAATGACAATGTTACACTATTTATACGATAAAATATGATGAATGATATGTAATTGACTATAAATGACTATTTTATCCGATATGATATGAATGTTTTATATGTAGATATTGGTGTTTGTTAGACTTTTATGCTTATATATAATTTTTATATATTTTTAGATAAGGGTGGTAAGAAATTTTGAGGATGGTCTAAGTTGTTGACACCTATTAGCCTTTACTTTTTATAGTGATGCATTCATTGAGACAAGCTAGTTCATTGTACGCCATGAATATTATATATCTGTTATTTTTGGTTTGTGTCGAATTATAAATATTGATGAATATAAATGTAATTATGCTTTATGCAACTTCTATGAATTTTGTAAGCTTGTTGAATGGTTAAATAATGGACATATAACTTTTTTTTTGAATTTCGATTATAGGGCATGGCACGGTGATTAGTGGTGGTGGGCGGCAGTGGTATACAACGACAAGTGGCAGTGGTGGTCGGTCATAGCTGGTAGTAGCAGATGGTGGTTAGCAACAGCCGGGGGTTTAGGCGGTGGCAAGTGGTGGCCTACAACATGCAAGGAGTCGGCGAGCAACAACAATTATAATGAATTTTCGATGTATTTGGAGCTCGACCAAATCGGAGCATATCTAAATACACAAAAAATAATCTAGATTGCAAATTTCAAATGCATCAAAAATTTAAATTATATTTATTTACTTTAAACCAACAACTAATATTCTCAAAGCCTTTAAAATTTAACAGTGGCATACATAAATAAAAATATTTTCATTTTTTATTTTTTTTAAGAATCGTAAATGCCTAATGCTCCGAAAATTGAAGGTTGAGGGGATAAAGCCATAAAGGAGATTGGAGAAGAGAGTCAAGAAATTGAGGGGAGACGATGGCAATCTCATCCCTTGTATACCCGTTCCCAAAGCCCGTCGTAGGCTTCCGGGCGAAACCTCACGCTCGTTTCAGGGCTTCTTCTACTTCTCCAACTCCTGATTTCTTCTCTTCTGAATGGTATTCCACGCGATGGTTTTCCATGTTCAATCGTCTTTTAAGTTTTTGATATTTTCCTCCATTAATTCTCTTCGCCATCAACTTTTTGGTATATTTGAAGAACATTTCTTTTACTAGCATATTCAGCACAATAGCCGAATTCTTATTTTTATATTACTGAAAACTGTGAAAAAAATTCTGCGTTTCTATTTTTTGAGCCAAGATAACCTAATTACCTTTTCTTCAGCACAACATTTGTTCAAGTTGTGATTTTGATGCCTATTTATTTTTTGGTAAGGTTCATCTGTTGTGCAGGGGGTTTGCACCAACGAAATTTATTTTGAAGGTTTGGAAATATTTTAACATCTTTTAATATTGGCAATATAACTCAGCTGCCTTGTTTTTACAGGCTTGAATCTCGCAAGAAAAGACCTTTTGGCCCTAAGCTGGATGTAATTCTATGAAGAATAAGTTCCTACTTACATTGTTAATTTTTAGTGTAGTAATTGGTTTTGTTCATTATTTTCAGTTGAGCGCTGAAGAAGCAGTTCAGTGTCAGCTAGATGCATTGAAATACAATGATCAACCTCGTCAAGACTATGGGATAGAAGTCATGTACAGGGTACTGTTTTCTACTGAAAGCTCGGCATGGTTCAGTCATCAAAATCTAACTAGTTTTTATCCTCAGTTTGCTGGATTTGATCCCTTTGAAAGATCAACCTATTTTGGGCCATTTTTTGATCTTGGGCAGGTTAGTAAGTATCTCATTGTTTGGTTGAAAAGAACCTTGATATACAATGAGGCTGTTTCGCTACAAGCATGATTAGTAAATCTTTACTTAAGCTAGATTTAGTAAATCTTGAGAGATCAAAACCTGAAAGTTATTTGACACGACAATTGTTATATCTTATTAAATCATGAGAAATTGTTTCTTATTTGGCTTTGGATTTAAGATTATGAATGGTGGCACTCAGCAAATCCTGAATTTAATTAGTAACAGTAGGGTTGACATGAGATTTATCAAAATAGTAAACTTTGAGTCACCAAATTTCTATTTCTCCTTAAATCTTGCATAAAATAGGATACCAAACACCTCAATGGCTATGATAGCCTGATAGGCCAGTTTATTAATTCTGCTCTTTTGTATTTTTTTGTGATCCGATACAGTTTTCTTGCAGTTTGAGCGATTCAGAAGATTATTTCACCATTCCACTTACCGAGTTCTTCTTTGCCACAAGGAACACAAGATTCTAAGCAGTTTGTGGGTGAAAGAGGTATTGCAATGAGCCGTAGTTTATGCTTGCTCAATATGTTTTTATAGTGTAATATAATTCATTTATTTTGCATAACAGAAGTTTTCTTTTGCTGATGATCCTGTTATAGGATCAGTTTAAACAGAGAGTTTTGGTGCAAGGCTCACGGCCCGAGGAAGAAGAAACCTTCCAGTTTACAATGATTCAGGTTTGCCTTTCTACCCTGATCCATTGCTATTTACCTCCAAACCACATTGAATGAACTAAAAGGCTACTTATTAACAGAGGATTGGTGGATGTTGGGATGGTTACTGGCTAACTGAGAGCCTACTTCATGATAGGGATGTGTTTCTTGGTGGTGTTGCCTATTGATGCTCTAATTACCATCAGGATAATTCACTCATTTAGATAAAATGATGCTAGATTCTTCCAAGGTCGATAGTTGTTTATATTGCTTTGTGTATAGTCTCATATTTGAAAATAGTGTTCAGGACTGTGAAAATTTTTTCAATAGGATTAAAAATGTCATTTTGTTCATTTAAAAATGTATGTTCAATGAATATTATGGTTCCCTTTAAATATATGTTCAAGGCAAAGATCACCCAGCAGGTATCATATGTCACTTCTTTATCTAATAAAATCTAAACTATAGTTTTGGCATGTGATATTTATTGTTTGTGCATCTAATGTGGGAGTGTGGAACTTATCCTTATTCCAATCAACATTCTATCTCCGGTTATTAGCAATCTTACAGTGAAAGCTTCGTTTGTGACGGCTTTTTTATTATTTTTTAAAACAAATTTCTAGTTTTAAAATTAAATTTTTTATACTTCAAAGATGCTTTAAGAATAAGTAAGAAACTGCCCCAAACAAAGCCAAAGTCGAGTTATAGAAAGCAAGAATATATACCAAGGTATCGATTGCATGTATATATGGTCGATCAAACCTTGACCAAGGATAATTTTTAGATAGGATTGACTAATCATCATATAATTAAGCTATATCACTTATATCATAAGTTGAGCACATTTTCTTCATTATTTTAATCAGGATATTTATGGCTCTAAATAGGGGTTTCTTTGTAATGAATTTTCATTATTAATAAAGTATTTATCTCAGTCTCAAAATTCTCATATGCACCCTTTATCCGTAATTGACTTAACATCACGATCAGAAGTGAGGCTATAGGAATTTCATGGAGGCGAACAATCCCATTGAAAAATAGACATGCAATGTTAAGTGCTTCAAAAATCTTCTTACATGCAATGAAGTGAGCCATTTTGGAGAACCAATCAACCACAAACATGACGGAATTGTTCCCGTGTTTAGTGTGAGGTCGGCCAGTATAAAATCTAAACTCAAATCCTCCCAAATGGTGTCCGACACCAACAGGGGGAGGAATAACCCAGTATTTTGTCCGCCGCTCCTGTAAGCTTAGCACACTGGCAGCGTTCCACGAATCACATGACATCCCTTCTTAAATATGGCCAAAAAAAGTATGGATTGTAGTTGTGCATAGGTGTTATTTCAGCCACTGCGTGCGGACAATCTGCCGCAATGAGCTTCCTTGATCAATTGTGGCCACCATGAGGAGTCTGGGATATACAATAAATTGTGTTTAAATAGATACCCATGTCTTATGGCGAATTTTGGAGCAACAGAGTTCTAATGGCAAGCCTCCCAAATGGGTCTGAAGTAGGCGTCTGTTGCATAAAGCTCCCTTAAGCACTCCAATCCGGTCATCTTTGTCTGCAATTGAGTGAGGAGAGCTAGTCATCGATTCAGAGAGTCGACGACGATATTTTGGGCACCTGTTTTATGTTTTAAAACAAATGAAAATTTTTGTAAGAACAAAATCCACCTGGCATGCATCCAGTTGATGTGCTTTTTATTATTGATATACTGCAACGCCTTGTGATCGCTATAAAGGATGAAGTATTGGTGCAATAGAGAGTGCTCCCACTGTTTCAAGGCCCTCATGACATCGTATAACTCCTGGTCATAGATAATCCACCTTTGGTGGGCGAGGCACAATTTTTCGTTGAAGAATTCTACTTGCCGATTTTCTTGACTCAAAACAACCCCTATGTCGATTGCCAACGCATTCGTGTCAGCGTGAAATGACTTTTCAAAGTTCGGGAGAGTGAGTATGGGAGTCGAAGACATGGTAGCCTTAATGGCTTCAACGATAGAAATTTGCAAGGCCATAAAAACTACACATATCAAAGAACGATTTTGGGACTGGCACAAAGTAATAGCAGTTAATTTTTTAGGGTCGGCACGGACTCCCTTGGTAGATATGATAAAACCCAAGAAATGGACTTGTGGTGCGGCAAACTTGCACTTGGATGGGTTTAGGTACAATTGGTTTCGTCTCAAGGTGGAATGAATGTGTGATAGTTGACTTAGAGGTGATCATCCAATGAAGAGCTATAAACGAGGATATCGTCGAAATAGGCCACACAGAACTGATTAAGAAAGGGTTTAAGGACTTCGTTCATTAATCTCATAAAAGTGGATGGTGCATTGCATAGCCCAAAGGGCATTACTTTCCATTCATACAACCCCTGACGTTTCTTAAACGCAGTTTTCCACTCATCCCCAGGACAAATCCAGATTTGATGATATTCGCTATGGAGATCCAACTTTGAAAATACAATGGCTCTTGATAATCTTTCCAATAATTCCTTCACTCTATGCAGTGGAAAACAAAACTTCACAGTATTTTGTTAATGGCTTGGCTGTTTACACACATTCGACAATTGTTGTCCTTCTTCGGCACAAGTAAAATTGGAACTGCACAAGGGCTAAGACTCGTATGGATACGATTTTTCTCCAAGAGCTCCTCTACGATTTGTTGGAGAATCTGATGTACTATCGGACTCAGTTTATAATGAGAAAGATTAGGAACGGTCACCCCCGGAAAAAAGTCAATTTGATGTTGTAATACATGTAAGGGCGGTCGAGTTACCGACAATGTTTTTGATAGCAAATCTTGAAACTTTTTAAGGAGATCAGCTAACTTTGCTTCTGTAGCATATGGGGGTGGGTAGCAGGGTGTTCTTTGATAAATAAAGCCAACATGAGAGACGTTTCATTCCAAGAGGCTAGAAGTGTGGATTCGGGTACCACATGCATTGCAGCCTTAGTCTCATTGCCTTTATCACTACTTATAATATCTTGAGAAAGTAATCTCAGCTTTCTCCCTTTCCAACCAAATGAATAAGTATTGGCCCTTCCGTCATAGATTGTGTTGCCCACATCAAACTGTCATGGCCTTCTCAATATCAAGTGACATACATCCATTTCTAGTATATCGCAAAGCACCTCGCAAGTGTAATGCTTACCTATGGAAGCCTATATATATAATACATCTTACTATGGTCTGTTGGTTGGGAACTTAGGCTATTAATTAAGAGTTATTGGATTCGAGTCTGATGTATATAATGTGTGTATGAGTCTGCCTTAATTGACCTAAATATCCCCTAACAAAAAGAAGCCTATATATGCATATGTAATTATGATAATTGAATATTTTAGTTTATAAGCAGTTCTTCACTGTAGATTGACTAATGTTTTCTTGGAACTTCTTCAAATATTGTTAAATTATATACTAATATAACAAAATAAAGACAACAGGTTACCTTTTTTTTTTTTTGTTGGGATAAGCAGATGCATTTTTTTTATAATGATTAGTTTTTTTTTTAAGATAGATTATTAAACCTATATTAATTTAAGAAAATAATAATAGCCACGATTAATTTTAAAGAAAATACTTAGCTAGACAAATCCCCATCAAGTTAAGTACTATGGGAGGCCGCGAAGTTGATGAGGTCCTTCAAATTGTGAAAGGAAGAACCGCCATCTTCCATAGCCTTCGTAGCCATAACCCCAAACTCCCTCACCCTCTTCCTCCTCTCCTCCGCTTCCTCCCCTCGTCCCATCAGCTTCCTCACCGCCTCCTCGACTTTCTCCCTCCTTACCACTCTCAGCCCTTTCTCCTCCGCCGCCATCACCACCTTCGTCGGCGGCAACTTCACCCCCACCGCCACACCCACTTTCAGCACATCCACCACCAACCTCTCGTTCAGAAACTGATCCCCAAACCTCGGCCAAGTCACCATCGGCACCCCCGCCGCTATCGCCTCCAGCGTCGAGTTCCACCCACAGTGCGTCATGAATCCCCCCACCGCCTCGTGTGATAAAATCACCGATTGCGGCGCCCATCCTCTGATCACGAGCCCAGTCAATCTCGTCCTCTCCTCGAACTCCGACATCCACTTGTCGGTTTCGATGTCGCCGACGGCGGCAGAATCGGCCTCCTTCACTACCCAGATGAAGGGTATTTTGGATGCTTCGAGCGCGTAACCGATCTCGATGATTTGAGGGAAGGGGTTGCGGGATATGCTGCCGAAGCTGACGAGAATGACGGAGTTGCTGGTTTTTCCGTTCAGCCACTGGAGGAGAACCCCGCCGTCGATGGAAGAGGGTTTTCCTCTGCTTGCCCTGTCCTCTACGTGCTTGTTGTACAGAGATAGCGGCCCAATTGTCCAAACCTAATTAATTAATTACTTAGCTAAAGAAATAATTAATCTTTTGTTTACACAAAGCATCAAACTAAAATTATGCGGAACTAAAAAACCAACAAAACCTTTTTCCCGATAGCCTTCTTCCTGTAGCTGTCTGTGTACCAGGGCTCCAGCTCATCAAACGTATTGATAACAATCCCATCCGCCGCCGCCTCGCCGGCGTAAAACATTTGCCTAATATTATAACCGTCCGGCGAATCCACCCATCTCCTCACTTGCGCCTTCATCACCTCTATCTTCTCTGGCATCTCCGGCAACTCGAAAACCTGAAAATCATCCTCAATCTCATCCAACATCTTGCTCCTCCTCAACACAGTATAGCAGTAGATAGAAAAGCAAGATGGTCCGTGAAAGACCAATCGAGGAATCCCGAATTTCCTCGCCACCTCCACCGTCCAATAATGCCAGTTATCAGCGATGATGCAATCGGGCTTCGGCGTCGAGCTTTGCTGGAGATAATTCTCGAGCTGAGGACAGAGTAAAGGCAGGGCTTCGACGAATGGTTTGAGGAGATTCTCCGATGTGATGAGATCGAAATTTTCGCAGTCTTCGGGAATGCCAGCTTCGGCGGAGGGGAAACGGAGTTCGATGAAGCGGATCGCGAGAGAGGAGTTGTGGATTCTGTCTATGATGGGGCGGATGCGGGCGGCGTTGATCGGGGTGGTGATGAAGCTGATGGTGGCACCTCCATCGGCGAGGAGACGAGCCATGTCGACTGCGGGGATCATATGGCCTTGAGCCATTAGAGGGACGATGACGAAGTGGGGCCTGGGATTTGCATTGAAGCTATCTTTCATGGCTTCCGCTGAAGAAGCTCAAGTAGATGTTCGTGGAGAAGGCTTAATGGTGTACTGGTAGCTGATTATGGGTGGTTTATATGGAGCGCTATTTGTCTAACCTTCGTGGTTGCTGCCTTATTCCAACTTGTCTCAAATTAAGACAAATGTTTTGTTCTTCTCGATGTAATATTAAAATTGTATATTTTTCGGACATAGAAATAAGATGTGATTTAAGGGGTTATTATGCATTTTTTTGGGGGCAAATTTCTATCATTGGGATTTTCTTGGAACTCGCTTTCTAAAACATTTATACTTTTGATTTGATGAACCCTTCCTCTCTTTGATGAGAAATTATTCCGTGCGGAGTCCGAATAAAAAGTTTTTGTTTGGATTGTAAGTGTACACACTGTGTATAATTTTTGCATACAATTTGGTTCAAATTGTGTGTGTAAACTCACAGTCATGACGGAAACTTCCGTGGTGAAGGTCGGAAGGACTATAGTCGGCGGGACGACGTCAGGTGGAAGGATCGTAGTCGGCAAGCGACGGAGGTCGACTGACTGGTGAAAGTTCGATGGTGGTCGACAGACAGGTAGAAGTCAGGCGATGGTCGGCAAGAACTTCAGTGGTGGTCGGTGGACTGGTGGAAGTCCGGCGGTGGTCGGCGGACATGAAGAAGTCCGTCGGTGGTTGGGAAGATCTCTGGCGGTAAATGGGAGGAACTCCGGCGGTGGTCAGTGGACTGGCGGAAGTCCGACGGTGGTTGACAGACTAGCGGAAGTCTGGCAGTGGTTGGCATGAACTCCGACGATGGTCGGCACGAACTCCAACGGTGGTCGGGAGGAACTCCGGTAGTGGTCGGCATGAATTGCGATGGTGGTCAGGAGGAACCCCGGCGGTGGTCGGGAAGAATTCCGGCGGTGGTCAGTGGTAAGAGAGCTCTCAAACTCCTCCATTCCTTTTCTTCTTCCCCCCTCCTTCATGAGAAGAGTGTAGGTTATTTATAGTTTTTTTAGAGTGGCATGACTTGTAAATATGTGGATGATCAAGGTCAAAATGGGAGTGGTTGGAATGAACGACCAATATTGATCCCATTGATCATGGGCAGTTTAATGGTCATTTGAATGCCTTAATGATACCAGAATTCAATGATCTTAGGCTTGTTGGATTCGTCTCGTCGAGCCGCTCGATTCGACTTTAAGCATGCAATGTTTGAAAACCGTTTGGTAATTTGAATTATGGTTTGAACTTTCTAAATGCACTTTGTGTCATTGATTTGGACTTATTTGGGCTCGGATTGAATCGAATTTAGCGTCGTTGGGTTTGTTTTTTTAGACGTTCAATTTGACTATAAGTTTGGTGTAATTGGAGTTCATATGATCCCAAATTTAATTTTAGAAGCTTGTCACTTAATTTTTGTCCGAGATTCGTGTCTGATTAAAGATAATTTTTTGATGATATATATATATATACACGCACACTCGAGTTTGCGTGGCCTAAATTTCAGCAATAATTAAAAAAAAAGGAAAATTAAATAAAGCTGGTTGTTAGTTTACCACCGACACAAAGGTAGATCCCATCCATTTTCTTGCAACACTTTCTTTTTATATCAGCTACCACTGAATGCCATCTGTACGCAACTAACCAAAAGAAAGTATAAATTAACACGTGACATCACTGAATTCAATATACAGATAAAAATCCAAACAGTCTTGTAGAGGATTGTTTATATTTAACATTATGCTTTTTTTTTTTTTTTTGGAGAAATTGGGGCCAAAGCCCATATATTAAGATAAAAAGTTACATGTAAAAAAGATTACAAAAAGAACAAAAAACAGCCTTCATAAGCAAAAACAAAAACTAATGAAGGACCCAAAAAAACCACAACTATACCACCCCAAAAACCAGTAACAATCTGAAGCACCAAAAGAGCTGAGGGAACCGTTTGATTGAAGAAGGCAGCAGAATGATCTCAACTGAAGACAAGCAGGCAGAATCTGAAGCAAACATCCCCAAGCAGGAAGGAGATGCTCTAATCCCATAAGCTCAAAAAAATGACCTGCAAAACAAAAGGAGCCTAACCTGACAGAGCAGGTAAAAAGAAAAGGAGTCCAAGATCTCAAAAGGGCTCCAACACGAATTAACCAGGACTCAGAGTAAGATAACCCCTGGTTGCCCGAAGGCCGTCCAAGGGGAGGCAAGTAGCAAACGTCGAAAGGAGCTTCATCATCGTCCTGATTATAACCAATCACGACCAAAAGGCAGCAGATCGAGATGTAGAGGCACTGATCAAAATTCCCACAACTAAATGCCCTGAAGTCAAACCAGCAATAACAACCATCCAGCAAAAGAAACCAGCAGAGGAAGTCTAAAGTCTCAGAAGCAGCCCAAGATGCTGCCAAAAGAATCCATGCTCTAAAGCAAGCCAAGAACCGGATTTGAAACCAAAAGCAGTAAGAAACGTCTCCATCCATCACAAAATTAAAGGTAAGAAAAAGATTTCTCCAAGACTCAACCCAAAATGTGAGGAAACTTCTCTTTGAGTGCAACAAACCCATTCCAATTAGTAACTTTAGCACGAACAGCATAGGTAACATCAAGACTCACCTCAACAGGTGATCTCCAAACATTAGCAAATCTGCGCCTATTTCTTTCCCTCCAGGTATAATAAATCAAAGTTGCAACCGTAAAATAACAGAAAAACTTATCCCTCCTACTATATTCTTGCATATTATCAAAAAGATTGTAGACCTGCAATAGATAAGGCCTGAGATAAAACCTTTTGGTGTCAGGGAGCAAAGTATTAAGAATGGAGAAGGAGTAGTCACATTCAAAGAAAATGTGATGATGATTTTCCAAAAAATTCATGCAGAAGGAGCAGTGCCCCGGCACCTGAATGCCACGGGAAAGCAAATTATCAGCAGTTTTCAACTTTCCCCAAATAGCCATCCAAGCATAGGATGCGTATCTCAAAGCGTGACCTTTATGCCAGATAAAGTTAAACCAAGACACATTCTCAATAGCTTCATGAAAAGCAGCCAAAACCTTCTTAGTGGGGGGAGAAGAAGAAAGAGTGGCTTCCCAGGTAATGACGGGGTGATCTTCAAAAATAACAATGCAATTAATATCATTGCTAATGGCCGGAGGGAGCTCAACAGGTAACATCCACACCCCATCCTGAATAAACCTTTTAACCGGCAAATGAGAAAATCTGGTACAGTAGTAGAGGTCAGCTAATGCTTTCTTCTTACACCAAGGATCCCAAAGGAATGAAAGGGTGCAGTTTTTGTTAATCCAGAGAGAAATAGAAGGTAGAATAGAGGCAGCCACCTTGCAGATCAACTTCCAAAACTTAGAGGCATGATGAGGTGGAATTTTCCACGGAGATTCAAATTTTTTCATGTACCAATTACCAATCAAAGTGTTGTTGTTGAGCATCCTGAAGATAAAGGAGGTAGCCATTTTATGGTAGAGGTAGTCAAAAGAAGGCAGCCCTAATCCCCCTTTAAATTTGGGAAGAATAACAGACTTCCAAGAAATTAAGTGGAGCTTTTTATCTGAAATGTTTCCAAAAAATAAGAATTTGGAACAAAGTTTAGAAATCAATTTCTGACAAGCTTTGGGTATGACAGCTCCACGAATCCAATAGGCAATAGTGTTGGCAATTGTGAATTTGAGAAATTGTAATCTACCTGCAAAAGAAAGAAATTTAACTTTCCAACCCGCAAGTAGAGTAGAGATTCTACTCAGTAGGGGTTGGAAGTGAGAATAATTCAATCTGGAAGTAGAGATGGGAATGCCAAGGTAAGTGATAGCCTCCTCCACATGTGAAAAACCAAGGCAAGTAGTAACAGACTCAATAGAAGTGCAGCCTCTAGAGAAGAGCAGAGAGCTTTTAATGGGATTGATGTTGAGGCCAGAAGCATCAGCAAACTTTTTAAGAATCCCCTTAAGAGAGGACGCATTCTCCAAAGTGGCAAGCCCAAAAACTAAGAGATCATCCGCATACATGAGATGGTTAACATTAGTATCATTAATATTAAGGCCAAGAAAACCATCAGGAGCATCAAGGCAAGTGGATAGAGCATCCATGACAATGCAGAAAAGTAGAGGAGAGAGGGGGCAGCCCTGCCTCAAACCAGAATAAGAATTGAAAAAACCCTCCAAAGCCCCATTAAGGCAAATAGAGAAATGAACATCCATAATGCACCCTTTAATCCAGTTAATAAACATATCCGGAAAGCCTTTTTGCCTCATTCTGTTAATAAGAAAAGTGCGAGAGACAGTATCAAAAGCTTTTTTAATGTCCAGTTTGGCACAGAAATTTTTATTACTGTTCTTGAATTCCCTCAGAACTTCAGAAGCAAGAATAACATTATCAGTCGAGCACCTCTTAGCAATGAACCCCGACTGGCTATCATGAATAATCAGTGGAAGAATAGGTTTAAGCCTATTAGCAAGAATTTTAGCCACAATTTTGTAGAACACATTACATAAGGAAATGGGTCTAAAGTCAGAAATGGAGGAAGAGTGAGCACCCTTAGGAATAAGAGTAATCGCTGTGGCTTTAGCTCCACGAGGCATGACACCAGTGGAAAAGAAATGCTTGACAGCCCTGCAAACATGGTACCCAGTAATATGCCAAGTCTTTTGGTAGAACCCAAAAGAGAACCCATCAGGACCTGGGGCAGAGGTAGAAACCCCATCAAAGACCACTTTTTTAATCTCATCATTAGTCACCAGAGTGACAAGATTAGAGAGTAAATGAGTGGGGATCTTGTTGCCAGAAGGAATGTTATAGCCATCAACCATAGGTGGAGGGGTAGGATTAAAAAGCTCTTTAAAGTGTGAGATAAGAGCCTGAGCTAAATCTTCATGAGACGTGCAGATACCGGAACTCTATTAACATTATGCTGGTACACCTCTAGATCGTTTGAGTGCTTGTCACGTCGCTGGTCAGACATGCAACATATTTATTATTAAAAAATAGTTTTAAAAAATTTAAATATAATATAATAATTAAGTAAAACACTATTAAGTAAATCATATCTAATAATATTTAAAACTAAAAAGTTTTTGTTAATATTAAAAATTTTGCAATTGTTTTATTCTAATTTAATTTAGTTTTTCTTAACTGCGTCTTATTCATAAAAATATTTATATAGTGCTGTAGCATAAAATACTGTGATAAATAGCCTCTTCCCGCCACGATTATTTTCACCTAATTGACGTATGTACCCTCGTATTCTTCCGATTATATGATTGTCGAGGCTATTTTAGTAATCTCATATTGCTCTGCACCAAATCGGACCGCTATCGGCACCGCTTGATTAATCAAACGGACGGTGATGCCGCCTACATAGTTCTTCCTTTTTCTCCTATGCTTGAAGCCCGTGTGTGGAATAATTTCTCGTTTAAATGGGGCTTCGGACGGTGTATAGCACCGGAGGATTCCGGTGGTAAACGAAATCATTTCTCTTTTGCTTTTCTCGTCATCCTTCGCCGCCGGCGAGCTGTGTTGGCGGAGCGAGGGTTATGATTTGAGCGTTTTGGAGCTTTTTTTTTTTTAGCGGTGATCCCTTGTTCTTTACCTTGCTTAGTTTGATCTTATTCAAGTCGACCCACACTAGGGCTTCGATTCCTTTATTATCAGCTTCTGCGTCCAAGGCATTTTCGACAAGAAATATTTTGTTTTTGAGCCGCATTCCGGCCTAATTTAGCAGATCCAAGCGCGGTTCTGAAATTTCAGGTATTTTGAATCCAGTATCAAATACTTCTATCTTGCAGCTCTGTTTTTCTCCTTTTTTGTGATTCGCAAAAGGTGGTAGTAATTTCTTCGTCCATGGAACTTTAGGTAACCTTCGTTGCAGCTTTGTTTGAGTGGTGCATTTGGCCAATTTGAGAAAAAAGTACAAATTTTGCAGGCTTGGTGGAGTGCTAAACCATGTCGGTCATCAAAGTTGAAGCGGCAAAGCAATACTATGCGACCAGTAGTCTTGTTGTGGGTTATTCTCTGTGTTCAAGCTTGCTCGCCGTCATCAACAAATTTGCCATCACCAAGTTTGATTATCCTGGCCTCTTGACCGCATTACAGTACCTTACTTCTGCTGCTGGTGTCTGGATTATTGGAAAACTGGGATTTCTCTACCATGATCCTTTTAACTTAGAAACCGCTAAAAAGTTTTTACCTGCTGCCATTGTCTTCTATCTTGCTATTTTCACAAACACCAATCTTCTTCGGCATGCTAATGTGGACACTTTTATAGTTTTTCGATCTTTGACACCACTATTGGTGGCTATTGCTGACACTGCTTTCAGAAGCCAGCCATGCCCTTCCAAACTCACATTTTTATCTTTGGTGATTATACTGGGTGGCGCTGTTGGGTATGTGATGACTGATTCAGCTTTCACCCTCACTGCTTATTCATGGGCTTTAGCTTACTTAATCACAATCACATCGGAGATGGTTTACATAAAGCATATCGTCACAAACCTAGGCCTGAACACATGGGGCTTTGTTTTTTACAATAATCTATTATCGTTGATGATGTCACCTTTATTCTGGTTGATGACTGGAGAATATGCTGATGTGTTTACTGCTGTTGGATCGAAGAAGGCCTATTGGTTTGATTTTGGCGCTTTTCTTGCAGTCAGTTTGTCCTGTGTGTTTGGATTTCTTATCAGCTTCTTTGGTTTTGCGGCGAGGAAAGCTATATCTGCTACTGCTTTTACAGTTACAGGTGTTGTCAATAAGTTTCTTACAGTTGCAATCAACGTCTTCATATGGGATAAACATGCGACTCCATTTGGTTTAGCTTGCCTACTTTTCACTCTTGTAGGAGGGGTTCTTTATCAGCAATCAGTTACTAGTAAGATGGGTTCTTCAGCACATAGTGACTCTGCTTCTGCCAAACTAGTAAATTTTGTGTCTGGAAACAGTGATTCTGATGATGAGAATCAAAATTTGGGCATCTCCCGTAAGGATTCTGTTGTATGAACTCTGTATCTATGTTATTTTGATAGCTATGTGTTGTTGTGATAGGGTTTCTTAATCATTTTTGTGACAATAGCATCTTGTAATTCTTTTGTTATGAAAAATCTATGGAGCGGTTTTTAACAGTAAAAGTATATTTTCTTCCCTTTTTGCTAGTATTGTATCATCTTTGATTGTTTTGCTCTTATTCTTAGGGAGGTATGTTAGCAATTTTTGCCACCTTTTGGTCATGGCTCTGATTTTTACCAGATGAAATTTTGACTTTTTTTACTATTTCAGGAACTGTTATGTGATAGAAATGTACCCCTCAAACTTAAGGGAAAATTCTATAAGATGGTAGTGAGGCCTGCAATGCTTTATGGTGCCGAATGTTGGCCTTTAAAAGAGAAGCATAATACTAAGTTAAGTGTGGCAGAGATGAGGATGCTCAGGTGGATGAGTGGCTTTACCCTTAGAGATAGGATACGAAATGAGCATATACGTGAAAAGGTTGGAGTAGCTCCAATAGAAGATAAGATTAGAGAAAGTCGCCTTAGATGGTTTAGTCACATAAAACGGCGGCCTTGTGATGTAGTGGATCGTCGGAAGACTCGACCTGCAAGAAGGATTTCGGTTTCCCAATCCAGGGTAGAAGAAGAAAGCTTCAAAGAGTATATTATATCATTCAAAAATGCCCTCTTCCCCTACAATACTTCATACTTATAAGGCTAAAAAGAGTATTCTAGAAGGTAATAATAACAAACTAGATAAAGTGTTATAGGGAACACTTCTAGCTTAAAATGCACTGCATGATTCTCCCATAGTGTAAAAAGGCTCGACTCCGTCGAAGCGCATTATCGAAAGGGAGGTAGGTGTAAAATTAATTCCTGGATCAAAAATTCTGCGTCTTTTATACTTATCTGCAAGCCTATTCGGATGAGTAAGAGTTCCCAAAGCTCTGATACCCAATGCCTTAATACCCACCGACTCCTTGACGCCGGGTCTAAAAGGATCCTCAATGCCCACAATTCCAATACATGGGTATTCATCAGAAAGGATTTGTTGATTAGCTGAGAAATCATCTTCAACCTCCATATAGGATAGGCAAAGTGTGTTCAGAGCTTCTTTAGCAAAACTTTCAGTTGCATCATCAGGGAAAACAACATTAACTGCGACATCTAATACCTTGTTACAAGAGACCAGCACTATTTTAAAGGAACCTATACATTGAGCTTGGTTTCCTCCTTGAGGAAGCTTAATTTTTTTATGCTCTGATATAAAACCTCCACCTAGTGATAAGCCAAACTTCCCACTGATTGTGGCAACTCCATTCAGCTTAACATGTAAAGGAGTTTTATCGTTTTTTGCATCATCATTTGCTCTGTTGGCTTGTATTAGAGCAATAACTGCAGCACCAACAGTCTTATCACATGGACCAGCAAACTTGGGGTCAGACCCTTCATTGACATTGCATCGAATAGGTTGGAGCCATTGCCCTAGATCGGCTTTGTCGGTTGAATTCAGATCAGGCATTTTCACACCTACAGTAAAAACATCTTCATCAAGACATAAAGAAACCTTTCCAAGTATGGAAGCCTTCTTCTTGGACACATGATTTAAGACCTCTTTCTTTTCGTCCTCGGAACTAACCCGATAAACTCGAACTTGAAATGCATTCAGATGAAATATGGCTCTTCAAAGAACTGCTACCTACCATAAAACATTTGGTAGTTCTAAGGTAATCATCCGTTGGCAAATTTTTTGTACAAATATTTTTAGCTTCTTGTGATGCAAGTCCTGGAGCAAGGGGCAGTGCAACATTGGAGCCCACACCCAGCTCCCTTCCAGCACCAGCCTCTCTCTCCTTATGCAGAATTTCATTAGAACTCAAAGAGACCACAGTAATCTCCCTTTCAACCTCGTTGGACCGCAACAGTTTCAATTTTATCGAAGTAGAGCTGAGATCTACAGCCAATTGAGAAGTTATAACAGATTCCACAGCCACCAAATTGACTTCAAAATCAGAGGCCTCGGATACCAATCCTTCATCCGGTAAATCAGAAATTGAAGTCATGAGGATTGGAAGTGGATTGTAGACATGTGGAGTGCCGATGGGGGGATCGGACTGGCTGAAGTCACTTAGAGAGTTGGAGAAGGAAATTGGAGTGTGGGACGTATGTATTTCATGAGCGGTGGTCTGGTCAGGCGGGAGTGAAGGAAATCTGGCGTTGGTGGGTTTGGTTTGGTAATCGAGCTCCCCAGCGTCTTCACTGGATGCTTCCGGGTCGAGGCTGAAACCACGCTGTCCGACGGAGTCGGAGCAGGCGGCAAGACTGGAATCCGGCAGGTCGGACCAGGCGGCAAGACGGGATTAAGGGCATGAGAGATCGGGCTCAACCCCTCTGTCGGGTTCACTACCTGGATCGAGATGGCTAGACTGGCGCTGCAGAGGAGCGGAGTCGCTAGAGGCCGGCGCTGGGTGTGCTGGAGTCTGTTCGGGCAAGCGCCGGGAGAAGCCATGCACGCGTCGCGTCTGCGAATCGGCGGCTGGGGGTGCGGGAGCCTGGTCGGCGGGGGCCTGGTCGGCTGATGCCGGCATTGATGGATCAGCGGCAGGTCGTCGGAGTTGGGAGTTTTGGAAACCGGCGGGTTGGGCTTGGTCGCAAGCCAGGATCGCAGAGTGGAGTAGGTCGGCGGTCGGCCCGGCGAGTGCAAGCGGTGGGAGGTCGGAGACGGGAATGTCGTCATGCGGGTTTGGGGCGTATCCCACTTCCAGAGATGTTTCTATTGGATCGGAATCGATCTGGATCGGATCAAGATCGAAGTTCCGTTTGCGAGGCGACGTAATATGTGGAGGCGGAGGATTTCGCCATCGCAATGGAAGCTCGAGCGGTGGGTATTCTGGCGGTGGATCAGGCCATCAGAGCGGGAGTTCGAGCGGAGCGTAATCATCAACGACCGTGGTAGTATAGCGGGACTGATGGCGTCTGCGTGAAGAGGACGAGGAGATCGAAGAAGAAGAATAATACCTCGGTATGGTTGCCGACGACATTCTCATCTTCCTTATTGCCCGAAGGTTTTCTCGAATCCGATCAAGGTTTCTGTCTACCTGATCGAGCGATTCCTTCGATTGAGCTTGATAGAAGGCGATCCGGCTTCGAGCATCGTCGGCAGCCCACCTTCCTTGGCGTCGATCGTTGTCGACCGCCAATCTTGTTTTGCGGCTTCGATCGTCGTCGATAGTCGACCTTCTTCCGCAGTCCATTGATCTTCACAAGCTCCAGGCTCTGATACCAACTGATGTAGTGGATCGTCGGAAGACTCGACCTGCAAGAAGGATTTCGGTTTCCCAATCCAGAGAAGAAGAAGAAGAAAGCTTCAAAAGCTTCAAAGAGTATATTATATCATTCAAAAATGCCCTCTTCCCCTACAATACTTCATACTTATAAGGCTAAAAAGAGTATTCTATAAGGTAATAATAACAAACTAGATAAAGTGTTCTAGGGAACACTTCTAGCTTAAAATGCACCGCATCACCTTGTGATGACCCGGTTAGGAGAGTAGAGGTATTAGATTTGACTTATGTTAAGAAAGGTAGGGGTAGACCTAAAAAGACTTTGTTAGAAAATATTAGGAATGACCTTTCTTTATTAGATTTAAACGAGAATTTGACTTTTAATAGGACACAATGGAGAAAAAAGATTCATGTAGCCGACCCCACGTAGTGGGATAAAGGCTTGATGTTGTTGTTGTTGTTGTTACTATTTCAGGAACTAGATTAAGTCATTTTTGCTTTCTTTGGACCACATTTTTGTTTTACTAAACCTGCACCGAGGCTTGTGACTTAACTCAGCCTTGGATCTCTGTCTTGCTAGACACCCCATTCACTCCATGCCCTACTAGACGACCTTAGACTTTGTTATACGCCTAGGCTAACAGACTATATTAGTGTGTGTATATATATCACTCTTTGTGGAATAATAGTAGAGCTAGAAATGACTCCAAAACAATCTATCATTTCATTTCTTCCAATTATTGCAAACTAGACATAAAGTGGTAGTAATTTTAACTTGCAGCACCAACATTATAAGAACCAATGTAGTGGAATACTTGAGATAAGGTAGGGCTGAGGGATTTCGTGATAATTAACTATTAGATTTGTCCTTTGATCTCTTTTTATAAGTGGGGGTAATATAATAGCTCTATAGTAAAATTTATACAACAACAACAAGCCTTTATCCCATTATGTTGGGTCAGCTACATCTATAGTAAAAGTTATATTTAAAGAAAATACATAATCTATATAATATAGCCTTATGAAGGATTTCCATAAAATAAAGATAATACTAGTTGCTCCTACTGAGGATTCTAAATATGCATTTAGGACTTTGCAGATACGGGGTGGGCTCGAGTGAAGCCATTGGCTGACTTCATCTTTCTCTACAAAGTCTTGGCTAATTGTTATGTTGAATACTTCGAATTAATGTGTCTGTTTGGCTTCTAGAACTGAGCAGATAGGCGAGTTATTATATAATGTCTGTTCGGCATTTGTGTAGGAGTAGGTGGGTGAGTTGCTTTGAATACTTTACACTGCTTTTGTCTCTGATTGGCTAGAGGTTGTGAGCAACTTTGCTGTGGTGACAGGAAGTTCACTTTAATCTTGAAGCCTTGTCTCATGACAGGAAGTTCACTTAGTATAGTAAGTTTTCTTGTTCAATGTTTGGTAATTTGTTGGTGAATTCATTCTTAATGGCAATCATGCGAACCCTTGGAGAATTCTTTCGATTGAATTATTTGTATGGCATATATTGCAAGACTGCGTTGTGCACAGTTATGTAATGCAGCTGTTGCTTGAACATTTTTGTGACAATAGCATCTTGTAATTCTTTTTTGTTGCGAAAAATCTATGGAGCAGTTTTTTACAGTAAAAGTATCTTCTTATCTTCCCTTTTTGATAGTATTGTATCATCTTTGATTGTTTGCTCTTATTCTTAGGGGAGGTATGCAGGCAATGTTTGCTGTCTTTTGGTCGTGGCTCTGATTTTTACTAGATGAAAATTTGACTTGTTTTTACTATTTCAGGAACCATATTAACTCCTTTTCGCTTTCTTTGGACCTCATCTGCACTGAGGCTTGTGACTTCTCTCCGCCTTGGATCTTTGGCTTGCTAGACTCTCCTTTACCTCCATGCCTACTAGGCGACCTTAGACTTTATTATAGGCCTAGGCTAACCAGACTATATTAGTGTTGTGTGTATATATATCAGTCTTTGTGGAATAGTGTTGGAGCTGGAAATGACATTCCAATCTATCATTTCATTTCTTTCAAATATTGCAAACTAGAGATAAAGGTAGTAGGTAGTAATTTTAACTTGCAGCACCAAATACAAGAATCAATGTAGTGAAATACTTCAGATAAGGTAGGGCTGAGGAGAAAGGTATGCCCAAATGGTGAGAAACTTCTCATAAGATAGGAGTAGAAGGTGCAAGTTGAAACAAAGGTGATTAGTATTTCAATGGTATGCCTGTTAAGGTGAGCTTTGAGATTTAATAAGAATATTGCATTTAAGAAAATTAAGACCACTCTTTAAAGCAAGACATCCCAAATAGCAAATATTGAGAAGTTTAGGAAAGGTTTGATTTAATTTTAGAAACAATACAAATCATTATAAATTCAAATTACAAATCATATTTGTTATAGAATATATATTATTGTGTTTTAATTATAAAATTTTTTTTCATCAATTTTTGGCACCAATGTAAATTCTTAAAAATTTAACATATGTCCGTACAACTGAGAATTTTAGAACTATCAGGTATCCGTTTTGCAAATTGATTTCACAAATTTTTTTAAAATAAAATGAGCAATTTTATCCATAATTTTTTATTTCCCCGCATTTTTATGATTATTATATTTCATATATAATATTGACTTACAATTCATAGAAAATGTAGCATTTGCATGAAAGAAAGAGATGCTAGTTGTTAATACTATAATTAATATGGATTGGATTTTAAAATATAATATTATATGTATGAGGGTGGGCCGACGAGCTTTCTTTTAAATAAAAGGTCGGCATGATCCTAATTGTATCTTGTAATCGATTGATTGAATTACCCTTACGGGTAGAATGTGACGACTCTTAAATTATTATTGAAAGTCATATGTGAAAATAAATGAAAGATAAGATGAGAATAACATATAGATAGATTGATAAATAACATATTGAAAATAAAAACACCACAATATTCAAGTTCCATGTTTTTCCTTGCTTTTCATAATTACAATATTTACATATTAGTGTATTGAACTGGTTGATATATAGAATTATAGATAGATATAACTAAAATCATATTTGCATTAATATTGATATAACATAACATATCATATTAGCATGACCTATTGGGCAATAGTCCTATTTTTTAATTTTCTTATATTTTGATATATCTCTTTTAAATTTACTAATCATATTAATTTTATTATTAATTATTAAATTTTTTTATTGCTCATATTAAGTGATGATGTATATTGGCTAGGATTGAGCATAAATATTGATTCTTTTGCTTTACATTAAAAATAATGATAGAGTTTTTGTTACTTGTTGGACAGTTAGCCTATTATGCTCATTATGTGAATTTTTATAATTTATGGCTAGGGAATGAGTCAAGACTAGTTGAGTGAGATTGATAGAGATTCTCATATTTTCTTTTGATTTTGTTTATATTTTTATTATTATTTTGTAGTCAAGAGTTTGTGATAGAATATTAATTGTACTGATCTCCTGACTATTGAATGCTAATTTTGGAATATAATAAATTATTTTGAGGTATATGATTGTTAGTTTCTTTCACTGGATAGATAAATTTATTATTTTGATGATTTATAGAAGCTCTAGCTGATTAAATAAGATTATAAAATGTATAATTATTTCATATTTGATTTCACCATCCGATTTCACATTCTCATAAAAATCAAATATAAAAGACACGCCTTACACTCTAGGTTTATGCACAAGGTTGTCTAACCATCTTGCGACTCCAGGTTCTTCCACGAAGTGGCCAAATCAAGCATATCACAAACATTGAGTTGATTGGAAGTGAAAAAGTCATACATCTGAACAAATAATGTAGCATCTGATCCATGCAACCACTTCAATCAGGCTAGGCCCATCCAGGCTGCCAACTATTGTGTGGATCTTCTTGCGTGCGAAGTCAAACAACAATGGTGGAGTCGAATCCTCATGACCATCAAATCCTCATGTTAATCAATGGCTTGGGCAGATAGCAAATTATCTGCATCTTTTCCCATCCGCTCATCTCCCTCTCACTGCATACTTTTCGGGCATATTCCCGATCTCCACCTCCTCGAATTAGCCAGATGCTTGTGCGAGGAAAATCTACCGGTGACGTGGCGTGATTTCACGAGCGGAAGGTAGCAGAGGTTGAGATCTCTACTCTTGGATACCCTGCCGATGGTTCCCGCTGGAGGAGGAAGGAGCAAAGATTTGTTTCGCGAATGCTCTCACGCGCATGCAGAATTCTTTTTTCGCTCGGTTTTGAGCGGTTTCGCTTTACTCAAAAAAATAATCTAATGCAGAGAGTTACAAATACATCATGAATTTGCTTTACTTTTCTCAATCAACCAAACACTAAAAAATGAAAAAAAAAAACAAAACATTAATAATATTTTTACGTTTACTTTTCTTCCAACTAAATAACCTATTAAAGCATCAGTATTTAGTATTTATATAACATTTTTTCTAATCATATCATACGCGTAGGGCGTGGCATTGAAAACGTTTTTTTTTTTTTTTATAATCTCAGAGGAATATTTATTCTTAAAAATACTAGTGTTCCATGCGTGGCAAATAGGCAAATTCCTTTTAGTTTCCGGTGAACGTCTCATAGGGGACGAGCTTGATTACCAAAATAATCTCCCTTGGCAACGTGGCACGTTTGAAAACCGTTCTTTCTTTTCATCTGATACTATCTATCTGTATATCCCAGCACAAGTTAGGAAAATGCGCGTAATCTACTCATTTTTAATCAGACATTCAGACTAATATATCATTTAAATTTTGTGTATACTTTTTGAATCTTTGGCAAGCAGCCATGCGAGTGAGTCTAGTTTTGTCGTATATCCATCACGCCCTTACCAAATTCACATGCCTCACAATCTCCTTCCTTGAAATATATCACTGTAAAAATCCACCGTTCATTTAATACAAATCACAATTTTGGTGGATTCACATCGCTCTCCCATTTACCTTCTTCCCCGGCAAAGCCGCTTTTTCTTTCCCTTATTGGGAGTTACAGCTTCCCAATCCAAAACCTTTGGGGAGAGAGAAGCCATGGAAGGGGTTATCCAGAGCAGAGGCCTTCTCTCTCTCCCCTCCAATCCCCAAGCTCGCGCCTTTCACCCCCTCCGCTCTCTCGGCGCTCGCCTATACCGCCGAAGTTCCCGCCCTACCTCCGCTCTCCCGCCGTCGATATCGGTTAGAGCCCAAAACCCCGTCGAAATACGTCATGGGTTTGGTTCCAAAACGCTGAACTCGTGGAATCTATCGGAAAGCTTGCTCTTTTCCGACTCTGTACGGAGAGCTCGAGATGGGGTTCGGAAGAGAGACGTTACGCCCGGAGCTGCAGTTCCGGCGGACGGAGCTGGGTTTACGAGTCCTTTGGAGAAGACCAAACCCAAGTTTCTGGGAGTCGAGACCACGACTTTAAAGAAGATTGTCCCACTCGGTCTCATGTTCTTTTGCATCCTTTTCAACTATACTATTCTGAGGGATACAAAGGATGTGTTGGTGGTGACGGCGAAGGGGAGCAGTGCGGAGATTATCCCCTTTCTCAAGACATGGGTTAATCTGCCTATGGCGATTGGATTCATGTTATTGTACACCAAGCTTTCTAATGTTTTGTCAAAGGAGGCTCTTTTCTACACGGTTCTGCTTCCTTTCATCGCTTTCTTTGGAGCATTTGGTTTCATCTTTTATCCTTTGAATAATGTTATCCATCCCACGGCTCTTGCTGATAAGCTTCTGGCTGCCCTCGGGCCGAGCTTCCTTGGTCCGGTGGCTATTCTGAGGATTTGGAGTTTTTGCTTGTTCTATGTGATGGCTGAGCTTTGGGGGAGCGTGGTCATCTCGGTTCTGTTCTGGGGATTTGCGAATCAGGTGATGTGTTCTTCCCGTTTGAAGCTGTATTGGGTGGATCTTTCACATTTTTACCTTTTTTTTTTTTACATTATTGTTGTCTATTGTTGCTGTTCTATTGGAAATTTTTTTTTTTGGTTTCATTGCTTAGGAGAGTTGGTGTCAGGTTACTTTATGAGTTTTTTATCCTTTTTTTTATTCATTCTGATTCTATTGTTATGTATCCATATTGGTTTTGGCCTGGTTAATCAAGTCTCTATTTGTCCTGGATTAATCAAGTCTCTGTGGGAGCCTGGATTAGGTTCAATAAGTCGTTAATTATGAACCAATTTAAACCATATATAGCTCAAAGCTTGCTATGCTTTAAGTTGCTTGAAGTCTTTAGTCGTTCATAATCAAATCTTGTCAAGTCACTTAAGAAGCAGCTTCCTCAATACCGAGCTATTGAACTCACTCAACGATTTACAAAGTCTCAAATTTGCAAGTCTATTCACTCTAGGAACTTGGCTATTCACCTTGAGTATTTCCTAGTTAGGGTTGTAAATGAACTGATATGAACTAAGTATTATATTGTTCAAGCTCTTTTATTTATTTATTTTATCAAGTTTGACTCTTAATTAAGCTTTCATTGAACCTAATTACCTAACATAATTGGATATATATATTTTAATCAAGATTTACATGATTCACTTGGTATTATTTAAGTTGTTAGATGAACCTTGAATATCAACATGTAAATGTGTTAGTCTATTTATTTAATTAGATATTTTCATCATACTTATATCTCTAATAATATGCATATATTTCATAAGTACATAAGATATATGATATTCGATATAAGCTCATTAAATAAGTCATCAAGTAAGTAATTAAGTCATTATTGAATGAGCAATTATTGAGTTCTTAGTGAGCTACTTGTTGCACAAAGAATGAGGATATTCATGAACATAATTGATTAAGTTGGTCAGAATTCAAATTTGTTCATTTATAAGACATGCATTTAGAATTTTGTTCAAGTATATTTAATCATGTACATAAATGAACATAAAGGAGTATTTTTCTATTCATTGAGTGTACTAGTTCTTTAATAGCCTAATTGTCATATGATTAGGGGTTCTCGCTAGAAGAACTCACCAAGAGGACTCGTCCGCCATCTAAAACTCGCTAAAAGTTCCTCATTAGCAGCCATCTATATATATCTAACTCACCTGCTATATACCTAGGTACGTATATTTCAAGTCATGTGTTTTCTATGTATCAAACTATGTAGCCAATTTTAGACAAACAAATCTAGAACTTACCCTTTTATAGGGGGTCACCACTCGAGCAAATGCATCATGCGATTAATGAAACTCTATTCCACCATAGTCTTTCTTAGAATTTCTCTTTGTCATCTTTGTAACTTGGCTTAACTTGCCCTACTTACCCTTTTATAGGGGGTCACCACTCGAGCAAATGCATCATGCGATTAATGAAACTCTATTCCACCATAGTCTTTCTTAGAATTTCTCTTTGTCATCTTTGTAACTTGGCTTAACTTGCCCTTCTTTGTCTAAGGGGTTCAACTAGAACTTCTGTAGATCAATTCACTAAAGGATCATTGAGGCCCAGTCTCTCTCTCTTCTCTTCTACCCTTTGGGCTTGATCTATATCTCTAGTAGATCTTTGTATCTTTACATGGATATCAATAGATCCAACATCTTCTTAGATGTGGTGCACATGAATGTGTTGAAAACAAAGAAAGATATTATGGAGGTCATGGAGACATGGAATGGTTCTTCCACAATGATTGTCCTAGCCACCATGTGAACTTTGAGTAATTCTAAATATGAAATATCATCTTACAAGGATGATCAAAGGGATATTCAAGCAATTTCCTCAAGTTGCTTCTCTTGTTCTTTCTCTACTAAAGCTTGAATAAGATCTCTATATGACAGACTTCACATCAGCCATAAAGCTAAAGCTATCCCCATAGTTGTTGTTCCAATTTATTTTAATGGTGAGTCCTATTTCTCAAAGGAAAGTACCACAAAGAATTCTCTCTCTTATTGCCCAACAAAGCGCCAGATGCAAGTTATGAATGATTTTTTAGCAAAAATCACAGAGGCTTACTTGCAACATAAATTCAATATGTTAGTTTAGGATTCTTGCAGGGAAAAGCTAGACTTGATCGATTCACTACTTTGTTATGAAGTGTTCTCCTATTTGACCCCTTTCTAGAAGTCGCCACTATGCTGGTGCTCTTCTCCTTCAAGAAGCATTACCTCCTTTATGACAATTCATTAAGTTTTTCAGTTTTCATTTATCACTTCGCTTGTAGCAGTTGAAGGCATTGACTAAACTGATCAAGTTGACCTACAATCACATTAACGAGGAGGTGTGCAATCGAGTGACATTGACTTTGACCTACAAATCATATTCTTTCGAAATGGCAAGGGACTCGCATTGGTACCCCCTTGGAAACTTTTTGTGTCCTTTGTCCACTGTTGTCCCTTGCTTAAGTGCAGTTCTGAAGTGGAAGTGTCTCTCCTACTTATTTTGGAGTTACTATGATGCGGCTCCTTGTTAGAAAACAACTCAGAATTGTAAAAACGAGCAATCAAATGTAGTAGCTTTCTGAACATGATATATTTTCTCTTGTATCTCACAGATTACTACTGTTGAGGAAGCCAAAGAATTCTATCCTTTATTTGGCCTTGGAGCTAATATAGCTCTTATTTTCTCTGGTCGAACTGTGAAGTACTTCTCCAACCTTAGGAAAACATTGGGCCCTGGTGTTGATGGTTGGGCAATATCTCTTAAAGGAATGATGAGCATTGTAGTTCTTCTTGGTTTTGTGATCTGTGGAATCTACTGGGGCGTGAATAGGTTTATTGTCAATGATCCTTCTGTTCCTAGAACCGAGCGCAAAAAGAAGGTAAGCTCCATGAATTTTTTTTTTTGATGGTTTTCTGTCTAAATACATTTTTTATTGTTTAATATTTATACTCTTCTCAGGAAAAGCCGAAGCTAGGTATGGGAGAGAGCTTGAAAGTTCTGATCTCTTCTAGATATGTGAGGGATCTGGCCACTTTGGTTGTAGCATATGGTATTAGTATTAATCTTGTTGAAGTAACATGGAAATCAAAGCTTAAGGCACAGGTAATATATCATTTAATCTTTTTTTTTTAAATATCTCATCAATTTATAGATCAATTAAATTTATTCTTGATATAAATTGGCAGTTCCCCAGCCCTAATGAGTACTCATCATTCATGGGTGATTTCTCCACCGCTACCGGCATTGCAACTTTTACAATGATGCTGTTGGGAAGAGTGATACTTAGAAAATTTGGATGGGGTGTTGCAGCCATGATTACACCTACAGTTTTGCTGCTCACTGGAGTTGGTTTCTTCTCTCTAATTTTGTTTGGCGAGCCACTTGTCCCTTTATTGGCACAAGTTGGCATGACTCCTCTTCTTGCAGCTGTTTATGTTGGTGCGCTACAGAATATTTTCAGTAAAAGTGCAAAATACAGCTTGTTTGATCCTTGCAAGGAAATGGCTTATATACCTTTGGATGAAGAGATGAAGGTATGTTTAACTTTGTCGAGATCGGTCTTCTCTAAACTTAGCTCAGATGAGTTTTCTCGAAATTTAGTTCAGTGTTATGAGTTTAGATTAATAAGCTAAGAGTTAATGAACGAAACAATAAATTTTTTCTAATTTTCCATCAATTTTACATTCTGTTGTGGGCTCCGAAAAATTCCATTTTTTATTGTGTTTTGTGATCCCGGCCTCTCCGTGCCATCAGTCTATTATTTTTTTATAGTATTTGTGTGACGATAACAATAGAGAGTTTTAACGAGATTAGGTTCTGGGGGAATTTTTAGAAGGCAGATTTGGTTTTAGATAAGACACTACCCAGAGATTTCACCCTCATTTTGTGAGGACTTTTTGATCTGAGTTCTGGTTTCCTATAGGCGCAAGCCCTTATAGTTAATTACCCCTCTCGATAATAGGAGAGAACTTTGGATTAAGGCTAGTCGTTAAAGAGGTTATTACATAGGTTATGAACCTATCATATAATAACAATAGTTTTAGGGTTTTGAATTTGATCTTATGATTTGGATTTTGAAGTTTGAAATTTAGAATTTATCACCATTAACTTAAAATTGATGGCGGGGGGAATGAAGACGAGCCCGATCAAGATCCCATGGTTCCGTCATCCCGGGCTGTCATAATCCCTGGTCTACTTAGTCATAGGAGGTAGTCGACCCAACCTGACAGAAGGCACATTATCAGCAGCCACGGGTTGCTTCGTCCAAGAATACTTTGTAGATTTGGGTTGGTGTTTTTCTAAGGGGATATATCTGAATCCACCTTAGCCAAAAGAGAGCTTTATGCCCATCGAATATAGCGTATGATTCATAACTCAAGGGTTTGACGCCGTTAGGGAACATACGGGCTTTGGCCGTGATCGTAATATAATTGTGTCATTTTGTGGCAAAACCACCCGATCAGAGGGCATGTGCCACGTCCCTGTTGGCAAGAGACTATTTGAGGATGAATCATAGTGATACACTCGACACACATTCGCTCTTTGTGAGCTGAGATTAATTTCAAATTTATCACCCCCAACAAACGGTTGCGGGAGGTGGATGATTTTTAGTTTTAAGTTTTTTAGGAGATTGATTTTATTTCAAAAATTTGGACTTTTATTTGATTTGAGATTTGACCCCTCTGGTTGAGATTTTTTGTCAACGCGGCCATCATTGGGGTATCATTAAGGTCACTTATATTTTAATAGGATTTTGGGAGGCATTTTGTAATTCAAGTCGTGTCGACTCTAGTCCTTTCAAGAAGGAGGATGAAACTTGAATATTAAACCCGTGCAGCATTCTCGAATCGTTGGATTTGGACTTAGATGTAACGATTGGAGCACATGCGGGTTGTAGCATTTGACCCTGCGCAGCATTCTCGGTCATTGGTGTTTATGCTTTTAACATGTTGACTGGAGCACATGCAGGGTATATTTAGTTTAAGGGATCATACTTAATATATAAGGGGCACTTTAAAATATTTAAATATGATCCATTTGCGCAAGTGATTTTATTTAGAAAATGCCCGATATTTTTTTTAAGGGCCTATGAATGCCTTCTGTCCGCTTGTATACATGTTGCGGATCCGGTGGCGTTAAAACTTTCTAGATTTCAGTTATTGCATTTAGTTATTTTAACTTCTCTAAGCATCATTTAGCATAATTCGTAGAGTGTGTTTGCTCAATTTCCACTACTTGATCGTGCTCGTAGAAGAGTTATATTACTTACTACAAATTCCCCTATTCTCCCTCATAGGTGGATTGATTTGTTAGATACAAACTCCTTGTTCTTGCCCACAGGCTAGTTGTTATGGGCATTGCGAACTTCCTACTTCTGTATATGATTTTGCTCAAATTTGAATTAAGAAGTAATTTTATTATTTTGATTTGCATCAAACTTATATTTTAGTCACAAAGACTCTTTAAAGTCAAATCATTTTATTATAGTTCATCCAAATTATTTTTTTTTGTAACCGACACCTCTATTATCATTTTCTTTATTATTCTAGAAATATTTAGTTAAAATGAAAATTTTAATTTTGTGAGAGCCATTTGAGCATTTTCCAATCTTCCCAAATTTTTGGCTAAGTTCAGAGTTTTCGAGTAAATTTTGGCAACCTTCCGACGTCCCCTCCCCGACGCCGGGAGGTAAGGAGTGACTTTACTCGACCGGAGCGAATCAACGGCGAGGAGATTTGGTCTTCAGAATCTTTGATAATCATCGGTTGCAGATCGAATGGTTGCCAATGCTTGGATGGAGATCGTAGTTGATTGCCGATTGAGATGATTGCTTATTGCCTGTTGATTGTATCAATTGATTAAATAAAGTTTAATTGAAATTAAATTTTAATTTAATAATTAATTAATTAATTAATTCCAAATTAGGTTGATGCATATTCCTCTAATCTTTAAAAAAAAATTGGCTAAATCCCAAAATTTTGAGGAAATTTCGGTAGCCTCCTGGCGTTCCCTCCCCGACGCCGGGAGGCAAGGGAGTTGCTCGACTCGATCAGAGTGAATCAACAACGAGGAGATTGAGTCTTCAAAAGCATTGATTGGCGAAGATTGGTTGCAAATAATTGAATGTCGGTTGCTTGTCGAAAAATTGGCTAAGCCCAAAATTTTGAGGAAATTTCGGCAGCCTCCCGGCGTCCCCTCCCCGGCACCGGGAGGTAAGGAGGGCATTTTCCCTTTCAAGTCCGCCCGGCCGGAGCGAATTGACGGTCGAGGGCTTCGAGGCGTTGACAAGCCCCGAAATTAATCTTCAGAAGCTCCAATTGTTGATTATAGTGGTTGCCGACAATTTGTTACATGTTCCCTATTTGAAAATCCTCTCATCTCTCTCTCTCTCTCTCTCTCTCTCTCTCTCTCTCTCCTATTTTATTTCATTTTATTTTTATCTTTAAAAAAAAATTTGGCTAAGTCCCAAAATTTTCAGGAAATTTTGGCAGCCTCCTAGCGTTCCCTCCCCGGCGCCGGGAGGCAAGGGAGTTGCTCAACTCGATCAGAGCGAATCAACGACGAGGAGATTGAGTCTTCAAAAGCATTGATTGGCGAAGATTGGTTGCAAATAATTGAATGCCGGTTGCTTGTAGAAAAATTGGCTAAGTCCCGAAATTTTGAGGAAATTTCGGTAGCCTCCCGGCGTCCCCTCCCCGGCGACGGGAGGTAAGGAGGGCATTTGCCTTTTCAATTCCGCCCGCCCGGAGTGAATCGACGGCCGAGGGCTTCGGGGCGTTGACAGGCCCCGAAATTGATATTCAGAAGCTCCAATTGTTGATTGTAGTGGTTGCCGACAATTTGTTACATGTTGCCTATTTGAAAATCCTCTCATCTCTCTCTCTCTCTCTCTCTCTCTCTCTCTCTCTCTCTCTCTCTCTCTTCTTTTATTTCATTTTATTTTATAATATAGTAATATACTATATATATATATATATATATATATATATATATATATATATATATATATATATATATATATATATATATATTATAATATCTTAATATATACATAAGAGAGGGAGGGAGACGGGCATGGCCCGATCGGGACAAAGGCGGAGACCACAGAAGCAAGTGTCAGGCTCGGTGGGAGGAGACGACACACGGTTGGAGTCGGTCGGAGCAGGCGGAGGCTGGGGTCGGCCAACGAAGAAGGCAGCTGTTCGGAGTCGAAGGGTTCAATGGCCGGCGGGTCAAGGAGATTTGGACGGACTGGATGTCGGGTTAGAGTCGCACGAAGAGGATGGCCGCGTCGACGAGTTCGGCTTCGGATGGGCTTGATCAAGGGCCGGCTAAGGCAGATGGATGCTAGAGGGGCTTTGATTGAGTTCGACGGGAACAGATCAGGTAGATCTAGGGCACGACCGCGCGCTTCGTTCGTCTTCGGTATGTTTCCGAAAATCCTTTCCTTCGGTTCTGAGAGCGTTTCTGTGTGCGTGAGAGCGAATGAGGGAGGTTTCATTGTTTTATGCCGTATAAGAGATCGTGGGTCGTTTCTTTGGGTGGTTGAGTCGTGTGTAGTTGGGGGCTTCAGTCGGCTGGATCTTTAGGGCCGGCTTTAGGTAGTTACAGGTCAACATTTGTGTGGGTGGGAACAAGGATATTCTTATGCGGAGCATGTAAAGACCCAAGGGAGCAGCATACCTCCATTCCTCATTTTACTTGCAATACCATTACTAGTTTATCACTTTATTACTTCTACAATTATAAAATGCTTTTTATCACTACCTTCTTTTTTTATTTCTTTAGCATTAGCTGAAAACAACCATAGAAAATATATAAGAGGTATTACTTATTGAGGAATTACAGAGAATATTACCGAATTACCAGCTTACTGTTCTATTCTTCTTCTTCTTTTCCTGCTTTACCTACATTATGTGATTACCTACATTAGTTAGTATCAGAGCCTAGGCTCTCGAAACATGATAGATATCGTAACTTAGATGCCTTGTGGTCATCTTAGATGAAGATGACACATCAATTCATTTTGGGACACGTCCAGTTAACCACATTGTAGTAGGAACAACCATGCTGGCTACTCACCGTGGTCACATTACCGATTGTAATGTGAGATGGGTCTCCCATTTTGTTGTAGAAATCTCGAACTATGAAGATGAAATTGCCTTTTCTGACTAATTTGGTGAACTAATTGATTATGATGCTAAGGAACATACTGGAGAGAACTATCATCGGCGCCAACCTCACATGTACAATCATAATCACCATGAATTCAAGCCAGTTAGACATCCCATTTTTTGACGTCCAGCTGCATATCGAAGACTATCTTGACTAAGAGCGAGCTATTGAAACATTTTTTGAGTACATGGAAATTGCTCCAGGAAAATAGGTTAAATATTTGGCCTATCGTTTGAAAGGAGGTGCAAGTGTTTAGTGGGTTCGATTGCTTTAGTCACGACGACAAGAAGGAAAAGGTGCAGTCGATAGCTGGTAAGTACTAATTATAAATAGATGTTGTACTTGTGTTGCCAACATTGCAGCCAAGGAAGCCACACAATGAATGAATACACAAAAGAATTCTATCGG
This sequence comes from Dendrobium huoshanense, assembly GCA_016618105.1. Classification (NCBI taxonomy): domain Eukaryota; kingdom Viridiplantae; phylum Streptophyta; class Magnoliopsida; order Asparagales; family Orchidaceae; genus Dendrobium; species Dendrobium huoshanense. The sequence goes on along the minus strand of CM028345.1, from coordinate 46,138,136 downwards.
TTGAGTGCTCGAAATAATCTCAATGAATTCCCCAACAAACTTGTAGCTAGTTATATCAGCGGTCTCAGTGAAGCCCTATAGGATAAGCTTGAATTGAACTCTGTTTGGCTCCTTTAAAGGCTGTAAATTTTGCTTTAAAGGTCGAGAACCAATTCTCGTAATTCCCGTAGTTCTAATAGTTTACAATTCAATGAAATGGATTCAAACACTCACAAAAGTGGAATTCCTACTGCCAAACCCATACATCATCCTCTCCAATGCTCAACACTCCTGCCATCCTAGAAAAAAATTGATTATTGATCTTAAACTTCAATCCAAGGGGAAAGCTCCTATGCGGGATGGTTCATATTCAAAACCCACTACCTTAAAAATTTTAGATGCTTCCAACTAGGTCATAAATTTAATGAATGTACTACTCGACGACAACTCCAACTAATGGAAGCTGAAGGTGAAAATGAAACTCTTGCTATTGAAGTGGATAATGAACCAATAACTGAAGATATCATTGGTGATGATGGCGAAACACTTGTTTGTGTAATGGAAAAGTTGTTAGTGGCACCAAGGCAACCCAACTGCTCTCAGTGAAACACATTATTCAAGATGCGATGCATGATCAATGGTGAAGTTTGTGAACTTATTATCGATGGTAGTTGTACTAAGAATATTATTTCTTGCTCAGTAGTGCAGGCTTTACAGCTTCAAACCACGAAAAATCCAAACCTTTACAAAATTAGTTTGATCAAAAAAGGGTTTGGCATAATGATATCTGAGAAGTACCGAATTTCATTTTCTATTGACCAACATTATATTTGTGAAGTTCTCAGTGATGTGCTTGACATGGATGTTTATCATCTTATATTTTGGGTAGGCCATGACAGTTTGATTTTGGGGCAATTCATGATTGCCGTATGAACACCTATTTGTTTGATTGGAAAGGAAAGCGATTGCATCTCATCTCGCGCTTGATTGAAACTAATACCTATGTGGTATTTGGTTAAGTTGTGATGCACATTTGTGTCTGGGTTATCTCTTCTTCAATCCTAGAAAGAGTCATATGCCTTCCTAGCTTTGGTTTTACAAGAATTGAACCCTAAAAGTTATTGTTAAATCCATGTCTGTTGAATTACACAACTTACTAGAGAAATTTGCTGATGTGGCACCCAATGAATTACCTCCAAAACTTCCGCCTTTATGAACCCTACAACATCACAGTGACTCCAGGAGCTACCCTTCCTACCTTGCACATTATAAGATGAGTCATATGGAGTAAATAATTTTGCAGAAATTGTTTGATGACTTTTTGTCCAAACAACTGATTCAGCCTAGCTTGAGCCCTTGTGTTGTACCTGCGTTACTCTAAGAAGGACAGAAGTTGGAGAATGTGTGTCGACAACTGATTTATCAATAAAATCACTATAAAATTTAGATTCCCAATCTGAGCTGTTTGATAATCTTTTTGAGTCCTCAATCTTTTCTAAATTGGACTTATGCAGCGGGTACTATCATATTCGAATCCGAGCGGAGGATGAATGGCAAACAACATTTAAAATGTGTGAAGGTCTATACAAATGGAATATGATGTCGTTTGGGCTATATAATGCTCCATCCACCTTTATGATGCTTATTAATGAGATATTAAAGTGTTGTTTGCTTTGATGACATCGTCATCAATAGTTGTAAATTTGGCAGACAACCTTCAACACTTGCAAGCGATATTTGAATTACTACGTCAAAACAACTTGTACATCAACCTTCTCAAATGTGAAATTGCTCAATCCCACGTATATTTCTTTGCTTCATTATATCAAGTAGTGGTGTTCATGTTGATCCGAGAAAGGTTTCTATGATTACTAAGCGGTTAATGCCACATTCTCTCTTTGATTTCCATATCTTTCACGAGCTTGCAAACTTCTGTTGAGGATTTATTCATGGGTTTAGCATTATCATGACATCGATTACCAACCTCTTGAAGGCCAAAACATTTTTTTTGGGGCAGCGAGCAATAATGAAGTCTTTACACCATTAAAGTAGCTCTCAACACCACCTATCCTCGCACTGTCGAATTTCAACAAATAATTCCATGTCGACACTAATGCTTTGGCAAAGGGTATAGGTGTTGTGCTTTCACAAGACAAGCACGCTATTGAAATTTTTATTGAAAAATTGACTCGTACAAAATGGGTTGAACTTTATGCAATCATTTATACCTTATAACATTGGGAGCATTATCTATTGTATCAAAACTTTGTGCGACGCAATGATGACTAAACACTATAATATATCAATTCTCATAAAACTATCAGTATAATGCATGCTCGCTGGATTATTTATCTACAGAAATTTACCTTTGTACTTCAACGCAAGTCCGGTCTTCAGAACAGAGTTGCGGACACACTCAGTAGACCTTCAACTCTCATTAGACAGTTGCATACATAAATTACAGGTGTTGCCTACTTAAAAGACCTTTTTTGCCATGAATAAAGATTTTAGCAATATATATGGCTCACATGTACTTCTGTATACTGTTGGCTAGCGTGATATTGCATTCTCCATCCGTCATGGTTTTGTATTCAAACATAACCTTTTTTGTATTCCTATTTTATCTTAGCGACAACGATTGATTAAAATCTTCACTTTAATGGGCTCGTAGCTCATGTGGGTCGTGATAATACTATCGAACAACTTCAGCTACAATTTTTCCTGCCTATCTTGCAAAGAGATGTTTCGTGCTTTAGTGAGCGCTTCTCGATTTATCAACAATATAAAGACAACGGGCAGAATACTGGGTTATATACGCATCTTCTTGTTCTTGATTCAATTTGGGAGGATTTGAGTCTCGATTTTGTTCTCGGTTTACCTTGCACAAAATGTGGCTTCGATTCTATCGTGGTTGCCGTAATAGATTCTAAAAAATGTTTCACTTTATTGCTTGTAAGAAGACTTTCGATGCCCTTCACATTGCAGGTTTTTTTTTTCATGAAATTGTTCGTTTATATGGCATACCATGGAGCCTAACTTTTGATCGTGATATAAAATTCATTAGTCATTTTTGGTGTGAGCTTTGTAAACAAAAATGAACACTACTTTATAGCTTAGCTCCACCTATCATCCTCAATTCGACTCGACAATCAAACAAAAGTGCTCAATAGGACTCTTGGTAATATGTTGATATACTTAGTTCAAGACCACCCAAAGAAATGGGATGAAGTATTAGGGCATGGTGAATTTGCTTACAACTCAATGCCCAACCATTTAATAAGCGCAGCCCATTTAGTATTGTTTACACTAAAGCTCCCATTCATATATTTGTTATCACCATTTTACCTAAATGTCACAACAAATTAGCCTTTGATATTGCTACATAATTCTCTAGCATGCTGTCCGATGTTCGCAGTAAGCTTTTGGCTTCTAATGATGCTTACAAGAGCAAGTTGACCAACACCGTCGTCACAAGGTGTTCCGCCCAGGCGAGTTAGTTATGATCTGCTTACATCTCGTGCGATTTCCACCTGGCACATATTCTAAGGTTGGCCCCCTGAAGATCGGACCTATTTCAATCTAAAAGATCAAAGGCAATGCTTATGTCATTGATTTGCCCAAACATCTTAATACTCTGGCGACATTTAATGTTGCTGGCATTTACTTGTTATCCTGTTGATGAATACCACCGTTAACAGCTCAGTAGACTTGAGCTCTTCCAGCGTGGGGTCCAACATGATGGGGAGCATGTTAAGTCCCAAGGGAGCAGCATACCTCCATTTCTCAGTTTGCTTGCAATAGTGGTTTATCGCTTTATTACTTTTACTACACAGTACTTTGTACCACTACCTTCTGTTTTGTAAGATCATTTCTATACAGTAATTTCTACCACTAACCAAGGGAGCAGCATACCTCCATTTAAGTGGAAAATGATTTTTTTTAAGAGTTCCAGATCCTAGGAAATGCATGATAAAAACACCAAAGTTTGATACCTAACATGGTAGATTCCGTAGCTGTTGTTTTGTTATGCCTATTAACAATGTTTAAAATTGCGTATTTGGGTATTGAGGCGTTTTTCATTCGTGAGGCAAGGTGTAAGCCTCAATGCGTTTTGAGGCGTAAGCCTCAAAATCAAAAGATTGCGTAAACATAAAATAATAAATTTTTTATATACTAATGAGTGAATAATATAAACAATAAAAAAGCATAAGATATGAGTGAAATCAAAATATTCTAATAATAAGACAACATGAAATATAGTTCAACTCAAATTTCCAAAAACAAATGCATGATAAAATCATTTGAATCATCATTATGATGATCTACTTTCTCCCCTTCCTCCTCTCCTATAGAGTCCAATGTTGGGCATTTACTTCAAGATTTATGTAAGTTTTAATATATATAGCGTGAGGCGTAAGCCTTATGCCAATGAGGCGAGGCGGGCCTCAACCAAGTTGAGGCACAAGCCTCATAAAAAAACTTGAGGCGTAAGCATCGAGGCGTTTTTTACTGGAATTGCGCAAAGGCGGGCCTCAAGGCGAGCCTCATATTGCGCAATTTTAAACCATGCCTATTAATAGCTAGGGAAGACATTATTTCTGAGCACTAAAGGTTTTGATTTTTATCATTTTCTTAAACATTATTTCAGGTTAAAGGGAAAGCAGCCATTGATGTTGTTTGCAATCCCTTGGGAAAGTCAGGTGGTGCTTTGATTCAACAGTTCATGATATTAACATTTGGCTCTCTAGCAAACTCTACTCCCTATCTTGGAGGAATACTATTGGTAATTGTTCTTGCTTGGTTGGGTGCTGCCAGATCTTTAGATTCCCAATTCTCTCCATTAGCCAAACAAGAGGTAGAGAAAGAGAGGGTGAAGGAAAAGGCCAAGGAACCTGTGATTGAAGTTTCTGCAAAAGAAGTTAGTAGCTTGGTGGAGAAGGAAGATAATGTTTCTCTTCCTGAACCTAAATCATCAAATGGTTCAGCTTTGCAACAGAAAACAGCTTCAGAGCCTGAAACCCCCAGCCAACTTCCGCAGTAAGGATTCCTTCAGAAATTTTCGGGTCTCAATACCCTGAAAGGTTGGTTTAGATATTCAAATGATTTTGGGAAAGATATGATGATTAGGTGATCCTTAAACTTACAATCATCATGTAGTGATAATAGTGGGAGGTATAGTAATGATTTCTTTGTCTGTTTTTGAAATGAAATAAACTGTCTTAGCACCTACTGTAGTGATTTCTTTGTCTGTTTTTGAAATGAAATAAACTGCCTTAGCAATTACTTCATGCTTGAATGTACTTTTATTGATCAGTCTTTGAGAATCACTGTTGTTACATTTGTAATTTTTTTGTTAAACATATAGCAGAGATGCATCAAAGTTATTTTCTACCCACTTCTGATGTCATATTTTTCTTAGTTTTATGTTGGCTATCACAGGGAAATAAAAATAAAAAAAAATCAAATTAGACGCCTTAGCTCGCTTGCAGACTGATGTGCTTCGTGCGATCTCTCCACGCCGCTCCAGCCATGCTCCACACGATCTATGCACGACTCCATACTCCACTCGTATTGTTAAAACGAGAATGAGGTGAGAGGCTTTGTTCTTCTTCCTACCTCACGCATGCAACTGCCGCATAAAGCCCTATCCTCGTTTGTGCCAAACTCCAAACATCGAAATCCCGAGCTCCCTTGTGCCCTTTGTTGAAATCCACGAACTCCTCACAGCTCATACCCGCTTTCGGCAACATCTCATGTTCTTTCTCACTATCGAAGACTCCCATCCGACTTCTAATCTCGCAAGCAAGTCGAATCCCGCGCCTGCCTCTTCCTTTGCTCCCGTATAGAACCCCACTGTGCTGATCTCCTTTGATGCCGACATTCGGCCCGCCTCTTCCTTTGCTCAACCAACCCAACCCTGATCCCTTTCCTCCATCCGACACCAACGCCCCAAGCAAAACCCAGCCCCAGCCTCCATTTCTTCCCTCTACCCATCCTCTGCCTTCTAGCCATGGATTCCCTGCACCCGTCGAGTCTTCATGATCCAATCTTTGTCTCCCTGCTCAACCCGTTCGAAGACCAAGAGCTGCACCACCTCTCTGCCACCTTTTTGTCTCACAGCCCGAACACAATCCCTCCACCACTGCTTGCCGTGACATCCAACATTGACAGTGCACATCTTTTTTGACGTGACAGATTTTGCGTGGTAGGATTGAAGATTATAGTTGCGGTGTCATTCAACACTGACAGTGCACGTCTTTTTTGACGTTGCGGTAAGGCTAAGACTTCTTAAATTTTCCTACACGAGATGTTAGGATGCTGTTGAAATTTCGATTAACATGGGACTTAATATGAACAAAATGATAGGGAACATAACTTGAGGTGAACAACAGGGAGCTGAACCATAAAGTTTAAAATGCATAATTAGATGAAAAAATGTGAACACTAAATGATAATTTAGTTCATTTAAACAAGTATAAATGAACGAGCATGGTATTTGTATTGGGGAAACATTCGAACATGAGCAATTTGCAGACAACATCAGTAGTACAAAAGAGCACAAGTACCTCTTACATGCAACAACAAAAGACTTGTTATGCAAGCAATAACTAGCTTGCGGATTAAACTAGTTATACTTGCAAACAATGATAGGAGATCTGTCATGCCTATAATAGTTCACACAAGGGCCACAAACAATGAATACAACGATGCTCGATAGTCAACATCAACACTTTGCATGCAACAAATGTTACTGTAGATAAGTGTGTTAGGCCACCCATGGATTATGATTGTGGATGTGATGCAAGCATAATAACTCTCCTACAAACATATCAAAGGGGACTGCATCAGATGTACAAGAAGAATGAATTATGATACAATAGCTCATATACAAACAAGAATCATTAGCCCACTACGAGCATGCAAATCTATAAGTGATTGAAGGAGAATTGTCATGCTATTGTAGTCCACATACGGGTGATGATTAGTGAAATACATCCAACACGATAGAGCCCCTTGCAAACATACATAGTGCATCATGCAGTGAGTGTGAACTTTTACCGTCAATGATGGGAGAGCTGTCGTAGGTGCAACAATGATAGTCAGCAACAGACAATGAATGTAATAATGCCCTACAATTAATAGCCATTCAGCAGCGGAAAATGCATTGATTCCTTACGAGAAAAGATCAGATGATCAATATATAATGCTCATATCAATAATACCATACAAGCAGAAGGTACAGATGTGTATTGAATGATAACCTGCCGGCTAACATGCACAGGGAACCAATGATGAATGAAACACAAATAATAGCCTACATCAGCATGCTAACGTACAATACCTGTTTGCAAATAATAATATTCCCTGCGAACATTCACAAGCAGTGGTGATAGTATATGCTGCAAGGGTGTTGAGTCCCTTGTGAACATAGATACGCATGCAACATGATGTTTTGTGAGCAGAGACCAAAGATTGTAGCAAATACGGGAGGACTACAACAACTGCAAGCGCCTTTGAGCCGTTGTAGAAAACCCTTGTAGTTAACAACCACGCTGAGAAGAAGCGCGCTCATTTTACACTGGACTCGAAGATTTTGTTGATTAAGTATAACTAAGTCCTCCAATTGATAACTCTAGAGGCTTTGATAGTGACAGTTGGGATAAAGGCAACTCGATGTAAGGAGAAAGCCTGTCGGCATATTGTCAGAGGAAGGTCCTAACTGTGGCACTAAGCATGCAAGGTTGAATGATTTTGTAGAGTAAAAGAATGATCAGTTGAAACGATGCCTCGATTGGTGGGTATACCAAAAATGATTTGGATGGAAGTACCATTGAGGCTTGTATATTTTATCATCTTTGCAGAAATATTGAGGCTTATGGAGGAGAAATACAACATTATTTGAATAAATGACAAATAGACGGAGATCGAACTTCACAACCTAATGTCTTATGTGTGCTCTTAGTTGCTATGTCAAGGGCCGCAAGAAAAGTTTCCACGTCTCATGTGCATATCAGATGCTAGAATGTCGTTAGGATACTAAAAATATATTGTGCTTTTTCCTATTCATGCTTCAAGGAAATCACCTTATGACAAGCTGAAGGTGGGGAAGCTTAATAGTGCACAAACTCAAGTGACTTCCTTGAATCTTCCTATAAATGCAATCTGAAGGACCTTGCAATTGAAGCCAGAGACTGCCGAGGGTAGGAATTGTTGTTCACCATATAATGTTGTTGCTGATGATGATCTACAAATGTTGTACGAAGATGCGCTGTTAAATCATGCCACCGGATCCGTGACATTCATACAAGCAGATATAAAACATCTATAAGCATCTAAATAAAATGTTGTGCACACTCAAATGATAATCATTCATATGATTTTTATTGCTAAATATTTTAAAATGTCCTTGTATATGCATAATAATTCATATAAACATGTCATTCAGCATCACAAGATGCATTATAATATAATAGTGCATCACATTTACATGCCAACATATTGCACATGCATATAGTCGTAACATGCATAATGCATCATAACAAATGTGTCATTCAGTATGCAGGTTGTGTTCTGCGCATACACATTGCATCATAGAAAATGCATTACACAGACACGCTATTCAGCATGTGAAATGTATTACGCAGTAGCAGTGTGCTCTCGCTAGCATGCAGATACATTATGCACTACATGCAAGCGTCGAATTATCATGCAAATATGTCACGCGGGCAAATCGACGATGTATAGATACATTATGCATGCATTTTACACAAATGTACTATGCGCCATGTTAATGCGCCGCGCTATGCAAGCAAATCAAACGGGAGGTTTTGCCGCCAAATTGCACCATTATATTACGGTTATGGTCAAATCCAATATGCTCCCCAGTGGCGCTAAATCTTTAAGTGATGAATCAATATGATATAATCGAAAGAGCATAAAGCTCTATGTTAGTTAAGGTGGATTCATATTTGTCCTCTTAGACAAATATTCACCCTAGATCTATAAGGTTCTCTTGAACGAAGTAATCCATTGCTGTCGACAAAGATTCTTATGTCAAGTTGGGTCGACTACCTCCTCTGACTAAGTAGACTAGGGACCATGATGATCCGGGACTACATAACCAAGGGATCATGACCGGGTTCATCATCATTCCCCCAAACGTCCACTATCCGCTTTAAATGCAAGGTGGTGAATTTTTAATTTTAAATGTAAAATTTTCAAATACCAAATCATGCTGCTAGCATACGCCAGATGCTTTGCATTTCTTTGACGACTAGTCTTAATCGAAAGTTTTCTCTTATTACCGGGAGGGGTAATTAACATAGTGGCTTGCGCCTATAGGAAACATGTGCTCAGATCATAAAGTCCTCACAAAATGAGGGCGAAATATCTGGGTAATGTCTTATTTAAAACTCAATATGCATTCTGAAAATTTGTCTCGGAACATACTTGTTAAAACTCTCCTCGACAATCCGAAGAAAGAAAAAAAGGGGCTGCGGAGAGGTCGGGGCTTGAATTTTCAGAGCCCACATTTTACTATTATTGTATTGCATATGCTGAAAATTCCTGTAAATGTTTATATAGGTAGGGATCAATCTAATGGAAATGGAAATAGCATAGTATATTTTATCCTTTCTATCACTAGCTTGAAGAAGGCAAAAACGGAAAGTCTCTGAACCTTTTGTAGTGTTGTGGTGAGGACTGAGGAGCATCTTCAACTCCTCTTTCTCTATTTGGGTAATGTCTTATTTAAAACTCAATATGCATTCTGAAGCTTTATGTGACCAAATCATCACAATAATTTTATTTGTCTCGAGCTACTTCAACCTTCTCATGCATATATTCATTTTACTAGTGTAAAGCACTTCACCATCTGAGCAATCTCATCTATATAACACTTAATTTTATGCTTCTCTTCTCTTTTAATGACTAATATTTTGTGTCATAAAACATTGTAGGTTTAACCACCATCTAATAACGTTGGGTGATCCTAATCAGTGAACAATATGAAAAAAATTAGAAATTTTAAAAAGTATTTCTAGTGTTTGATCAACCTTAAAATTTTCAAATATTTGATGTGTTACTAAATTATTATTGAAATTAATGAAATTTGATTATTGTTTACATTTTGTATTTTTTATCATAACTAATAATATATCTTAAATTTAAAATTTGTATGAACATATATGGTAGAGAGAGAGAGAGAGAGAGAGAGAGAGAGAGAGAGAGAGAGAGAGAGAGAGAGAGAGAGAGAGAGAGAGAGTATATTAAAACATATGTATGAACCATGTTCATACCTTGGTTGAATCATGGTCGAACATGATTCAAGGCATTAAATATCATATTATTTTATCTTAATTCATATCATATTCAAATATAATTCAATGAATAAAATACCACCATATATTCAAATATGATTGGATCATTATTTATTTGTATTTGTTTAATGTTCAAACTAGCTAATAATTCAATATGATTTGATTAAATATATAGTCTATTGATAACAATAATAATTCCACCGCAATGGAAGTCTTCACCCTTCACAAAGGAAGCTTCTCTATGATGTAATCGTTGCAAGTTGCTGTATATGTAATTGAAGCGTGGAAGTCAAGCCATCTGTTCATTGGAATTCCACAAATCGATTGGCTCATATTTTTTTTATTACATGAATTATTATTTTTTAATTGTATTTTATTAATGGATATCTAATTTTATTTAAATTTAATAATATTTTTTTAAAAAAATATTTTCTAACTAACTCTTTAATTAAAATTCGAAAAATTTTGCAACTAAAAAATCATGCAAAGCTTCTTCTCCATGCAAGTTACTATGTTATTGACGCTAAAAATACGGTGAATTTTATGATATTCCATCTGACCAATTAACTTTTTAGTGAGAATTGAATAACGATTCATTTTCTTATATATAAATTCATGAAGGCATTTGTGCCTTCTCTTCCAAACTAGATAGTACGTTTAATTTCTTCACAAATTATCGTGATTCAATGGAAGAAATTCTCATCAGTCTCTTGTTCATTTTATGTCTATCTCCCTGCTCCCAATCATTCGCAAGTGTCAACAACACAGTGGACTACAAATCACTTGTTGATATCAAGGATCAGTTCCTGAAGCAAAGCAATTCTGCTTCTTCTGCCACTTTCATGAGCTCATGGAACGAAGCTAATCCATTTTGTTCATGGGAAGGAGTCACATGCGGACACGAGCACTCAGATAGAGTCACAGCATTGGATCTCAGCTCCATCGGTTTGGCTGGTCCTCTTCCTCCTGCCATAGCCAATCTCACCTTCCTCAAAAGGCTCGATCTCAGCAACAATGGCATCTATGGTGAGATCCCTCTATATCTCGCTCGCTTGCAACGACTCGAACATCTCAACCTGAGTTTTAACTCGTTTCATGGAGACATCCCTGCTATTCTGGTGACTAATAGTTCTGTGTTTCAAGTTCTAGATCTCTGCTGCAATAAACTCACCGGCAAAATCCCTCTTTTTATCAACTCTGTGTCTCCACTCAACTACTTGGGCTTTGATAACAACATCATCACAGGCAAAATTCCACCTTCAATTGGCAATCTCACCTTCTTGGAAGGTCTCTATGCTACTTATAATAATCTGGAGGGAGAGATTCCAGTAGAGATTGGTGGCCTCCGTAGCTTACAAGTCTTCAGAGTGGGTGAGAATAATCTTTTAGGTAACATTCCTTCTTCATTCTACAACCTATCATCGCTGCGCATAATTTCATTGGCAAATAATCACCTCTCTGGTGGCATTTCGTCTGACATCGCCCAAGCTTTTCCAAACCTAGAAATCTTATATATTTCTAGAAATCATTTCATCGGCTCACTTGAAATTCTTCAAAATGTTACCAGTCTCGAGCGTTTGGACATCGGGGTAAATAATTTCACAGGAGTGGTGCCACCATATTTTGGGAAAATGCAGAATCTTGTATACCTCAATATGCAACGAAATGAACTTAAAGCCATTGATGCACAAGACTGGAGATTTATTGATTCATTAACTAATTGCACAAGCTTTGAAATGTTAAGTCTTTATCATAATAACTTTGGTGGAGTGCTTCCAAAATCATTTTGGAACCTCTCTATTGAGCTTCGAGATATAACATTAGGACTCAATAATATTTCAGGAAGCATTCCTTTTGAACTTGGAAGGTACACCAATTTGATTAATTTTGGGATGGAGGGAAATCTTCTGAGTGGTTTTTTACCCGAGAGCATTGGAAAACTTAAGAGCCTACAAGTGGTATCCCTAGATCAGAATAATCTTCATGGAATTATTCCTTACTCCTTAAGCAATCTCACTATACTTACCAATTTGTGGTTGGCATTTAATCAATTAACTGGTACCATACCCTCAAGCATACAAAATCTTCAAAATCTCAATGATTTGGATCTCAGACATAATAATTTAACTGGCTTGATTCCAAAAGAACTTTTTCTCATCCCCTCTTTATCAAATACTTTATTATTATCATATAATTCTTTAACTGGGTCTCTACCTTTAGAGGTTGGTCATCTAGTAAATATCATGTCACTTGATTTTTCTCATAATAAATTAAATGGAGAAATTCCAACATCACTTGGAAGTTGTCAATTATTGCATGAATTATATATGGGTGCTAACTTCTTTTATGGCCCTATTCCTATTTCTCTAAGCAATATGAAGAGTCTTGAAATGCTAGACCTTTCGCATAATAATTTATCAGGGTCTATTCCTCAATCTCTTCAAAATCTTATCTACCTTAAGTACTTGGATATTTCATTTAATAGCCTTGAAGGTGAGGTGCCATACAAAGGTGTCTTTGCAAATTCTTCAACAATCTCCCTCATTGGAAATGAAAAGATTTGTGGAGGAATTCCAAAACTTCATTTGCAAGAATGTGTTTTCAATTCAAAGTCAACAAAAAGAAAAAGTCATCATTTAATCAAAATCATTGTCCCAATTCTTAGCTTTCTTGTTTTGTTATTGGCTTTTTTGTTGTGCTATACTTTACTCTACAAAAAACAAAAACAAAGTGGCCGAAGAAGAAATTTGTCAAACTCATCTTTGAGCACTCCATTTCCAAGAATTTCCTATGCAAAATTAGCCAGAGCTACGAATGGTTTCTCCAGTTCATATTTAGTAGGAAATGGAAGGTTTGGCTCCGTCTACAAAGGCACCCTAAGAGATTATCAAGCTATTGTGGCTATCAAAGTTTTCAAACTTGAGGTCCATGGAGCTTTTAAGAGTTTCATATCTGAATGTGATACATTAAGAAGTATAAGACATCGTAATCTTGTGAGGATCCTAACATCTTGTTCGAGCATTGATCAACAAGGAAGAGATTTTAAAGCTTTGATTTTTGAGTTCATGCCAAAGGGAAACTTGGACATGTGGCTCCATCGAGATTATGAAAAAGATGGAGATGATGTTCTTTCTTTAGACAAGAGATTGGACATTATCATCAATATTGCTGATGCTTTGGAATATCTTCATCATAGTTGTGAACCATCAATCATTCATTGTGATGTGAAGCCAAGCAACATCTTGCTTGACAATGACATGATTGCACATGTAGGAGATTTTGGACTCTCAAGAATGATTTCTGAGGCTATGAGCACGACACTTCAAGATTATTCTGACAAAAGTGAGATTAAAGGAACAATTGGCTATTTTGCTCCAGGTAATGCCATGATTCCTCTTCTTTGTGCTATAATTAAGCATGTCATTATCTTTCAATATGATGTGTGTGCTCTTTTAAAGTAATATTTTCTTAAAACTATATACATTCCTTTTTATTTGTAGAATATGCCGAAGGAGTTCGCCCGTCTACCTCTACAGATGTTTATAGTTTTGGAATAATAATACTGGAAATGCTTACCGGAAGGCGACCTACTGATGATATTTTCAAGGATAACTTAACTCTATACAATCACGTCAAAATGGTATTTCCTCATAGAATCAATGATATCGTCGATCTTAAAATGTTTACAGAAGAGCAAATTGATGCCAATAAGAGTAGTTTCCCGAGCATCCAAAGATGTTTGCTTTCTTTGGCTGAAGTGGGTCTTTTATGCTCAACTTCATTATCAGAAAAAAGGCCGTGCATGAGAGAGGTTGCTACCAAATTACATGCAATTAGAGTTTCTTATCTTCAATCTGATGAAAATAGTGGAGTGAAATAGTAGTCCTTCATTTGTTTTAGGTTTCTTCTTTCCTGCGACTTAGCTTTTGATAAATAATTAGATAAGTAACGCTGTTATATTCATTTTAAATGAATCTCTTATTTCCTTGATCATGAAATCAGATTGCAGTGCTGTTACTACCAAATTACATTTTTTTTTTGAGCTTTTTTGTTTCATGTTCTGACAAAAGTTGTATTAATTTTTTTTCAAGTTTAGAGATATAGATTTGATCAGATTCAAAGGCCTTGGAGATTCTTACTTGAAATACTCAAGATGAAAAAGAAAAAACAAATCACAGGGCAACGGATAATCAAAGTAGATATACCACTCATGATTCAAGATTATAAAGGTGCTCCCTCCCTCAAAAGTGTTAATTAGACGTGATACATACTCCAAAAATTATCTTGATCGGGCACGAATCTCGAGGCAAAAGCTAGTTGGAAACTTCAAAAATTAATTTTGGGAGCCTCCGAACTTCGATTTCAGCAAGCTTATAGTCAAATTGAGCATCTCGGAAATACGAATCCAACGACACCAAGATCAACCCAATCCGAGCCCAAATGAGTCCGAATCAAGGGCTCAAAGCGCTGTTGGAAGGTTCAAACCGCAACTTGAGTTATCAAAGGGTCTCCGATTTTGACGAGCTTATACTCGAATCGAACGGCTCGATGAGATGAATCCAATGAGCCCAAGATCGCCGAATTCCGACATCATTAGGGGCTTCAAATGCCCAACGAACGGTGCATGATCAAAGGATTCGATATCGACCATCCATTCAAAACACTCCCAATTCGCCACTGATCTCACGCCTATTTACGGGCTATGCCACTCCAGAAAAATTAGAAATATAGTCCTCATTCTACACCAAAGGGACTCAAGTGAAGAGAGAGAAGAAGAAGAGAAGAAGGAGGAGAAGGAAGAAGCTCCTTCTCGACCACCGCCGGAGCTCTTCCTGCCACCTGAAGACGTCGGAATTCTGCTGAATTTTCGGGAAACGCCGGGAATTTGCAGAACTTTGTAACTTTATTGAGAAGTTGATTGTAAACTGATCGTCTTGATTTGTAAGACGGATCAACCTTTGTACTTCATATAAACACTAGTGGAACTTTACAACTGGGCGAGGCCCCGTGGTTTTTTCCCTTTTTGGGTTTTCCACGTAAAAACTCTAGTGTTCATTTTTCTTTTCTGTTTGTGTGCGGAATACTCGTACAACGCTAGGACGCAAATTTACAAACTCTACCGCCGCGTATATTCTAGCACGCAATAGTTTGGCGCCGTCTGTGTGAAAACACTATCCCACAACTTCAAGTATTGCTACAATGGTCAACAGGCGTAGCACTCGCATCATTGGAGCTTCCCACTCCAACTCCCACCAATCCAGAAATATGTCTGCAAATTACAGACGCCCGATGTTTGCCTCTTTTTATCCTGGGGGGCAGAATGCTGCCGGAGAAGGGATCTCGGGACCTTCTTTAGAAGAAAGAATCCGGAAGATGGAAGGATCTCAGAACGAGATCCTTCAACTCCTGCGAGATAATCGACAGCCGACATTGGAGGAGATCCTTCTCCCTCGGGATCCACCAAGGGTTGAAGATATTCAATTCGAGCATCATCAAGAAGAGATTCATCTTCCTCCACCTAGGAGACATCCTCAATCACGACAGGAAGATGAACTTGCCGATACAGCGAGTTCAACACATCCTTCCCCCTCGACTCGGCAGCCTCGCATTTTTTCGGATCTCCCAAAAGGCTCTCCCCAACCACACATTGCGGAACTCCCTCAGAATGTCCTGTGTCGCGAACTGCAAAAATTGGTATAGGAAGAGTTCCCCCGAGGAGATGTGAGGCATGCTCTCCGACAGAGGAATTTCCAGGAGTCATCACCTCTAACTGAAGCCATTCTTCAGCACCCCATTCCAGTCGTATTCAAAGTGCCAAACGTTGAGTCCTACGACGGGACGACCGACCCGTATGAGCATATCGACTACTACAGAACCATCTTGCATATTCAACGAGCATCAGACGCGCTCCTCTGCCAGGTCTTTCCCGTCACCCTTAAAAGGACAGGCCCGAACGTGGTTCTATTCGCTTGCACCTGGAACGATCCTCTCTTTTGTCAAATTGGCCAAAGTATTCGTCGAACAATTTATGGTCAATCGAAGAATTACTAAGGATTCTTTCCACCTCTCCGGGATCCGCCAAAATGAGGGAGAATCGTTGAAGGAATATTTTCAGCGATTTTCTACTGAAGCATGATAGATTTCAGGAGTAGACCCTGAATTACTCAAAGGGGTCTTTCTTGGAGGTCTTCGTCCTGGCCCCTTCTATTCGGCCCTTATGCGAGACACCGTCCATTTATACTCTGACTTGATCCATCGCGTGGAGGCACAAATCTCTGCAGATGAAGCTATAAATGCTCACAGGAAGCAATTTGAGCAAATCAGCGGGAAGCGCAAAGGTGCACCTGGGTTGGATAATTCTTTCTCACAGCAGAAAAAGTATGGGAAGAATAATCTACCTCATAGGTCTTCGTCACCACGATGGGAACCCCGACAGGAGAAGGAGTATACCCCACTCAATACGTCTCGAGTAAATGTATTGATGGCCGTTCGAGATCAAGATACAATAAAATGGCCAAACCCTTTGAAGTCGAACACAGGAAATTCAGATCAGTACAGTCACTTTCATCGTAGCCGTGGTCACACTACCGAAGCCTGCAAGCAACTCAAGGATGAGATTGAAAGGCTTATCCGCCAGGGCTACCTTCGACAATTTATTCAAGATTCACCTACCAGAGAGGAAGCTCGTCCCGCTGGGGGGCAAAGTCAACAACAAAGACAACCATTGAATACTATTCAAATGGTTGGAGAGATTGAATGATCATGCACTTAACGAATTTGTATTAGCAATTCTACTTGTCTTGTTGTCCCTTTTATGTTGAGTATGGTACCACTTTGATATCTCTAATGTATTCTTCCAAATTAAATGTTGTTGTATTGTCACCGTATGTAGATCTTGTGTGTTGAGTACATTGTAATTTGTATATCCCTAAGTCGTATTAGGAAACTATTGTACTATCTTACGTAATGCAGTAATAGAATGTTCATGTTGTTGTGATATGATTTTTTCTCTTATGAAAGATAAGAAAAAACTTCTCAAACTCTTTCTCCGTGATTCGAGAAATACACAATCCATATTGTATCTCAATCATCGGATGATCAATCCCAGGGGGATTTGATCCGACCTCATCCATACAGGTTAACGTCATCAAGCAAAGGCTCCGACATACAACCTCGGATAGGTCTTACATCCTTAGTGGATTCTCTCGACCTCATCCACACAGGTTAACGTCGTCGAGCAAAGGCTCTGACATATAACCTCAGATAGGTCTTACATCCTTGGTGGATTCTCCCGACCTCTTCCACACAGGTTAACGTCGTCAAGCAAAGGCTCCGACATACAACCTCAGATAGGTCTTACATCCTTGGTGGATTCTCTCAATCTCTTCCACACAGGTTAACATCGTTGAGCAAAGGCTCCGACATACAACCTCGGATAGGTCTTACATCATTGGTGGATTCTCTCGACCTCTTCCACACAGGTTAACTTCATCGAGCAAAGGCTCCGACATACAACCTCGGATAGGTCTTACATCCTTGGTGGATTCTCTCGACCATTTCCACACAGGTTAATGTCATTGAACAAATGTTCTGACATACAACCTCGGATAGAACTTCTACCCGACGTCGAACTTCTTCATGTCGTCGGACTTCTGCTCGTCAGCGGACTCCTACTCGTCGTCGGACTTCTGCACGTCGACGAACTTTCGTCGGTCTTCTACCCGACGTCGGACTTCTCCATGTCGTCGGACTTCTGCTCGTCGTCGAACTTCTGCTCGTCGACGAACTTTCGTTAGTCTCCTACCCGACACAGTACTTCTACCCGACGTCGGGCTTCTCCTTGTCGTCGGACTTCTGCTCGTCAGCAGACTCCTACTCGTCGTCGGACTTCTGCTCGTCGACGAACTTTTATCGGTCTTCTACCCGGCGTTGAACTTCTCTCTATCATCAAACTTCTGATTGTCAGCAGACTTCTACCCGACGTCGGACTTCTCCCTGTCGTCGGACTTCTGCTCGTCAGCGGACTTGTACTCGTCGTCGGACTTCTGCTTGTCAACGAACTTTCGTCGGTCTTCTACCCCACACAGTACTTCTACCCGACGTCGGGATTCTCCTTGTCGTCGGACTTCTGCTCGTCAGCGGACTCCTACTCGTCGTCGGAATTCTAACCGTCGATGGAATTTCGTCAGTCTTCTGCCCGACGCCGTACTTCTACTCGTCGTTGGAATTCTGACCGTCGTCGAAATTTCGTCGATCTTCTGCCCCAATGCCGTATTTCTACCCGACACTAGATTTTTGCAGTTCAACAGATCTCTCGAAAGCCGGGGGGAAGAAGAAAAAATCCCGTAACTCCTGCACGCGAGGAGGGGCGCTAATTTGAGCAGGGGAAATTTTTCGCTCGCAAATAGCGGAAGCCTCAACCGTTAGAAAGCCGTGGGGGAAGAAAGAGAAATCCTGTAACTCCTGCACGCGAGGAGGAGCGCTAATTCGAGCAGGGAAAATTTTTCGCTCGCAAATAGCAGAAGCCTCAGCAGCCAGAAAGCCATGGGGGAAGAAGGAGAAATCCCGTAACTCCTGCACGCGAGGAGGGGCGCTAATTCGAGCAGGGAAAATTTCCCACTCGCAAATAACGAAAGCCTCAACCGTTAGAAAGCCGTGGGGGAAGAAAGAGAAATCCTGTAACTCCTGCACGCGAGGAGGGGCGCTAATTCGAGCAGGGGAAATTTCCCGCTCGCAAATAGCGGAAGCCTCAGCCGCCAGAGGGAGAAAGAAAGAGAAGGTGCAAGTTTTCTGAAGGCCTAGGGGGCCTATTTATAGGTTCTTGAGGAAAAGGGGAGAAGTTATTGCAAATTTTGGAATCACCTATTTTTAGAAAATTTTTACAATATTTTTGGAATTTTTAAGATTTTTTTGAGATTTTTTCAGACCTAAAAATGACAAAAACGTCATTTTTTTACGAAGGTGGGGCCCACATTGGAGGTGCGGCCAACTGGCCGCACCGTTTCGCGTGGCCAGGTCACGGATCCGCGGCCAGCATGGCCGGATCACAGCTGGCCAGCCGTGGCACGTGCGCGCGGCCAAGGTAGCCCGCGGCACGCAGGCGCAACGCGCGGCAGCGCGGCGGACTGCAGCGCCGGCGGCAGCCCAGCGCGGGCGCCACCCAGGCAGGCGCGGGCACGCGAGCGCGGCCGCTGTTCCGCATTGCCGGCAGCGGCAGCGACAGCGGCCGGCAGGCCGATCTGGCCGGTCCAGCCGCCCGGACTATTTCGGTCCCGTTTTTCGCCCCAACAAGTCCAAATTCGACTTTTTTGGGGTCCCCGGGCCCGTTTTTCGACGTCCCTGACTCAATTTTGACACTTTCATGGCCATTCGAGGCCCCCACACGTAAGAATAATTCCGATTCGCTCGAGAAAATTCTTTAAAATTTGTGATGCATATTTTCAGACTCCTGGAGCTCCGACGTCCAAAATAGGGGGGGGGGGGGCAACTGATACATACTTCAAAAATTATCTTGATCGAGCACGAATCTCGAGGCAAAAGCTAGTTGAAAACTTCAAAAATTAATTTTTGGAACCTCCGAACTCCGATTTCAGCAAGCTTATAGTCAAATTGAGCGTCTCGAAAATACGAATCCAACGACACCAAGATCAACCCAATCCGAGCCCAAATGAGTTCGAATCATGGGCTCAAAGCGCTGTTGGATGGTTCAAACCGCAACTTGAGTTATCAAACGGTCTCCAATATTTATGAGCTTATAGTCGAATCGAACGGCTCGACGAGACGAATCCAACGAGCCCAAGATCGTCGAATTCTGACATCATTAAGGCCTTCAAATGCCCAACGAACGGTGCATGATCAAAGGATTCGATATCGGCCGTCCATTCAAAGCACTCCCAATTCGCCCCTAATCTCACGCCTATTTACGGGTTATGCCACTCCTAAAAAATTATAAATATAGCCCTCATTCTTCACCAAAGGGACTCAAGTGAAGAGAGAGAAGAAGAAGAGAAGAAGGAGGAGAAGGAAGAAGCTCCTCCTCGACCACCGCACGAGCTCTTCCTGCCACCTGAAGACGCCGGAACTCTGCTGAATTTTCGGAAAACGCCGGGAATTTGCAGAACTTTGTAACTTTATGAGAAGTTTATTGTAAACTGATTGTCTTGATTTGTAAGACGGATCAACATTTGTACTTCATACAAACACTAGTGAAACTTTACAACTGAGCGAGGCCCCGTGGTTTTTTCCATTTTTGGGTTTTCCACGTAAAAACTCTGGTGTTCATTTCTCTTTAATGTTTGTGTGCGGAATACTCGTACAACGCTAGGACGCAAATTTACAAACTCTACCGCCGCGTATATTCTAGCAGGCAACAAGACGTATTAAGCTTAAAGAGGGGGGAGTGAGACGAAGATAGGAGAGAGGGAGAGAGAGTGCTGATGGGGAGAGAGGGATAGCGAAAGAGGGAGAGAGAAAGAGCTGACTTAGGAGAGAGAGGAAGAGAGCTAACACTACAAGAAATTCATGAAATACATACGACATTTTAGGCTGCTCAATAATCGCTGGAAATTCTAGAGGTTAAGCTGACAGATTGATAATCGGTAATAATCAGGGGTTATATCGGCAGATTGAGTGCCAAAATTTCCGGTGGTTATTGAGCCGCCACAAATCCCGTCGGTTTATCCTATACTTGACGGCTGACACAATAACTGGTGGATTAACCGCCGGTTTGAGCCATATTTTTCATCGACTTGCTCTTTTTCCTCATTTAAACATGTATACTCATTTTGTTCCATCCTAGAGCTCTCTCGTCGCTGCAGCTCCACCCGAGCTTCCGCCCTACTGAGGCTGGCATTGATCTTCATCTCCCTAGCCGCATCTTGTTACTTTTCGTCTTCCCTAGTCGACACATTTACATTCGCCATAGCCGACGCCAGTATGGTTTTAATAAATTTTGTGTTTTTAAAACTTATTTTTTGAAACATCGATATCATACGATAAATTAGGCCGCTGATATGCAATAAAAACCGTCGAAAATTAATGGACATTTTTTGGTGGTCTAGCCGTCGGAAATAAGCGGCAGTTAATGCCGCCAGTAATACAATTGAATATTTTCTCATAGTTCATCTGTGGTGTGCTCGTCGGTAATGTCCGGTGGCCAAATCATTGGATAATCTGCCAGAAATTTCTAATGGATATTTTGGGTGAACCGCTGCCCTGACCACCGAACTGATCGCAACCTAAATTAGTTGGAAAGCCGTCAGAAAAAATTCTTACCGAAAATAAGCCACCGGTTCTCGTTTCCTCACAGCTTTTACCGGTGGAAAAATATCTGCCAGAAATCTTAATCTCTCACGGAAATTTGCCAATTTATATCAGAAAAAATTGCTAGTAATTGACGATTTTTCTGTAGTGAGAGAAAGAGAGAGCTAGAGAGTTGACAGGAAGAGAGAGAGAGGGGAGAGAGACTTGATATTTAATATTTAAATATTAGTACAATATATTTTAAATATTTAATTAATAATTATTTTAACTGTTAAATAATTATTATTTTAAATGTAAAATAATAATCATTTTAGCTATTACTTTAACTATTATTTTAGAAAATAATTAAATATTTAACAATCAATTAAAATATATTTTAAATATGAGTAAAAATATATTTTAAATATTTATTTAATAACTATTTCAGCTATTATTTTAACTATTAAATAATAATCATTTTAGCTATTATTTTAACTATTATTTAAATAATAATTTTATATATAAATATTTAAGAAACAATTAAAATATATTTTAAATATTTAATTAATAATTATTTAAACTATTATTTTAAAATAATTTTTTTTTCTCTCTCTCACTTGTCGACTCTCTCCCTCTCTCCCCTATCCTCTCCTCTTTAAGTTGAATACGCCAAATTATTTTGGGCATTCAGAATGCACATAACTATCTAGCTCCAAATAATTTGAAGAATTTGCTCCTATTTAAATTTTAATTATTTGAATGCTCCTTCTACTAATTTAATTAAATAAACTACTCCCTGAAATAATTCCTAAATATTATTCAATATTGAAACTAAACTTTCAATAATTTAAAAGAATTCTCGAATTGCATGCAAGCTGATCATGTAGTCATAATATTTAACTGTTCAAACCATTTTGCACTTCTTATCCTCACTCTTATGTTCTTCTCCTTGGAGTTATCAAATTAGTCAAAACTTCAAGAAGCACAGCTGCTCCTCTTCATTTCTTATGCCTTTTTCCTGATGATCGAACTTATGAAATCCCTTGAATTGTCAAGCACTTTTTATTTTTTGTTCCCTTCCATTAACTTTCTACACATTATGCATCACTAGCTCCTTCATATAACTACAATGATGGAGTGACTTCAACTACCTTCTCTACCTCCTTATATGTTCATATAAATGGAGGGACTTCAACTACCTTCCATTATATGATTATTACAATAACGAACAAATTGCATCGATCTTTACATTCTTAATCATACGCAGTAGTAACTTGTTCATATTATTTGATCATGATTTAATTAGGGTTTAAGAATTAAAGTAGTTGGAAGTTGGCTTAAACATTACAAATTTCAAGCGGGTAAACTAAAGTCTCACGGCGAAGGATTTAATTTTTAGAGTATGAAGTATATCAAAACAAATCACTAATCTTTGAAGATGTTGAATAGAGAAAGAATGTAGCCGTCCGTAAAATTTTGTCACAAGCTAATTAAAGTCGCACGCTATGTATTCACTGGAAACATATAAGGTGATAGAAAGAAGGGTTGATGAGCTCTTACAATCTGATGCTCCCAAGACCTGCAAGAATTCCAGACAAAGGAAACAAGAACCTGAAACAGAGAAAAGAGAGAGGCTCACCTCTCATTAGGGGAAGAAGGAGGTATTGGCAGAACGAAGTTCTCTTAGGGAAATTATCAAAAGCTGCTTAGTTACAGTAATTTCTCCTATATGTATTAGCTACCACTTGTAATTTCTAATATTACTAAAAGGAAATTACTAATTAGAGCAGAGCAACTAAAAAGTAGTATTGTACTATAATAACAAAATTGGTACTAGGGAACGTGTGGCTTGCTGAGATGTTCCATTGTGCCGGCGGTCCATGCTAAGCACTGCATCAGTCCTCCCCGGCCGACGAAGAGCTCGACTCCGACGAGCTGACTGTGATCGGTGAAGAATCCGGTGGGTGATACAGCCATATATCGGAGACGTTGAAAGTTGGAGCCGTGTTATGACCGGCTGGTAGATCAACCGTATATGCATTATCATTGATCTTTGCAATGATAGGAACAGGACCAATCTTACGACGGCTGAGTTTGTTGTATGTGCCCGGTGGAAAACGCTCACGGCGCATTCGAACCATAACAAGGTCGCCTACATTGAATGATGTCTGTCTCCGATGGCGATCAGCAGCCTCTTTGTACTTAGAATTGGCTTTCTCCAGTTGTTTGTGAACGTCAGTGAGCATGGTGGTATACTGATTGGAGAAGTTGGCTGCGGATCCCGACTTGCACTTCGGTAACACAGCTACATCCACAACAAGGTTAGGAGGTTTGGTATAGACTATGTGGAATGGCGGCTTACCGGTAGAGCGGTTCACTGACGAGTTGAAAGCAAATTCAGCAATGCTAAGTACTTCTTCCCACTGTCTTGGGTGGTCTTGTACCAAACAACGGAGCATGCTCCCCAAAGTACGGTTCATTACTTCTGTTTGTCCGTCCGACTGAGGATGGTAAGCCAAACTAAGGCGCAAATCGGTACCCAATCTCTTCCAAAGCTCCCGCCAAAAATGGCTTATGAACTTGACGTCCCGATCGGACGTTAGACTTCGGGGAATGCCATGTAATCGGACAACCTGGTGAAAAAAAAGATGTGCAACATGAAGGGCGTTTGAAGTTTTCTTACAGGCGATGAAGTGGGCCATCTTCGAAAAGCGGTCGACCACAACCATGATAGAATCATTTCCCTTTGATGTGCGAGGCAATCCGAGAACAAAATCGAGACTAAGGTCCTCCCAAATTGAATCTGGTACGGGTAGAGGAGTATAGAGGCCTGTATTTTGGGCACCCCCCTTGTAGCTTTGACACACGGCGCAACGTTTGACAAAACGAAATACATCCTGTCGGAGGCGTGGCCAGAAGAATCGGCACTTCATACGTGCTAAGGACTTATCCTTCCCCAAGTGAACAACCAAGGCGCCACAGTGCACCTCTCGGATGAAATGTTGTCTCCAGGATGACAACGGAACACATAGCAGGCCATTATAAAAAAGAAAACCATGCTTAATTGAGTAGCAGGGAACAATTTCCTTTTGCTGGCATTTGGCCCAAATGTCAGAGAAGTCTCGGTCAGTTGGATAGAGTTCTTTGAGGCAAACCAAGCCCGAAAACTCAGTCTGAAGCTGGTTGACGAGTAAGACCTTTCGACTAAGAGCATCTGCGACCTTGTTGTCTTGTCCAGCTTGATGTTTCAGAACAAATGAAAACCTTTGAAGAAAATCCACCCAACGAGCATGCATCCTATTGACGTGCTTTTGACTTTTTATAAACTGCAGGGCCTTGTTGTCTGTGCACAAAATGAATTCCTGGTGTAAGAGGTAGTGCTCCCACTGCTTTAAAGCTCGAACAAGAGCATACAATTCTTGTTCATAGGCCGACCAGCGTTGACGAGAAGGGCAAAGTTTTTCACTGAGGTAAGCCACGGGTCTACCCTCCTGTGATAAAACGGCTCCAATACCTATGGAAGAAGCATCAGTTTCCACCATAAAAAGCTTGTCAAAGCTAGGTAGTCTTAGAATCGGAGCAGACGTGAGCGCCTCCTTAATGGCAGCGAAACTGTGTTGTTGTTGTTCTCCCCAGACGAAGTTTTTCGATTTGAGACAATCCGTGATAGGACTCATTATCACATAAAGCCCTTTATAAATTTGCGATAAAAATTCACTAAACCATGAAAGCTACGAACCTCAAAAAAGGACTGGGGAGTTGGCCAACTTTGTATTGCTGCGACCTTATCGGGGTTCATTTGGACTCCGGTTTTTAACACCACAAAGCCCAGAAAGTGTGCCTGCGAGGTAGCGAAATCACATTTCGGTAAGTTGAGGAACAACCGATTTTCTGTAAGATAACAAAGAGCTGTTTGAGGTGGTTAACATGCTGCAGCAATGTATCACTGTAAACTAGGATGTCGTCAAAGTAAGCAATACAGAACTTCTCCCAAACCGACTTAAGAATGTCTTGCATCATTCTCATAAACGTGGAGGGAGCGTTGCATAGGCCGAACGACATGACTCACCATTCATACAAACCGGAACCTATCTTGAAAGCTGTCTTCCATTCGTCGCCGGGACGAATTCGGATTTGATGATATCCACTACGTAAGTCCAGCTTTGAGAAAATATTGGCGCCTTCAAATTCATCCAACAACTCGTCGATCTGAGGTACCGAAAATCTGTACTTCACAGTGATCTTGTTTATGGCTCTGCTATCGACGCATAAACGCCATTCACCATTTTTCTTGGGCACCAAGAATGCCGGAACAGCACATGGACTGATACTGGACTGGATGAGCTGCTTCTTCAGAAGGTCTTCAATAATGGTCTGCAAGGCTTGTTGTTCCTTGGGATTTAATCGGTAATGAGGAAGATTTGGTAAGACTGCACCGGGTACAAGGTCTATTTGGTGCTGAATATTGCGAAGGGGCGGAAGAGTGTCCGGTAGTTCACTGGGGCAGATGTTCTGAAACTCCCGTAATAATTGTTTTACCTCCCCAGGAAGTTCCAAAGAATTTGGAATGAATGGTTCGGTGATAACTACTGCCCATAATGGATCTGCTTCTTTCCAAGTGAGTAGTAGATTAGGTCCTGAGACTAAATGCATAACCGCAGAAGGGGATTGGCCAGCAACAGCAGGAGGTTTGTTTTCACGAACACCTGGAAGCAACTTGAGTCGTCTACCTTTCCATTCAAGTGAGTAAGCATTGGCCCGTCCGTCGTAAATGGCGCCCGAATCAAACTGCCACGGCCTGCCTAAAATCAAGTGGCAAACATCCATGTCCAGAACGTCACAAAGGACATCACACACGTACAATTGGCCTATAGAGAAAGTGACTTGGCACATCTCAGAAACAGGAATATCAATTCCTTTCTTGACCCAACTGATTTTGTACGGTTGGGGATTCTTTGTTGTTTTCAACTGCAATGCCTGAACTACCGATCGGGAGATTATGTTTTCGGTACACCCGCTGTCCACAAGTAGATCACATACTTTTCCGGCTATGGTACTCCGTGTTTTAAAAATTGCGTGGCGTTGCGAAGCGTTGTGATGCCTAGGAGCGATTAGTAATTTTTCTAGAACACAGATTACTGGTTCACCCTCATCACCTTCCAGCTCGTCCACATCCCGATCTCCCAGCTCATCAGGTTATAGTGAATCTTCCCCCTCTTCATTCTCCAATAATTGAAGTTGTTGCCGTTGCGGACACTCATTCGACTTATGGCCCAGCTGGAAACAACGAAAACACTTCAGAGTGCCAGGCTTCACGTATGGATTATTCTGCTGAGGAGCTTTTGCTTTGGGCTGTGTCTTGGCATCAACATTTGATGTAACAGGGGTTGGTTGCTTGGATTATGAAGGCGTCGGCAACAATGAGCCACTGCCCATATTTTGGAATTGAAGGGAGCTCCCCCTTGAGGCTTCGGGCACTGAATCAGGAGTTGGCCTTCGAGTGAAAGTTGATCTCGATGATCGACTGAGTTGTATTTCTGCCCTTAGGGCGAAATTGATGGCTTGCGACAGTGACCAAACCGCATTTAATTCAAGCCGGTCTTGAATACTGTATTTAAGTCCCCTGATATACCTAGCGACCAGCTGATTCATAGACTCATTGAGATTGTTTCGAGCGCTTAATCGATGAAACTCTTCCGTGTATTCACTTACTGACCGATTGCCTTGCACACACTGTTGATACTTCATGTAGAGGATTTGTTCAAAATCGGTCGGTAGGAATTGCGCTCGAAGGAGTTGCCTCATCCGCACCCAACTACGGACTGGGCCTTTTCCCTCCCTTTGCCGTATTTGCAGTAATTGAGTCCACCACGCACTCGCTCCACTCCTCAATCTACAGGCGACATATTTGACCTGTTTGGTCGGCTCAATTTCCATGTAGTCAAAGAAATTCTCAACGGCCTTCTCCCAATCTAAGTAATCCTCGATGTGTAAATGGCCATCAAAAAATGGGATGTCTACCTTGACTTTAAATTTTGCTTGGTGTTGATGAGGTGCTGGACGTCGTCTGCGACGGAAGTGATCTCCCGTCTGATCAAAATTGAATTCTTCCTCCTCCGTGTTGCTTCCGCCTCTTTCTGGATGTTCTTCGAATTCTTCTTCGGAATCGGATACTCCTTGTACAGGAATGGGTAGTCGACGCCGTGGCCGATCAAAACCCGCACCACGCCGGCCACCGCGAATAGTTGGCGGTGTCTGTCCCCGGCGAGGATGACAATTTGCTTCAGCTGCCTGATTGAGATTTAACTCTCGGTGCAGTGTCAGAGAGAGACATTGCACATCCGCGGACAACGTCTCCAGTTGGCGCAAGATGGCTGTCTGGTTTGCCCATAACGTTTCGAAGCTCCGATCGTCGTCGGCAGCCGGTTCTTTGCCCTGCTCCGTCATCCTTCTAGTCTGGATTCAATGGCTCTGATACCACCTGATGCTCCCAAGACCTGCAAGAATTCCAGACAAAGGAAACAAGAACCTGAAACAGAGAAAAGAGAGAGGCTCACCTCTCGTTAGGGGAAGAAGGAGGTATTGGCAGAATGAAGTTCTCTTAGGGAAATTATCAAAAGCTGCTTAGTTACAGTAATTTCTCCTATATGTATTAGCTACCACTTGTAATTTCTAATATTACTAAAAGGAAATTACTAATTAGAGCAGAGCAACTAAAAAGTAGTATTGTACTATAATAACGGAATTGGTACTAGGGAACGTGTGGCTTGCTGAGACGTTCCATTGTGCCGGCGGTCCATGCTAAGCACTGCATCACAATCAAAAGGTCACATAAATATTCAGCGAGGTTTATGACTCTATTTATTAAAATACGGAAGAGTTTTACTCTAGGAAGAATTCCGCTAATATAGGACATATAAAGTTAAATTTCATATTTGAATTTACTTTTTTTTTTTTCATGAAGAAAATATTAGATAATTTGCATTTGTATGTTGTAGGCGTGCATCATGAAAAGTTTAGGGTAGTTAATATTTTGTGATCAAAAGAAAATATATTGAAGTCTCCGTCAACGGGCAAATTATTGCGTCCGGTGTCTGGATTCGTCCGGACATCAATCCAGACGCACCACATCAGCAAAATACACCGGACCCCGATGTATTTGAGTGACGTGGCGCATATGAATTAGTTGTCCGGTTGTCAAGTGACCGGATGCAATAATTCACCCGCCAACGTCCCTTTTACTAGTACAATTATTGTGCTTGACTTGAAAAAGAACACGCAATGGAAATTGGAAAATATGAAGGAGATAGAGATTAGCTGGCTAGGGATAAAATTCCTAACGTAATGAATGACATATATTCTGATGATGCAATAAGATAATAAAAATGATTTTGCGCCAATAAATTAATTAGACATTTCATAAGAATGTCTTAATTAGGTTTTACTCAATCAAATATGAGAATGAAAGCAAGAACTAATAAATTAATTTTAGGCTTCATTTAGAACGGCTTTCCTGCTGCTTTTTAAAACAACTTTTAAGTGCAAAAATTTCTAGTTCAAGAAAATTTTGTATTAGAAAACTGCTTTAAAAAGCAGTAAGAAGATTGTCCCAAACAAAGCCTTAGTCTAGCCCTCTTCTTTCTTTCATGAGAGAGAAAGAGTGAAAAAGAGAGAGAGAGAGAGACATGCATGTATTCATATAGAGGTTGCCCTTGTTAAATTTGATATATTGATATTAATTTTAATTTCACTCCAGAGCTCGATTCATCTCTAACTCGAAATTGAGTTTGATTAATTAGTCGAGTTCAAGCTTGAGCATGAACAAAATTCTATGAATTTGAGTTAGCTCATTTAAAATGAAACAGATAAAATAAGTTGATTCAAGTAATTATTATTATAATAAATTATAAAAAATGAGAAATTAAAAGATTAATAATAAAGAGTCACTTGATATAAGAAAATAAGATAATTTTTAAACATGTTTAACATATTTATATTGAACTCTTGAATAATATTATATTTTATGTTAATATTTTGTTAACAAGATGATTTGCGAGCTAACGAGTCATTTATCAAGTCAAACTGAAGTTGACACATAGCTCAGCTTGACTCCATTACACCACTAATTAAAATCATAGTTGTCACTGTATTGTATAAAAGAAATAATGTCATCTATGATGTTGGAGTCGTTTTATTGAGACAATTGTTATGAATTTTCAATGCTCATAAGGTGGGTTTAAAAAACTTGTAATCTAATATTTGAATAATTTTAGATCTAATCAATAATACCAATATTTGTGATGAAGTCATTAGTAATGTTTCCATCACTTTCCAAAGGAATCTTCTCTATGATGTGATCGTTGCAGGTTGCTATATAATTAATGCGAGAAATATAGTGGAACACGCAACTCATCTTCATCTATTAGTTGCGGACATTGACTATCAATTAAGAGGTCACAAATTCGAGTCTTATGTATGTGATGTGTGTATAAATTTGCCTTAATTGATCTAAATATAAATAAAAAAAAAAAATTCAGTGGAACCGTTCACTTTAAAGTCAAGTCATCTGTTGATTGGAATTCCAGAAATGCATTGGCAAATAATATTTATATATTTAATATTCAAATAATTATGCATCTAAAACATTATGCTAAGTTTTAAGATAAATTAATGAATTTGTACTCTCGTGAGGCATTCTTCTTCAGAGAAATATTGTCATAGCGCATCATATATTTATTCAAATTGCCCCCCGGAAAGTGTTATTTTTACTGTGCTGATTGCTTTGGTTGAAGAGAAGTGTTATTTATTCAAATTGCCCCCCCCCCCCACCCCACCAAAAAAAAAGATTTATTAAATGATTCTTTAGGTAATTTGTCCTCAATTGCGCACCGCCTATATATATATATTTATATATATATATATATATTTGATATGTCATCAAAAAATTATCTTGATCAGACACGAATATTGAGGCAAAAATCAAGTTGGAAACATAAAAAATTATTTCTGGGATCATCTGAACTCCGATTTCAGCAAACTTATAGTCGAACTGAGCATCTAAGAAATACAAACCCAATGACACCAAATTCAACTCAATCCGAGCCCAAATGGGTCCGAATCAAAGACTCGAACCATTGTTGGAAGGTTCAAACCACCATTTTGATTACCAAACGGTTTCCAAACATGGCATTCTTATAGTCGAATCTAGCAGCTCAACGAGACGAATCCAACGAGCCCAAGATCGCCGAGTTCTAATATCATTAAGACCTTCACATGTATGACGAACGGTACACGATCAAGGGATTCAATATCGGTCGTCTTTCGAAACAACTCCCCATTTGCCCTTGATCCTCCTCCTATTTACGGGTCATGCCATCCTCAAAAAACTATAAATAGCCTCTCATTTCTCTTGAGAGGGGACCCAAAGAAGGAAGAAGAAAGAAGGAAGAAGAGGAGAAGAGAAGAAGAGAAGGAGAGAAGAAACTCCTCCTCGACCACCACCGGAGTTCCACTCGACTTCCAAGTGAAGCAAGAATTCCGCCCGACCTCCAAGTGACGCCAAAGTTTCACCTGAACTGCAAGTGACACAGAAGTTCTGTCTAAATATCATCTAACACTAGAGTTCTCCATGGCCTCCAACTGACGTCGTACTTCTACCCGACGCCGGACCTCCGCTAGTCACCAAGCTTCTACTCGACGTCGAACCTCTGCTCGTCTCCAAATTTCTACCCAACGTCAGACCTCCGCTCGTCACTAGATTTCTACCTGATGCCGTCCTTCAGACCTTCGTCGTCAGACAACAGTCCTTCCTACCTCCGTCACCCACCGACTACGGTCCTTCTGACTTACGTCGCCCACCGACTACAGTCCTTCCGACCCCCGTCACCCACCAACTACGATCCTTCTGACTTACATCGCTCATTGACTATAGTCCTTCCGATCTCCGTCGCCCGCCGACTACTGTCTTTCTGACTTACGTCGCCCACCGACTACAGTTCTTCAGACCTCTGTCATCAGTCAACGGTCCTTCTGACCTCCGTCATTCGCCGACTACGGTCCTTCCGACCTTCGTCGCCCACCGACTACCGACCCGACGAACACATTAACAGTGGCTCTTTCTATCCACATAATGTAATGCACTCTATAAGATGTACATCAAGTTAAGGCCTTCCTCCAAGGAAGCGCCTCATTTGTAATCAACTGGAATACTTGTGGATTCATTCAAATTGGGTTAGGCCCCGTGATTTTTTTCCTTTCTTCAGGGGTTTTCCATGTAAAAATCTAGGTGTTTTTTGTGAATGTCGGACCATCTCTTTCATTTGTTCGCATGCCGGATTTTCGTACAAAGTTAAGACGTTAAACTTTATATTTCTCTACCGCCGCGAATACTCTAGGACACAACAATGGTCTTTAGGCAATTGCCCCAAGTACAATTTAACATATTGTGTAGATGTATTATTGTTAGGGAATGATGAACAAAATACAAAGAGAAATAGTAAATCAAAAAATTTTGTTTTTCAAGGGTAGCGGACCCCCAACATATAGCCAACAGTTACTTATAAATTTATCCCCCCTGAAAATTATGACTAGTTCCGCCCGTGATTGAGTAGAACATCATTCACAAGGTAACATAAAGTGTACATGGATCTATCATCTCTCTCAATGCACAATATGGATTCTTTCGGCAAGCCTTGTTTCTTAAAGTTTCTACCCCCACTGAAGTTGTTGCCAATAAACTTCATACTCTGCTCATTTTCATGAATTCCTCATTACATAAAATTCTCCCTACTAAAATCCAATAATCATTGCAAATTTATTTACTCAAAGTGTTCGTTTCTTTTCTACAATATCGAAATCAACTATTCTAAGTAGTAGTTGATGAATAAGGACTCCATATAACTGCAACTCTACAACTTTAAAAACATACTTAAAATGGGATTTCTTTGCCCTTCTAATTAGGCAAACAAAAACCTCAAATTATCTAAAAAATTTATACAATACGCTCGTAGCTCTATATGTGACCAAAGCATTGTAATACCTTCACATGAATATAATTACAGAGGTCCTCTGCATACGAAATATTTTATATAAGATAATGAGGACAAAATAAATACTTGAATCATGTTCCACATAGACTAACAAAGAGAGCTAAATAAATCATTTTTCTTAATTCAATTTTATTAAGAGTCAATTTATTTTTTAAATCTAAAAAACATATCATTTATTTTATAAGAAAAGTAAAAACAATCAAGACGAAATTATCTTCTTGCAAGATATAAAATTAAGATGTTATTTTTTTAGTAAAAATTTGTCAGCAATAAAATTCAAGTGATTCAAATTAATTCCAAAATTTTATATTTGATCCAAGATTTATGATAATTTTTTATGTAGATTCGCCGTGGAATTCCACAAATGCATGACTGAAAAGTCGTTGCATAATCATAGCCAAATAAATTCTACAAAATGCATTAATTTTAGAAAGTTTTCCAACTAAAAAATAATACTAATAAGTATTATGATTAAACTTTAATGAGAACAAGCCTTAAAATCATTTAAAGACATATAATATAAACTTTGATGGAGATATGCTAATTTAATCTTCTTCTTTTTTTCTATAAATTCATGAAGGAATGCATGGGTGTTCTGAACAACTCCCTTTCTCTTCCTTACTAGATATACAGATCCTAGCACACTAATTCCTCTTATTCAATGGAGAAATTTTCATTCGGTATCATTATGCTCTTCTTCTTCATTGTCAGTTCATCTCCCTCGCAATTGCTCTCAACCCTAAACACCAACACAACAAACTACAATTCACTCGTTGCCTTCAAGAGTCAACTCATGAAGCAAAGCATTAATGGCGCTTCTTCTACCATTCTCAACTCATGGAACGACACAACCCACTTCTGCTCATGGGAAGGAGTCACGTGCGGCCACAAGCATCAAAACAAAGTCGTAGCCTTGGATCTCAGCTCCAGTGGATTGGTTGGTCCTCTTCCTCCTTCCATAGCCAATCTCACCTTCCTCAGAAGGCTCGATCTTAGCCTCAATTGGCTCAATGGTGAGATCCATCCTAATCTTGCTCGATTGCAACGATTGCAATATCTTAACTTGAGTTTTAACTCATTTCATGGAGACATTCCCCACATTCTCATCGCAAATAACTCTGCGTTTCAAGTTCTTGATCTCTGTTGCAACCAGCTTACAGGCAAGATCCCTGCAACCCTAAACTCTATGTCACAGCTCAACCATCTTGATCTTAGTAACAATAGCATCATTGGCACCATCCCATCTTCACTTGGAAATCTCTCCTCCTTAGAAACTCTTCGTGTCTTTTCTAATCATATAGGGGGAGGCATCCCACTAGAGATTGGCAGCCTTCATAAATTAAAACATATAAATGTGGCAGGGAATAATCTTTCTGGTAGCATTCCATCTGCATTCTTCAACCTATCATCACTTCGAATAATTTTATTAGTAAGTAATCACCTTTATGGTGATATTTCAACTAATATTGCCCAAGCTTTTCCATACCTAGAAATATTTTATATTGGTGGAAATCATTTCTTTGGTTCACTTCACCATGCTCTTCAAAATGTTACCAGTATCAGGCGTTTAGACATTGAAGATAATAATTTTACAGGAGTGGTGCCACCAGATCTTGGAAAAATGCATAACCTTATATACCTCAATATGCAATACAATAAGCTTGAAGCAGCTGATGCAAAGGACTGGAGATTTCTTGATTCTTTAATTAATTGCACTAGCTTAGAAACCTTGGCCCTTTGTAGCAATAACCTTGGTGGAATGCTTCCAAAATCAATTGGGAATCTCTCCATTGAGCTTCAAAAATTGATATTGGGATTCAATCATATTTCAGGAAGCATCCCTTTTGAACTTGGAAAGTACGCCAAATTAAATTGTTTAGGGATGGAGAGAAATCTTTTGCAAGGTCCTATACCTGAGAGCATTGGAAAGCTTCAACGGCTACAAGATTTAAATTTATTTAATAATAGTTTAACGGGAACTATTCCTTATTCCTTAGGCAATCTCACAAAACTTATCAATTTATTTTTAGGATTTAATCAATTAACAGGTTCTATTCCTTCAACACTAAAAAATCTTAATATTCTCAGTATTTTGAATCTCAGGCAAAATAATCTAAGTGGCTTGATTCCGAGAGAGATTTTTCTCATGCATTCCATTTTAGATACTCTAGATTTATCCTATAACTCTTTTACTGGAACTCTACCATTAGAAGTTGGTCATCTTGAACATCTCATGTTTCTAGATTTTTCCAATAACAATTTAACAGGGGAAATACCCGAATCACTTGGAAGTTGTCAGCTATTGCTTCAATTAAATATCGAATACAATTTTTTTCGTGGCTCCATTCCAATTTCTATAGGGAACATAAAGAACCTTGAAACACTAGACCTTTCGCATAATAATTTATCAGGGGTTATTCCTCAATCCCTACAAAATATTATATTTCTTAAGCGCTTGAATCTATCATTTAATAATCTTGAAGGTGAGGTGCCATACAAAGGTGTCTTTGCAAATTTCTCAGCAATCTCCCTCATTGGAAATGAAAAACTATGTGGAGGAATTTCAAAACTTCATTTGCCAAGATGTGTTGTCAGCTCATCATCAACAAAAAAAGAAATCATCATTTAATCAAAATTTTGGCCCCAATTCTCAGCATACTAGTTCTGATATTGGCCCTTGTGATGTGCTATACTTTGCTTTATAGAAATCAAAAGCAAAGTGGCCAAAGTAGAAATTCATCAAAGTCATCCTTAAACACTCAATTTCCAAGAATTTCTTATACAAAATTAGCCAGAGCTACAAATAATTTTTCCACTTCAAATCTAGTTGGACATGGAAGATATGGATTTGTTTATAAAGGCGTCCTAAGAGATTATGAAGATATTGTGGCTATTAAAGTTTTTAACTTGAGGTCCATGGAGTTCTTAAGAGTTTCACATCTGAATGTGATGCATTAAGAAGAGTACGACATCGTAATATTATAAGGGTTCTAAACTCATGCTCTAGTATTGATCATCAAGGCAAAGATTTTAAATCTTTGATTTATGAATTCATGCCAAAGGGAAACTTGGACATACGGCTACACCAAGAAAATGAGACTGATGAAGATAATATTCTTTATCTAGAAAAGAGATTGAACATTATCATCAATGTTGCGGATGCTTTGGAGTATCTTCATCATAATTGTGAACCATCAATAATTCATTGTGACATAAAGCCTAGCAACATCCTACTAGACAAGAACATGATTGCGCATGTAGGAGATTTTGGACTCTCAAGAATGCTCTCTGAAGTTATGAGTATGCCTGTCCAAGATTACTCTGATAAAAGAGCGATAAAAGGAACTATTGGTTATATTGCCCCAGGTGATTTGATGGTTCATCTTTTTTATGTTATAATTAATCATGTCATTCTATTTTAATGTGATATACTCTTTTTTAAGTAATTCTTCCATATAATATATAAACTCATTTTACTTGTAGAATATGGTGAAGGAGCTTGCCCGTCTACCTCTGCAGATGTTTATAGTTTTGGAATAATACTACTGGAGATGCTTACTGGAAGAAGGCCTACTGATGATATCTTCCATGATAACTTAAATTTATATAATCATGTTAAAATGGCATTTCCTCATGGAATCAATAACATCATAGATCTTAAAATGTTTACTAAAGAGCAAAGATATACTATCAGCAATTGTCAAAGCATCAACAAATGCTTGCTTTCCTTGGCAGAAGTAGCTCTCTCATGCTCAGCTTCATTACTAGAGGAAAGACCATCCATGAGAGATGTGGTTACAAAATTGCATGCAATTAGAGTTTCCTACCTTCAATCTGATGGAAATGAGGACTTCTTTTAGAAAATCAAAGCCAAGCAATGATTCTTAATTTGTCTTAAGTCCCTGCCTTCTTTTAGCTCTTATTGTAATTAGCTTTTGATTAATTATCAGAGAAGCACAGCTAATATATACATAAGCACTTGTGCAATTTTATTCTATTCTTCTTTTAATCACTTTCTTAAAATGTTTGACTATAATACTTTGGATAAATTAATATCTGTTGAGATGATTCATGTGTATAGAAATGGTTTATTTATATCTTATGAGATTTCATCATCAATTTATGAATGAAGAGTTCATTCTTATTAAAAATTTTCAAACAATGACAAAATTTATATAATTGAAAGAAAAAAAAATTGTTATATCATTAGGTGGAAGCTCAAAGCTTAAGCATATCTAACCTAATAGTAAATCCAAATAAGAAGCTTTTTGTTTTAATTAATGAATCTGTCTATTTCATTAACTCACATCTGTTCAAGTCTATTTTGTTTATTATAATATGTTTTAATATTATTTATGTATTCTTCCATTTTAAACTTACACTACAGGAAAACTGTCTATTACCGGCGGAATTTTCCGGCGGAGTTCCGGCGGAATTGTTTCCGGCGGTTTTTCCGGCGCATTTCCGACGGATAGAGTTCAAATTTTTTCGACTGATTTTTTCGACTGAATTTCTGACGGATTTTCCGGCGGATTTTTTCCGGCAGTGTTTCCGGCGGAATTTCCGGCGAATTTAAAATTTTGATGAAATAATAATTTGAAAAATTATTATATTTAATTTTAATATAATAAATATTTACTAATAACTTCATAATTTATTTTAAAGTGTTTTAAAATAATATAAAAAGTTACTAATTAATAATTAATTTATTATAAAATTAATAACTTATTTTAATTATTTATTAATTTTAATGATTTATTAAATTATATTTTTTAAATAATAATTAATAATTATTTCTTAAATTAAATAATTTTAAATATTATTAACTTAAATTAATTAAATTAATAATAAATTGTTAAATTACATTAATAAGTCTTTGTTAAAATAAATTTATTTAATTAAAGAAATAAATATTACGTCTAATATAAGTTAAAATAACAGAATTTGGTTTCTTAAATAATACGTAATAGTTTAAATAAAAAAAAAAGTGACGCATTTAACAGGTTTTGGTTTCTTGACAAGTTGGCAGATGACGCGGGACTTCCGTGCGTGGAGAGGAAGGGGCAGGGTTCGAACCCCGCCGAAGGCATGTGTGTGTCCATGCTTCATGCGGAAAGCCTGGTCCACGGTGGGTACACGGTGGCGGGCAAGGCAGGCTATGGGGCGGCTCGGGCCGGTCGGTTCACGCGGGCCAGCAACCGTGGCTTCAGCGCTCAGCACTGTGTCCATCGCGGGCAAGGCAGGCTGTAGGCTGTAATTGATTTTTTTTTTCTTGACGTTCCGACGCATTTAAAATTCGACGGAAATATTTTCCAGCAGAAAATCCGCTGGAAATGTTTCCGGCGAATTATTTTGCGCCGGAAGTCCTTTTCCGACTCGCGTGTAACCGGCAAAAAAAATTTCGTCGGAAATCCGCCGGAAATGTCATTTTCTGACGGATTTTTGGCCATTTTCCGACGAAAATGTCCGCCGGAAAATGACGTTTTTCCCGTAGTGTTATAAAAGGCTTTATTAATTCTCATTAAATAAGATTAATGATTATTACTAAAATTTAGAACTCATATTAAGGCTTTGTTTGGATCGGCTTTCTGATCGTTTTGATTTTCAAATTACGGCCATAATTTTTATTTGGCCACTGCATTTTCACTACATTTAATACATTTTTATGCTAGGAAGTTATTTTCTACAACAGCTTTTAAAAAAATTGCTTCATTCACAACAATTTTACAACCATCTTTATAAAACATTGCAACCGTCTCAAATGGACCCTTAGTTTTAATCAAAATTGAGGCTTCGTTTGGGTAGCATTCTTACTGCTTTTAAAAGCACCTTTTTAGTACAAAAAATTTATGAGCTTAAATTTGTTATACTAAAAAGTTACTGTGGTCTCCAAAAATTCGTACCCCGGCCTCCCCTTTGCTTTTTTGGGGAGTTTTAATGGATTAAGTTCTAGGGTAAATTTTGGGAAGGCAAATTGACATTATAGATAAGTCACTACTCAGATATTTTGCCCTCTTTTTGCGAGGACTTTATGATTTGAGTTCTAGTTTCTTATAGGCGCAAGCCCTTATAGTTAAGTACCTCTCCCAGTATTGAGAGAGAACTTTTGATTAAGGTAGTCGTCAATCAGATACATAAAAACATGTAATATATGGCATGTAGTAGCAACATGGGTTTGATATTTAGAGATTTAATATTTAAAATTGAAAATTTCACCATCATGCACTTAAAGCGAATGGTGGGGGAATGGATGATGGTCTTGATCAAGATCCCATGGTTTCGTTGTCCTAGGTCATCATGGTCCCTAGTCTACTTAGTCAGAGGAGGTAGTTGACCCAACCTAAAAGAAGGATCATTATCGGTAGTCATGGGTTGCTATGTTCAAGGGTGCCTTGTAGACTTAGGGTGAATATTTGCCTAAAATGACAAATTTAAATCCACCTTAGCTAACAGAGGGTTTTGTGCCATATCGATTATATTCTATTGATTCATATATCAAGGATATGATGTTATTAAGAACATACAGACTCTTTCCATGATCGTAATTTAGTTGTGCCAATTGGCGGCAGACCACCAGTTTCAAAGGGCCTTGGTCATAATTGTTTATCTATGGTGTTATTTGGTGGCAAAATCATTGGTTAGAGGACACGTGCAACATCCTTGCTTGCAATAGATGATTTTAGAATGAATCATAGTTATATTATCAACCAGACAATAGCTCTTTGTTAGTCGAAGTGTATTTTCAAATTTGTCCACCTTGACAAACTATTACGGAGGATTGATGGATTTTGCTTTAAGTGATTGATGGCTGAATTTTGATTTTAAATGTTTTGGAATTTTTGATATTTTTTTAGTTTTGGATTTAGTGGGTATTTGAGTGGCACTTCAAATGTTTGGAATTAACCCCTTTGATTGATATTTTCTGTCAACACGATCATTATCAAGGTAAAAAAGTGGATTTTATTTATGGTCGAACCTTATCAATTCTA